>JAMQGS010000006.1:12762500-13062500 GCA_028455905.1 Neoseiulus californicus | reverse complement strand
CCTCGTGCCCGATCTGTGTGGGCTCTTAGTGGACCTCGTGGCTGATCGTGATCTCGACACAGCCATGCAGAAAAACTCACACTACAACGCCGTTGGTCTTCATTTGAACTTTTGATATGACCGGCATCCCAAATTGACCCGTCAGTTGCTTCCTTATCATTTCAAGACCTTTATGGATGAAGTAAACATTTCAGACTCGGGCTCCGATTTATTCTAGCCTGACACCAGGAGGCGTAACCATGATGAATATATACAACTTTGCTTTGCAATGGGATAAAGAGCCATGGAGGAAGATCGACTTCAATTTTCTGAAACAGACTGGTTTAACCAATTTAGGAGAGTACAGATCGGTAAGGGTCATCATAAGCCTGCGGATTTGCGGTCGCATGATTCGCCAGCTCATGTCCTATCGCATCTCCGCTCAAAATCTTCTCGGTTCGCAGGTTGTTCCTCCAAGATACGATTTCGGAGCTATTAAGGTTGGTGTCTCCCTGTTCTTCTCCGACAATGACATTTTCACCGGACGGCGAGCAGCGCGGGAACTTATAGCCGAGCTGAAGGCAACCGATTACAAGTTTATAGCTGGGAGAAATTTGAATCATCTCGATGCAGTCATCGGCTACGACGCACGTTGCTATACCATCAACGACATCCTGTCAAAGTTCGAACGTTTGGAGAACAAGAGAGACGAGCGTCGCAAGAGATACCGCCGTCGAGTGAGAGCTTTTGTAAACTCGCTCCCTTTCGAGGACGGTTGCGTGGACTGAACCCTTTGCGTTTCTCATTGTCAATATTGATCCGTGAGATCCTCGGAGCAATAAAGATTCCCTTGCGGTTTCGATCCGCCCATCACTCCTCCATATGTCCCACGATCAATGTGATCCAAAGTAGACCTGTTTCATGTAGAAATCCGTATTTTCTCGACGCAATACAACGCATTCTCGGTGGTGAACCCTCCAAGTCTGGAATCTCCAGAAGTAGTACTCCAGAAGTGGAATATTATTATTTCAGCGGCGTTGACAATCGTTATACTCGGTCTTCTTTTCCACGCAAATGCATAATATTGTTGTCAGACTGGAGCACCTCTAGGGGTTTCCTTGAGCTTCGAGAATGTTTCGTTGTTTTCCGCTTCCTTCCCGCACCTCTCACGGACGTATTCTCCAGGGAAAAACATCCCCATTGCTGCGAGGAGTCGTTGCCTGAAACGATAAGATTCGGCGCAGCTGTGAACTGCGCCTTCGCTTCCCTGAGTCTCTCAACCCAAGAATATCGCATCGAATCTCATCGACGGAGCGATTGATTATTCATTCAATCGGGCCACCTCAACTATCGCCGGGCCGCCCGCAAAATCCGAAAGGGAGTCCCCTGGAAAGCGAATCCGAGTCCAACGTAAAGCAGTGGAACAATGGAGAACTGTTAGCAAAAAGAGCAGTTGCGAGCAATAATGAGACAATCGAATCGGTCCTGCCTCTGCTGCTCGGAGGGCCTTCTGGAGCTTCCCTGTGTCAGACCTTCGAGCGAGCGGAAACAGAACGTTGATTGCAAGCGGGCGCAGCTCGTCCAGGAGCTTTTTACGATGCAACGAGAAAATTCGCGAGGTCATGAGTGATGTATCCCATCGATACCAATATTTGTGCCTCGGTCGTGTATGCTTCTTATATAGAGGATCATACAGCGGAGCTGAAACCTACAAAATGCAGCTACCACCGTGATATCATCATATGGCTGATCTAGATTGAAGCCTACCGTCTCTCCGTTTCAGCTGGCAATATATGGCTACGTTCGATGGTCATCGACTTCAATCGATGAGGTACTCGTAGAGACCGAGCGATCCAAGCTCTGTCTCATTGGGCATTTGATGGGAGCGACCCTATCCGTCGCGTCTCTCTCCCGAAATCATTGCAATCTCGTCGAGATGAGATGGGAGGGTTCGTCTCTCTTCAGTTGCTTC
Organism: Neoseiulus californicus; assembly: GCA_028455905.1. NCBI lineage: Eukaryota > Metazoa > Arthropoda > Arachnida > Mesostigmata > Phytoseiidae > Neoseiulus > Neoseiulus californicus. The sequence continues at coordinate 13,060,549 of JAMQGS010000006.1, read as the reverse complement.
CCTTTACTTAGTTAGTGAAAGACTTGGACAATTTTCGTATTTTACATGCTCCAGAGCTGGGCACATCCAACTTCTGATTATGGACCACGTTACAAATTACACTCGCGCGATCCCGTCTGATGGAGCCAGCTATCAAACTCATTCTCGGAGAGACCGGCATCAGGGGAAGCGACGTGTTCACCAACTGATAGAGCGTTTAAGATGCGTCGACTGAAACGAATGTTTCATATTCGATATCGCGCCCAATCGGTCCCTCTTTGCCGTGGTTCTACCAATTCTAGAGTTCGGGAACAGTGTTATGCCGTAAATATAGTCTGTCTGATGAGTTGCGCCTCCGACCAGCCATGCGCTGCCGCAGATGAGCTTGTGAATTACAGAGAATTTTTAACGGAGGATTCCGTTTTATGGTTCGCTTCGAGGTGACGGGGTGTCTTACGGAAGTGATGTGGTTTCGAACTGTTCCCTTTCCCCATATTTGTGTGTCTCTACCGCGCGTTCTGCGTAGCGCGTCTCGGCTTTCAAAGACGACGAAGTTATGGATTGATTAAAGAAGCTGTTTCTGGGTATGTGTTTCGTCTCGTATTGTGTTGGGTGCATTGTGAAACTCTCATACTTCTGACCCATATTTGCTATGGGAAAAGTATCGCACAGGTCTAGCGCATATTTCCGATCTGACCACGGAATCCTCCGTTCTTGAATTCACTTTAGTGAATACCTGGAAATTTTTTTCTTGCGGAGCGAATCACAAATAATATGAGTTATGAACTGTGATTCGTTGTTAGTTACGAGCCTAACAGAGCCTATGTAGCCCATCTCCTCCATGAATTATGATGCGTAAAAGCTGGTAGTTAGTTGAGCTGGAAAATAATTCTCAAAAAATATCCACGGCTAATGAAGAACAGAAGCTAGTAGACAGTGGCGGACCGTGCCTGAGTGCCGTCCGGGGCGGACAGCCCCTCCGCTCCCCCACGGTCCTCCACTGCTAGTAGAGGAAGAATATATATGAAAGCTTCAAGTTTTTATTTGTCTTTTCCGTCGTAGTATCACGCGACACTCCTTCGATGTCAAGACCCGCTCGTAATCAGTCGGGATTCCGACTGATCGTAATAGTCGGGATTCCGATTGGGGATAGCGATAACAGCTGCGGAAGGTTTCGAGAGAGCGACGCAGAAAGCAGTTCGAAAGCAGACGATCCAGATCGTCTGTCGATCCGAACTCCGGCGCTTTGCCGCTGCGATTAACGGTGTAATCGATGGCTCTGACTTTGAGGAGGAATATGTCTATCTCTGAGTGTCCAAAACAAGTCGATACGCTTCGCACTCGATTTCTCCATTGCAACACAGGCAGTCGGCTTGAAGTAGGACAATGAGAGAGTCCTCGCGCCGTTTGCCATGGAGTCGAGAGTTTTTCGCAGTTTTCTGCCCCTTTGGCTCACATCCTATCGTTTGGCAGGAAGACCAGTTCGTCATATCTGGCCGCGGTTTCGCACTCTATAATTACCTCCTCAGCTCGGCGTTTGTTTTCAGCGCGATAAGTCGATGTGTTTGGCCGAGGCCTACGACTCAGATGGACCTGCCCGCTCAGTTTCGTGCGAATCCGATAGCTGAAGAGCTCGACTCATTCATGGTGATGCTTTATCTGAGTTTCACTGTTGCGGCTGGAATTCTCATCATCATCTTGACTTCAGAAAGGAGAAAAATCGCTATTGTATTCAATCTTCTCAACCAGATATGGCTACGGTGAGAGAGTGGTCCGCGTTTTGAAATATGAGACGAGCGATAACAACCTCGTAGATATGGATCACTGGGGCTCGACTTTTTTTGCACCCTCTATTTTGCCTATCTACATCCCCGTGCATATTCCCGAATCGAAATCGGAAACGATTTTCTAGGGAAACGAAAGAGTATCCACCATCTTTTCTCTTTTGCCAATTTCTTGACACTCTTCCGAAACAGAGTTTAGTGAGTTACCCTCGTGAAATCTCGTTCCCAAAATCCTCACGCATCATCAACTTCATGCTCCTCTCCTTTATGCCTCTCCCCTCTGCATTAGGCACGCTTAAGCTTCGATTCCTCCACACCTAGTCTGCTCAGCCCTACAGATCAGTTTTGACGTATCATTTCTAATACAGTGGCTTGGGTTCCAGACTTGACCGACCTCGTATGAGAATTCCCATACTATCTGTCGTCTGCAGCGCGGTGGGCATAGCCTGCGCGCTAGCTGTCTTCGCGACAGTGGTTACTCTGAACGATCAAATGCTGACTGGCGAAGAGGCGCCGTCGGTCATCGCTCTGAAAGTCTCGAAAGCATATTGTTGGTGCATCATGAAGATTTACTTCTCGTTTGGATACTCTCTGATGATATTCGTCTACGGAACGATCGTCGACCTGTTGCGGTTCATACCTAGGAGCTCGAGCGACATCAACGGTCATATTTTCTTGAAAGTGGATGTTCATGTGAGTTCCGAATGCTACGGGGACTGCTTGACGCGAGTTGGGCGCTCTTTTTGGTTCTCAACCGTGAGATGCATATGGACGACCAGCGAAAACTTGGGCTGTCTGAATAGGGATTTCCATCGAAACGTTGGAAACTGCTATTGTTGACTGCTCTCACGTCTGTTGGATCAACCTCCTCGATACCAGGCGCGAGCATATGAACTTTAGAGCATGCCCTCTCGACCCACTATTTCTACTCCAGCCTCGATCATGTCAGGAATATTTTTGCTTCGATCGAACGAGGCCGCCAATCCCTCTGGGATCCGATGCAGCGTGTCCGGGTCCGAAGAGAATTTGTGTATCGTTCTGATATAGCTACACGGATTCAAGGCTTTTGTCACGGAGCACTTATCATGATGAGGTTGGCATGGAATTGAATATCCTTCGAGTCGATCGACGATCTCAAAGCGCTCCTCGCAATTTCAGGAAACGGCTGAGCTATTATCTGAAACCTTATCGACCTTCTCCTCCATACTCTCACCGCTGATATTCCTCTCGCTTGCGTCGAGCTACATGTTCACGTTATTCTCAATCATCGAGGTGACTATTCCCGACAAAAACCGAAAATCACGCCTCGAGTTCGTGTATCAGGCAGTTTCTCACGCGAGTTTGACGAGCGCCTTGACTCTCTCTGGCCTGGTGACAGATCGGGTGAGTGGCACGAATCGGAGCAGACAAGTAATGTAATGACGACATAGCAGATCAGAACAATACTCGACTCCACAGCGTCCTCCGAACCCTTGTCTCCTAAATGATGCCCTGTTCGGATCGCGGATTTCTTATTTGATTCCGACGCCTTTACAGCTGAAAGACCTGCAGCTCTTCATACGGAATGACTGCTTCTTTCTGAAGCCCTATTGTGCCATCCAAGATATTGAAAGGATCCTCGGAGAAATCAGGCATCCGGCGAAGCTCCTGGGAGCGTGCGACCTTGATTCCGGTATCCTGAGATCGGTGAGAAATCGGGGCTCACCCGACACGTGTCATTCGATCACTCACTCAGACAATTTTGACTCGACCTAAAGCATCAGGCCCTGCTTCCGGTAAATAATTTGTTCCGGGATACCCCAGCAGACCTCCTCTCTTTCAGCTCACCGGCTTCGCTCTGAATTATTTTGTAATTTTCGTTCACCTCAAGGCTATCATCGTCGGATCTTCCCCAATTTCATCTGCGGAAACGTTGCCTGCTGATAGTGGACATTCATGATTCGCGAGCGCACAGAGAGTTTTACTATTGTTGCTGCTGTCCCTTGAAGCTGGAAATGGTTTTTTTTTCGCTCCGAGCGAGGGGGACAAAGGATTCGGAAGCCGGGCCCCAGCGCGGATCTTGGAACATTGTAGGCAGTTTTTATGCCCGAGCAATGAAGTTCGGATCACACGAAAAATATTGAGGTCAGATCGTGCGACTTACGCATCGACGCCGCTATCTGATCTGCGAAGTATCAGCCACTTAAAAATTCGATCGATGATGCATGAATTCGCTGATGAGGACATCTTCGAACTACGCATCCGAAGAGATCTGTTCTAGAGCTCCAGACGTTGGCTATCGGCATCCAGTACGCGCTCACAAAATCGATGTTGGTGACACGAAACGATACTTTGTCGCAGTCATCCGTCCCTGAAAGCTCGATGAGGAAAACCCCGTTCCGCCTGCCTTGGAGCAGAGAACTTTTCTGGATCCTACGGTTAACTGGTTGTCATCCAATCAAATGGCAGCGCGATCATTTCGTCATCTCCGGGACAGGATTCGTGGTTTACACCTACATCATAAGCGCAGTGTTCTTGTTCAGTGCGGTTGGCCGTTGTGTTTTGCCGAGCATGATCCCTAACAGGAAGATGCCGGACGAGTTTGCGGGGAACCCGATCATCGCAGAACTGGATGCCTTTTTTCTCGCAGCACAAATGAGCTTCCAGCTCGGGAGTTCCTTCTTCATTCTCTCGATGTCGCGACAGAGGCGGAAAATCGCCATCGTATTCGATCTGCTGAACGAGCTTTGGTTACGGTGAGCGAGAGCTCGGAAGAGTAGAAGGCGTAAATGACTAATAAGATCCATTTCGAAACTAGGGTTATTCGCGAAATCATGATTGGGTTCTCCCCTTCTAGCTTCGGACAGCCCCGACAGAGACTTTCGATGGTGTCTCTGATAAGTGCGACTGCATCGTCAATTCTCGGATACTTGATGATCGCATCCTGGTTCGTTGCGGAGCGCTCAGATGATCGTGAATTTACGTTAATGACGGCTCTGACATTCTTGATATCCTACTCTTGGGGCATCATCGAAGTTTTCCACGGGGCTGTGTTCTGTTTGATGATTTTCGTTTATGGAACACTCTTAGACATCTTGCGTGTGATTCCCACAAGTTTGGAGCAAAACTCTCGGGCACAATCGCTCGAGACCGATTTCAAGGTGAGTCGCTGAGAAACACGCGATAATCGCGGCACTATACATACTATTGCGATTATTCTCAGGGGTGACTTCCTCCTCGCCAGACCGTCCGAAGGCCAGAACGGATTGCTCAGCTCATATCGATCGTCCGTTTCCGCTAACCCTCGAGGCCTTATTCAGTAGGAACAACGATTCCTCCCGTCTTGAAGCGAAAAGAAAAAGTTCGTCGACTTCTTGTAGGAAGCGTCAACACGAATAGACCTGCTTTGAATGAACAACTTCCACCTCCTTAGTTCCTCTCCTGGGACTTCAACTCTTACCGTTGAGAATTGCAACCTTAGAGTACACGAGGGTTCTGAAACATCAACTTTCCTCTCGATGGAGACACAACCTGGTTACCCTGACCGCGTGACAAAATCCGCTGAAGGTCGGCGGGAACGCGATCGAGTAATGGTTTTCGGAAGACGAGGCAAAGAATTCCACTTGAGAATGACCACACTGTACAATCGAACGCGCCCGGAACGGATCTATATAATAAATTCTCGATGAAACCTTCACTGAATGCATCGATCCGGAAAACCTGCGGCGAGCTTTACTACAATTTCTCGATTCGCTCCGATCAGGAGCCGATGGAGTTCTGAACATGTTCTTCCCCCAAAAATTTCATTTCGTTCCAGCATTCGGTCGAAATTCTGCATGAGCTGCTGTCAACATTTTCGTCAGCGCTCTCCCCCCTCATATTGTGTTCATTGACTTCAAGCCTCCTAAATATCCTGTATTCAATCATCGAATTCATCATCCCCGACGACAAAGAATCACCATTCACCGCTTTCATCAGCCAGATATTATCCTACATCACGATGGCCATCTCCATCAGCTATTCTCAGATGGTGACAGATAGAGTTCGTATACAGCCAAGGAAAAGTGAACTCACAAGGACCCTCATGAGGTCCTCAGCATTCACTACCCTCTCCTACAAACACAACGGTTTGAACAGAACAATGTTTGATTCACGATGACCATTTTCCAGTTAGTCGACTTGCGCCATTTCGCGAAAACCAGAGCTGGTGTCCTTGGAAGGTCTGGTTCGACAGAGGAACTCGAGAGGATCCTCAAACGAACCATGCATCCGTCGAAAATTCTGGGAGTCTATGACCTGAATCTCGGCATCCTGATTGCGGTAGGTTAGCGATGATGATTTTGATCTCACGTGAAGGCTGTGTTTTCGAGTCTGGATTCCCTGGAAGGCAACGTGGTCAGAGCTGCTCGTTACGAATATTACGATGCAGCCCAAGAGGCAGACGCAACGATTTCGAGCTTTCCAGAATCGTTCAATGTCACAATGTTGGGATCGTACGGCCTGCATCGCTTCGGTTTCATATATGAATATAGATGCATGAACCTCTGAGGCACGTCCTCCAAGCACAACTACCTAATGATTGGCTTCGACCTCATGATTCTTTCGATCCCCTAGCTGGTGGCGTTTGCCATGGAAAACTATATGTTGTTCACTCAACTCAAAGCAATAGTAGTGACGTCATATTCCGCTCCGATCGGGGACCGTTGATCGGGGAAGGTAGCGTGGGAAGCTGGAAAAATTGGATGTTACCGACAACCGACGTCACCATCAATTTGACGAGATGGTCTGTGAGACTCAATCGAATTCAGCTCGTGGAGCACCCGGAGTTTTCACCGGTCGTTTCGGCACACTGGATTCTTACGCGCTTGAGACTCGTCGGATCTTCGATCAGCGCGCCTTCGGCAAGGCGTGAATATCCCGCATACCCTCCAAGAAAGCCTTCCAGCTGCTCTGACACGAATGAATTTCCCATCGCGGCGGGATCAATCAAAATCAAATGTGTTCAACCGTGAGGTGCAACGGAGCACCACCTCGGGTGCCGTCCAAACTTCTGTGAACGAAGACATGGCAAAATCAGGAAACTCGAATAAAGCAATTCCGTCGGTCTTCAGGATTGCACTGGAAGGTGTTCTTATTTTTTACCAGGTGGAATCATTGTCAATCGTATCGCGAGAAGCTGAACCGCCGTGCCGAAACCAGGAAAAATTCATAGAGTTCAAAGTTGCTGTTGAGTGATCGCTCGGAGTTACATGGGTATCGTTTCGCGTACACTCCACTTCACACCAATGGAGTATACCACGTAGGGACGAGTTGTTTTGCTTGGTCACAGCACGAACAATTTCAGCCATTACACCGTCTCGTATGAGACACGCGGGTTAATATTCATCCGCAGGAGGAATAAGAGAATGCGGATGTCATAGATGAGGACTAGTCGAGAGGAAGTTCAAAGTCACGTCATCGGGAACCAGGAAGCCCCCTTCCGCATGAGGCAGATCCAGTCCGAGGCCGAGTTGATGCCGTCTGCTCAGTGGGTGCCCTGCAATGCAAGAAGCGGAAGATGAATTGCGGGATGATTGCGGGATGTTCTTGCATACTTCGGATGAAGTGAAAGCCCGATCTGATCAGCATTCCGGCCGTTGGTCTTGGCTGGCTCATAAATTCGTATTTCGTTGACGATGTTTTCCAGAGGCGTAGACCCCGCAAATAACCGCAAATTCGGAGAATAGCCGCGGTTAACCGCGAGAAGTCTGCGGAAAACGCGGCAGGAGAAACATTTCGAGTGACCTTCGAGCATGTTCCCAGTCTTAGCCACCGCGGCCAGCGGTTTCGCTCAATCCCTCTGCAATAGCTGGAGATTACGTCTCGTGAAATAACCGCGCGGAGTCCACAGTGGCGTCATGACTTGGTTGTAGAGCCAGTGGCGTGCACAGTGCACAGAGCACGTGCCGCCCAATGCCGAAGTCCGCACATGCCTTGCGAACTTCGTCCTCGGCAAACTCACGAATCAATTCTGTGAAATCTATTTCATCTGTCAGCCCGTGCTCAAGCGAGAGAATCGCCGGGCTGATGAGACGCGAGGCGTTCATTGTGAACCGAAGGTGATTCTTGATACGATCCCGCTTAGAAAAGCTGCGCCAAGAGCCCGAGAAGAGGTTACAGTGCGAAGTCGAGCCGCCTCGCATATGTGGCAAGTTTATCAAGAACTTTTCCACGAACGATGATGCTGAGCTTTAACATGGAGCCCCAAGGGTGATTCAAAAACTTTACCCCCGGCCCTGGCTACGGTAGTGACTGTCCCATTTGGGCTGTTCTTACCCTGAGATGTGATGATCAACGATTTACATACTTGATGAACGGGGTGTAATGAACTGACTGATTGTGCAATTTATTCGCAGTTATCTCCATCAAGACTAGACAACAAAACCGTATATACGGTTTACGGTTTTCAGCGTAATTTACGGTTTACGGTTTCTACCAAACCCTATGGAAACCGTGAATTGTAAATTACGAGGTACGGTTTTACGGTTTACGCTTTTACGGTTTTGATTCTGAAACGCCGAAATACTGTGAAACCTCGTTACAACGAACCTCAAGGGACCGGGAGGATCCGTTCGGTCCGGTAACAGCTTGACAAAACGGACACGCAAGAACTGTTCGTTGTATCAAGGAAATCGTTGTAACGGTGTTCGTTGTAACGCGGTTTCACAGTATCTCTGATCGACAAAGTGTGGCGGGATTGTGGCGGGCGATATCTTTTGATGTCGATACAAAATGCGGCATCAAAGACAAAGTATCTTAGAGTGTCGCCTTTCGAGCCTCGAGTGACTGATTCCACCGAGACTGGATACCCAGGACCTGGATACCTTGTGGAAACGATCCTTTCGGAGTTCTGCTGTGGAATTTCTCCCAGTTTACCGGATGTATTTTGATGGTATCAGGATTTTAAGACTCGGCCTGCAGCGTGGAACAGAAATTTATGTGCTTGCCGGACACTCTCAGACTTTTTGTCTCCGATGCCGCATATTGGATGGAAATCGCTTGCCCCTCCTGCGATAGATCCCGCAACAATTCGTCGATCAGAGATGTCCCATCGCTTCAAAATCAAAACCGTAAAACCGTAAACCTTAAAACCGTAAGCCTCGATATTTACAATTTACGGTTTCCATAGGGTTTGGTAGAAACCGTAAACCGTAAATTACGCTGAAAACCGTAAACCGTAATTACGGTTTTGTTGTCTAATCAAGACGGAGAGGGGAGGGGCATGAGGACATTCCAGGCCCGTGACGGGGGGCGCGGCCAAAAAAAGGTTGAGAAACACTGGGCTAGAGCCTCACCAGGTGAATTAGGGTGAATTTGAGCGATTCGCGCGATTGAAACATCGATGTGGCTCTGCTTGCACTCTCTATGGTCTTGTGTTGGGGCACCCGGTGGAGAAATATCCTCGCGATGGGCTGGATGGCCCGAGACGCCGCCCTTCGGAAGTGCGACCACACCCCAAGTCCCCCCTCGCCCCCCTGTGCGGCATGTGAAACCAAGGTGTATGTCCGAAATTCGGCGATCGGTCGATGTACAGGTCTGCTCTGAATCGTTTGGACACTGTCGGTTGCCGAGCTCGCGATTCAATCCAGAATAGGTTCTTGTGCTTCGTGGTCACACAGTAGCTCCTTTGGCATTCATGGTGATTCAATTCAATGACAATTTTCAAATCTTGGTCGATTGTTTTCGCATACTCTCGGGTGTTTCAGGGGAAGCCTGGTGTGTAAAAAATCTCCTCGTGTTTACGATCGAGTCTTGAAAGCTTCATCCGAGACCGAGGGAGTCCTCATGTGGCTCATGTGGCCGTGGAAATCGACAAGAAGTTGCCGTCTGTAACAAACCTCGTGGTGTTTTCATCAACGAAGATAGAATGATAGTGGCGAATCTATGGGATCAACCGAATTTTTCCTTCGCGCCAACGGAAGAGATCCTCGTTGTGGCGTAGCGCAGTGGTTCCCAACCGTTCAAGTCCCGCGTACCACTTTGGCCGCATCTTGGCCTTCGGCGTACCCCCAAATCACACACTTTAAGCTATGCGCGGAGAGGAGGTTGTTCTTCCAACCCTGTTCACATCTGTGCTCCAAGAAACGCCAGGAATATTCAATGCGCGTTGTCATCGATTGAAAAACTTTCGTCATCCCGAGAGTCCAGACGCAATATGCAACTCTGCGGTACTTGGCCAAGACTATCGAAAATTCCCTCGCGTACCCCCAGAAATCGCTCCGCGTACCCTTGGGGGTCCGAGTACCCCAGTTTGGGAACCACTGGCGTAGCGAGCTGAAGTGCTCTGAAATATGCACGCGACTGGGCACGATTCATCGACAAAAGCTGTAACAAGAGACTCAAGTTATAATTATTCATATGGAGAGAATAATTTCAAAGTTTCCAATGTGAGACCTGTCGAGGATCGTTGAACGAATGCTTCAACGAAGGAAGGCTCCGCTTGGCGTCATCGGATATTTTTCGAGCGATGGAAAAAGCGGGGGGGGGGGGGTTTTTTTTTTTTGGGGAGGGGGGGGGGGGGGGGGGTGGTGGGGGGGGGGGGGGGGGGGTTGGTGTTTTTTTTTTTTTTGGTTTGGGGGGGGGGGGGGGGGGGGGGGGGGGGGGGGGGGGGGGTTTTTTTTTTTTTTTTTTTTTTTTTTTTTTTTGGCCCTTTTTAAAAAAAAGGGGGGGGGTCTCTCAAAAAAAAAGAAAAAAACCCCCAAAAAAAAAATGTTTTTTTTTTTTTTTTCAAAAACGGGGGAAAAACGCCCAAAGTATACTTTTTGGGAGCCCTTAAGTTTTTGGTTCCGCGATTTTTTTGTCTCCCATGTTCTGTTCCGATAGAGAATGGCTGTCCAGATCCAAAACGTCGCAACTCCACCTCGAAGCTGCTCTTCGAATGAAGAGCCCAGATCCAAAACGTCGTATTTCCATTTTTCCAAAATCGAGTTCCTCGCAGATTCTTGTAGCCATGAAAGGTGGTACCCATCCATGTTCACGGATTTTGTCGAGCGGCCCGTGACTTCGGGCTAATCCACGTCGTACGGCCTCATTTGCGACCCCGAGTTTGGCGACTCTTTCCTCGCGAAAACGTTCTGATCTCACAATCAGTCAAAACCGGATGGAGGAAATTTTTCAGTTCTCGGAGAACTTACCGGGAATCTTCTGTGACTCTCCGACTTCGAAAGCCGAGCTTCTTCGGCGATGTCCCTTCTCGGGGCACAAACATGGGCTCTTACCGACAGCCTGTTAGTCCCGGATTGAAATCATAGCGCAGGAGAAAAATGCGAGACTGTTGCCTGCCGAACTAGGGAGGAATCGAGAGGAGAAGCGAACCCTGCCGAGTCGAAGCCGCGGAGAAAAGTTTGAAAACTGTGAATCCTTTTATTGATCCCGTCGCCAACAAAATTTCGAAAATTCTCGATCTTCTCTGTCCGCCGGGAAAGTATTCCAACGAATTCGTCTTTTTCGGACCGAGGAGTGAACGCTTCCGAGGGAGAGGAAAAACTCCTCGTGTACGATGATCCCCTGAGGGAGGAATTTTATTGTGACCAGAGGGGGAATTTCCGAATACGCCCCTGAGGGAAAATAGTCGGTGGCTACCGTGGGGCTTCCATACCTGCGTCCAAACCTCTTCGGCGAGGTCGCGGGGCCGTTTTCTCAGGGTATGATTTCACTCACCCCAGCCGCGAGATCCCAGCAGAGACGATACGCGCCTCGCGCTAACTAACGATGCCAACCATCGAGATTCGACATGTCGATAAGATCGACTTTCGCGTCGAATGTCAGGTCCTTGCGATTGAATGCATTGAAAGAAATCGATTCGCTTCGACTTATCGCTCAACAACCCTAAAAGATACAGGTATAGCGCGGAGGCGGGCATCATAAGCAAAGCATAGCAAGGATAATACAGGTTAAAAGAGCAAATCGGCTTTGACGGGTCGGGGAGACGTCTCCTCGGTCACAACGGGATTAATAATCCATTAGGATCACGGAAGATGTCCTTTACGGGTCAGGAGAAGCAAGCATGTCACAACCCGCAACGATCTACCCGCTATCTCAGACCACCAGTGAGTACTAAAAGCTTTCTCGGCGAGAGAGTGACGCGATGCAGCAGGCAGTGAATGCGTTCGAGGAAATCCTCCATAAGGTTGGAATGCGACCACAGCGAAAGAGTCACATGAGGTTGTTATCAGAGCTTGGGCTCTTTGACTCCTGAAGCCATTCTGACATCGCTTCACCCTCCGTGAAGCTAGGCTTCACCTTCTGGGAAAAATCCTCAAATCGGATTAACTTGTTGTGCTCAATGTATCTCGCTGTCGGCGCTGTATCGTTTCTCTACATCTTCGCGGTCTCTCCACACTCGTTCTCCTCTTATGTAGGTATACGCAGGGCCCTCAGTTCTCGAGTCTCGGTACGCCGTAGCTATGACGCAGACGATCCTGCGCAAAGAATCAAGAGATACCGATTGAGCCGAGTGCCAGTTGGAGTGTCTGGCGATGCCCGCCTCCGCGCTATACATCTGAGCTTTTTCCAGTACTCGACAGCGCAACCGATATCCGGAACTCAACCCTAACATCGATTAGCATCGATAGGAAGATTTCCTCTGTTCGTTGTTTCCTTTCTATTCGGATTTCGGTGCAGCACACGGGTTTGATGCCTTAGACCAGTGATGCTCACGGAATTTCCACCGCGGGCCAAATTACAAGTCGGAAATCCACCGCGGACGAGAGGGTTCTCCAAAAATTTTCTCACCAGAGGGATGCCCGTTATTCACGCATGATTTTCATTATTCCATTCCTACTTTGAGAGTTAGGTAAATGGTTTATGCATATGTGGGTGACGCATATTGATTTTTGTCCGAAACAAGAAGGGAATCCACAATTCATCTCGAGGTTTTCAAGGATTGTTCAAGGTTCGTTGCTGAACGACGGAGGAGATTCCCCAAGTGGCCGTTTGTGAGATCGGCGCTTGCCTATTATGAGTTCCATTGCAGAGCATGCTTTGGAGTTTTTCCGATTTTCGATAAGTTCTGAAGCTTCGTGGGTGCTGCGCCCACGGAATCTACGTACAAAAGATAGCATGCCCAGAAAAACGACTCAGGCAACGCGGGCCACGGTTTGAGCAACTTTGTCTTAGACGCTTTCTTGAAAACTCTTATTCATATCTAGCGACTCGCATTCAGTTGACGAATCGCCCGCTTCTTTATGAAACGAAGCTACCTGGTCGCTCACGCCCCATCCGTCGCCTCATTGGATCCGAATCAGCCGCTTGTGAAATTGGCCTTCGATAGATACCGCTGCTGCATCCGCACTTTATCACTGCGCACATTTATTTCTGTTCCCGCTCCTTGCGCAGCGAGCCGATCAGATTGGAGCATAGATCATCGGTCCTCCTGCAATATCGTTTGTTTCGGAGTTTCGGCCTCATAGCTAAGCTACGCGGAGCGTCGGATGATTCTTCTCGGCGACCAATCGACCTTTTTATTTTAACGCCAATGTGCGTCGTCAAGGAACCTGGAATTCGGACTCGGTATGCCCCAGTTACGGATCGTCTCGAGCATTTCCGCATTATACAGACTTTGAGTATCAATGAATCGGATCAATGAAAGCGGATGATTGAGAGGATAGCTTGCGGTTCCATAAGAGGAGAAGCAGACTGCGCTTGCTTCCAACATATCTGAGACGTCTCAAGAAGCTCCTTCAATAGAAAACTAGCCAACGCCTTGTGCTGAGAAATACACCTTCGCGGCTGTCAAGACTCGAATCGCCCCCATCCACTTCCGCTTACCGGATTAGCTTTGACGATCGAGCTTCGGGAACCTTTTTCGGATATTTGAGCTGGATCGACTCCAACCAACAGTGCCGAGGTGGGAGTGAGGGAGCCACTCCTTCAGTATTGCGATTTCGACGCCCAGCGATTGCCTCCGAAGAATACGGATCGGGTTGAAAATAATTGGCGGCGAATGACCCATTATTTCGTGCTGGAAAACACACACACCCACAAAGTTTGTGGTGACTCGCAGCCGGGAGGATGGAGTTTTGCATCAGGCGACAAATGGGGTTCAATTTTTCAAACCTAACCTGACTGTTACATCAATCGTGCATCCGGTGCGAGGCCGGCCCCGTTTCCCAGGTTGACTATACATTCGAATATCGATTTCGAGGCCTGGTTCTAGTGATTTCAGGAGCTTGAGTTTGTTATAACGTGGAATCAGGGATTCAAAGGACGACCGGCTGGAAGTTCTCGCCGGACGCAGCGCAAAATGTGACGAGGAAGCATGCAGGACGGAAGACTGGCACAATCTTCCAGCATTTTCCGTCATTTCCTTCTTCGAGATAATTCCTGGCGGCAGCGATCAGATCAAAGCGGTTTCGAAATGCGAGCCGGATTAAGCACGAAGCCTGTGACGATCGCAATCTCTAGGAAGTGAAATTTGTGAGAACACTCGAGCGCAAGATGCGTCAAGAGAAACTGATGAAGTATCGAAGGAATTGTCAGATCTTATTCGAGGCAACCATTCATTGAGCTTCACCCCCGACATATATGTAGATGCACCGGTGGCGGGCCTGACAAAGAAAGTAGGCTGAATAACTCCCCCACCCGGCGATTCTCTCTTCTATTCTTCGCAATGACGGGCAATTCCGTTTCTGTTACCTGTCACGACCGCTCTCAATTGAACTTATGATTTTCAACTAAGAAACACAAGCTGACTAATGAGCAAACCCATTGAAACCAGCTTGAGAGTTACGAGAATCGCCTTTGGGCGGGCCCCGGTCAGCTAGATTCAATCTAGGATTTCCAGTAGCTTCCATCAAGGATGACGTTCACCTTCATTGACGGCGGCGCGGCGTGAGAATCCACGCGATTCTGAACAAGCTACATATATGCGGCTCCATCTCCTGATATGTGAGCGGCTCCAGGCGTAAGGTATCTTGGCCGTGAAGCTTCCGACTGTTCCTCCTCGGGCGTCGTCCTCCCTTGTTTCCGGCATTACATATCTTACGGGCTTGCTGGAGTCCACTCACGAGCCGGACCTAGCTCGCGACCTGAGGATCGCTGATCCAAATAGTTTTCTGAGTTCTGCCGTCAAGAAGGTGCACCGGATCTCTCCATTGAAACGGTATATCGTGCTCCAAAGTTCCCTACCGTTCGGTGATAGGGGGATATCTCCAGGGTCTTACGGAAAGACGGAACAGCAAGGAATGAGTCACGAGGTCTGAGATAGCGGCTCCTGGACCGATGGAGCGAGATGATCGCGTATACGGTGAATTTGAAGTATTCTTCCCCTCAATGATTCTGTGGATTCTTGCGGGTGGCGAAGAGAAATGGTACCCGTCCAAATCGTTCCCGTACGAACTCATGTGGTTGGTGCTCAGAGTTCCAAATAGAGTTCAATTATGATTTTGTGTGACTCCGAAGAGTTCGAGACTTTGAAAATAATCTGCTGTTTTCCGCGGTGAGGTCGCCGATCAGCACACGTGCGGCTCAGCATATACTTTCAGGGGTACTGAGCTCTAGGAGCCGATCCTGATTGGTTCGCCAGCAGAGGTGGAGCTCCGGGGAGGCGGAGCAACTCGCGATCGCAAAAGCTTGTCGAACTGATAGCATACTCTTATCAGATGCAACATTTGCGATGGCTGAACAGCAAGAACACCTGCAGAAATCTTCTTTCTCGAGTTCGTTTCTCATCGAGGAGATCTTGAAGAAGAACGTTGAACATTCCGGAGCATCGACCAGCGCTTACGGTGAGAGAAGGAGGCGTTTTCAGATTAGGTATCTTACGTTCCGATTAGCTGAAACGGCGTTGAAGCAATAGAGTTCGGAATCAGCTTGTTTCCAGCTCGAATCTAGCTCTGTGTATAGTCGGAGATCGGTAGACTTGTCAAGCTCGCACACCCCTTCCGGTTGATTTTCCGGCATGCGGCACCAGGCTCACCGCTCATCCTTTCCGTGAGCTAGAGTCAGCGAAAATCTATTCATCCGTTCTTATCATCGGATTCCTGGAGGTAGCGAAAAAGTTGAAGGATTTGTTCTGACATGAGAGTTTCAAATCATCACGTATAGAAGTGAGGTTCTTTGAGCATCTCCAGTGATTTGGCTTCGCGGCGAGAAACCGTGGGACAATCTCGGGGCTTCGCATATCGCCCACCAGTTCGCCGAGATTGTGCGTCCTAGAAGTTGTGTGTTCAACGCTTTAGCGACTCCATGTCTGATCTGATATGAAGTCATATGCTGTAGGCGAGAAGAAAGTAGGGACCATGTTACACTCAACGTGGTAGAAAGCATCCACGGAAAGCTGGTGTTTTCAGCGCGGTGGTTCACTGAATGTGTGGAGTGCATTTCCGCAGTTTGTCTGTTTGACATTTTTTGAAGTTAGGTCGAGGTCGCGCTAGTGATTATTCTGTCCAACATCTTCGAAAAATCTTGGAGGCGTGTCTCTCGTTTCTTTCCGCCAAGACGACACACTTACGCTGGGAGCTGCGCATCGACCGAATGCTATAGCAGCTAGTTCATGTTCTGACGAAACGTCCAGAGTCGGTTCAGGATGGCCACATGCCGACGCATCCCGATGCATGCCGACATGAGCGGGAAATACAATCCCACTTTGGACCGAAACCAACAGGAGGCCTTCAAGAAAACCTCGTTTCTACTGAGCTCCGGAACTTGAATGTGCTTGCAGTCGAATGTCGAGGCACCAGCATATGAAATCGTCGGCTCCGAGAATCATTCCTGGCACATCTGCTGGAACTAGACCGGGCATTCATGAATCTCGTAAATCAGAAAGCAATCATACCGAATCGAGGAGGACCCGGAACACTGAACGCGAAGATATCTGTTGGAGCGCTGCTTGTACAAGAGTTTCCGAATAACCGCGTCGTCCTGAGGGCTCTCTGCTAGATGGGCACCCTGGTCCGGAAACTCTGTGCCCTTTCGTGAATCAACACTTCGTCAAACCACTTGTCGTCGGGACCTCAGGCCTCCGGTGTATCAATTTCCCCCCCCCCATAACATAGAGCCGCCCCCCCCCAAAAAAAATTTTTGGCTACGCCACTGCCTCAGGCTCCGGTGGGAAGGAAGCACCGCAGCTGCCGGAGGAGATCGGGGAATGCATCAAACCGACGATGAAGATCTGTCCTAAAGCCGCTGATTCAGCTCGTCACGTGTGATACCACTGTGCGAAATGTCGATGCTCGCGTGTCAGATCACAGAGGTATCATCGCTTCCGCGGCACTCATCGTCTTTGAAGAAAAAGTGATCGGCGAGCACAATGGTCAGACAGAGGAAATTTCATGTTTTTTTTCAACTGCTTCCGCTATTCTCCGTTGATCTCGGACACGAAAATGCAATTTTCTTCTGAGGCCGTTCGTTTCCAGAATTTCACAGACGTCACCCTGATTTGGAGAGTATGTTCTCGAATCCTTCGCCGTCGGTGGAATTCGGTACGAGAGAAAAAACATGACTCGAGGAGCACATTCGGTGTTTTACCGAGCGCAGGGGTCCCGAATCGGATCAGCCGGTCCGGACTCCTGCGACTCTGAGAATATCTTATCGATTGAGCGCTGCCTTCTCAGGCAAACGCCCATACTTGCTTCCGTCCCGACTCGCCATATGGCGGTAAGTCTACTTTCTGTCGGACGTAGAAGAGCGGATGCAGTACCTGAGCGAGGGACGCCGCATTTCTGCTCTTCATTTCCCCTATGAGACTCGAGTGGAGAGAAGCGATCTCGATATCATCTCGGCTCTGTGTTGAGAGCCAGTCCTCCTCTTCAGCTTTCGGGATTCTTTTTGATGCCCAAACTGACCATTTCGCTCTCTAACATGATTATGAATACTGCTGTCGATTGTCGTGAAAACTCGTGAGCTGTGAACAAAGTTTCCTCGAAGTGGAACTGATCTTAACGCGGTTCCGGGCCAACAAGTTCACCTCAAAGTTAAGCAATGCGGCCATGTTTTCTATTGAGAACTCTTCAAGCTCAACAAATCGACTCCGAGGAGAGGTTGAGGATCTTGCAGCTACAGCATCTCGGCTCTCCGACCCGGGCGGCAACTCGGTTGGACGCGCGGATGAGGTGGCTACTAAGAGGGGGAGGAGTTGAGGATTGATACGTGTGCCTGACTATGTTTCCAAAATTGTGCCTGGGGCAACCACGAACATTGTTGTTCCACATCCGGAATATGGAGCGTGTCATACGCCATCTCCCGGGGATGTTCCGACGAGGATGTTGCTCCCGTCTTTTTCTGTCTTCCTTCTAAACGAAAGCAATACACCCCAAAATGGGTTCATAAGAGGAACACACCGCTCACGGTTAGGGTATAAATTATTCCTTATTCCGCACTCCTCTCGAGCAGAGAAATCAGGTTATAATTACAACTCTCAGTGTCTACTTTCGACAAGCAATCCAACGATGCAAATAACGAGCTTTCGCTCCGCTCAGTTCCGTTCCTTATCGGGACGGCGAGCGACAACCACACACGAGCGCTCAGAATTCATTCGACAGTATTGATAAGTAGGAGCTTTGAGCCTGTTTCTCCAAGTCCGCGAGTTCTGCAACTGTTCGAGCCATTTGCTGAACGTGGTTCTGATAAAGGAATCCCGATGTCTTCTTGCGTTTGGCGCCGTAGGTGACCTTGCCATCGAATTCATCAATCGGAATGTCGAACGAAGAGTCCACCTTGAGATGGGAGAGATAATCGGTTCATTCTTCTCGAATTTAGTGACCAGCATGCTATTCGACTCGAAAAAGTTTCGTTAGAGAACAGAAACCGTGGGCTGAGAGTTGATGAAGAGCTCAAACGTGAAATATGATGAATCTCGTTGAGTCAAAGAACGACGCAGGAAAATGGATGACGTGAAATCATAGTTAGAATCTCTTACCTGATTGATAGTGTCTTTCAAATGCTCTTCAATCTCCCCGAGCAACTGCATTTCTTGATACCAGATGCAACAACCCCTCTGGTCTGTGAGATTCGTGTTATAGCAGCCGACTCCTCGATTCTTGCAGTTCGAGTGGTACCATACTTTTTCTGGGATGGATGCAACAAGCGAGATAGCCAGTCCCATCCGGTCAGCACGACCCACTCGTCCGATTCTGTGCACGTAGTTCGCCTTGTCATCGGGAAGCGTAACGTTTATCACATACGGAACACCTCGAACGTCGATTCCTCGGGCAGCAACATCGGTGCAGATGATGAAACGAACCCTCTTGTCCTTGAACGCTTGCAGATTGGCACCTCTCTCTTTTGGTGGTCGGTCCGCATGTAGACACACGCAGCTGAGATCAGAGGAAGCTGGAGCTTGCGGTCCGCCCCCGAGTGACTGGAAGTACTTTTCCAGATTATCACAGTCCAACTTCGTTCGGCAGAAAATTATGCCTTGGTCCATCTTGAGTGTCCGTATCGCTTTGACACAATATTCTCCCTTGAGTATCTTAATCGCTTCGGATAAGCCTTCCGGGCCCACTCGGTTATCTCTCGCGTGAACACCGTCGGTTTGGATGTGAGTCTTCAGAGTTCTCCAGGAGTTATCCTTCGAGGGATCCACGATAGCGGCAACATGGTGCACGGTATCCGGAACGCTGTCTTCTCCTTTCAAGTCAACCCACGTAGGAAAGTTCATCAGCTGATCCGCGAGTTTCTTCACTTCGAAAGCGTGCAGCGTCGCTGAGCACACGATCATCTGGAGTCGTCTGCCGTCAGCGGTGATTTTCGGAATTTCTCGATGAAGCTTCCAAATGAGATTGTCATGGCCGGCTTTCAGGAGTCCGTCGGCTTCATCGAGGATCAGGAACTTGCATTGCTTCACAGAAAGTTTACCGGTGCTGACCAAATCCTCCAATCGCCCCGGAGTCCCCACAACGATGTCGACGCCGCTCTGCAAGGCCTTGAGCTGCTCGTTGGCGGCGGATCCACCCGTGACGCAGAGACACTTCACGCGAGGGTCCTCGAGGTACTTCGCAAAGCTCTCTAGGCATTTGAGCGTCTGTTCTGCGAGCTCTCTCGAAGGTTCCAAAATTATCGCTTGTGGGGCGTGAGGTTCGTACTTATGAACTGCCTCAGCCGAACCGCTGTTGGAGTTTTCTCTGAGAGAAGTCGATTTGCCAAAAGCTTCGTAGCCGTCTTTCGGAGGATACTTGAATGGTTCGATGTTTCCGAAATTAAATGACATCTCGGCGTTCTTCAGAACCACTGCCGGGAAGAAGATCTGACGCTGCAGATGGGGCGCGATCGAGAAAGCCTTGCCTAGATCGACTCCGTTCTTCGACCACTTGATCGTGAAGTTGTCGAGGTCCAGGAAGCACCCGATCACATCGTGGACTCCGAACGGCTCTCCGTAAGCATCGAAACTTTTGTCGAATGATTTCTTTCCGGTACCTCCGAAACCGTAGCCGTTCTTGTCCGTCCCAAGATCCAGACTCGCAGACTGCGTACTCCATCCGACACGGCAGAGACCTTCGTCTGTGACTTTGCTTTCATAGTAGTATTTTCCCTTGCCCGAAACACCCTTCGTGGCCCTGCATCCGTGCCATGCTTTCTGATCCCTGCTCTGAGTTGTGAGGCCCTCCGGACTCACGGCGAGCAGCGGTGTTCGATCGTGTACGCTCATCTGTAGCTTCGTCTTGGTCGCAGAAGTTGTGTGTTTGCTTTTTCCAGCCAAGCTGTCTTTCATGGTTTCCCACACGATTTGCACCACTGGCAGGGAGAATGCCCCAGTTTTTCCGGATCCGGTTTCCGCGGCCATCAAAACATCGCCACCGCCCAGGATGAGGGGCACAGCTTCTGATTGAACGTCAGTTGGAAGGTTCCAGTCTTGTTCTTCTACGGCTCGCGCGACCTCGGGAATCACTCCCATCTCTTCGAAGGCCGTCATGCTGGAATTCGGAAGGCGACAGATTAGTTCACATCAAGGGAAGGCTCTAAGGGGAGTATCCTGAGAAGGAGTTTGATTCATGCCCGGCGACGTTTCAATCAGAAGCCGGAACGCTGGCGCCGCACAGGCCGGCAGCGGCAAAAAATATACATAGCGTTCTGCCTGAACCCTACGGCGAATTTTTGCCGCCACTGGCCCACTGTGCGCGGGTCGGAATGGTCATTTTGAGAACAGAATTCGTTCTCTGAGCAAACTCAATGCTCGTCATTCTCAAAAGAGCTCAAGCTAGACCTACGGCTACGGAGCGGATTGCAATATTCACCTAAAACGATCCGAGACAACTTGCACTTGCAAGAATTTCTCCGGTGCGCGCGACTATATCTCTACCAAGGTATTTCGCTGGATATCGCTCAATTCGCCGACTGTGTTTACATCAATTTACCGCTGCTGTTGGTGGAGAATCTTCTCTGACAGCGGCACCCGGAAGCACCCTTTGTACCGCGCGACCACCGACTTGGAGGTTGAGTCTCGTCCGAGAAGAATTGACTCGTCACTCCTCATCGCTGACCCTAGAGTCCCGATACATCCAAAGTCGATAAAAGTCGCGACAAGCATTTAAAGCGTGGTCATTCGTCTATCTTCGTCAGGGTTTCCGAGTGCTGCAGGCGCTCTCGCGTTGTAAACAGAGCGTCGTCTGCTACCGCATTCGGGAGACCTTCCGTGGGGCGAAGGTGTATGATTGAAGGAAGCGAGTGCAGTGCGAAGTTTTCAAAATGTCACACAGAATACCGTCTGACTACGCTCTAGGGAGCGACCTCAGTGCTGCAGAGAGACGAGTCCTCGAGGAGAGGGCGAAAATCCGAGCTGCACTCCGCAAGGAGTATGTCATGAAGGTCGAGGATCCCAACAGGCCCTCAGGTCAGTGTTTGAGGATACTGCTCGTTGTCTACTAGCGTTCCGTATACGGTATCCAGGGAATGGGGAAACAGTCCAAGACGTTCCTTTCTTGTATCCTGGGAGGTTTAACGCTCGGTTCGGGAGAGAGTTTCTGAACGCGAATCACATATTGAGAGAGTATTTCCCTATCCGCGGCTTTTCCCAATTCGGAGTTTCATGAATCAGCTATTCAAGGTAGACCCCGTCCTTCGGTGAACATTTTCCTAGTCAATCTTCATTTTCAGGCCCGCTGCACGATCCTGCTATGTACCGTTGGCAAGCTGCCAGGGCAACGTACTACCAATACTACAAGATGACACCGAAAGCTGTGGGCTATTGGATCGGACTTGTCTTTATCCCGAGCAGCCTCTTTATCTGGGCGGGTGTGAAAGATATGATGACCTTCGAAGAGAATTGCAGGAGCGGGAAAATCCCCTACGAGAAGCGGCGCAACAGATCAATCTGGTAGGGGGTCGAGATCTGTCCGAATCCCATGCAAGGCCGTTGTATTCATATGTTATAATCGCGAATAAAGTGCTGTGAAGTCGTAGTATACAGTTTGTTACTGGTTTTCATTTAGGGAACTGAAGAATCGAAGAAGGTATTCCTGGTGCAGAGATTTGAATTCCTCCTGAGAGGTACAGCGATAGAGCTAGGATAGCAACTATGGTGCTAAAAGCAGACCGACTATGATGCGTTTCTCAGCTGACTCCCGCGGGCCGACCTGGGGGAGGCTCTCGAGGGACGGCGCGAAGCTATCCGACTTGATTGAAGTCGGAGAACTGATTCCGGAGGAGTTGGGATGATGTAGTTCTTGATATCCTCTGCGCGCAATGCGCAGATCTCGAATCGCCAGATCATGAGATTGAAACTCAGCAACATACGATCCAGCAGGGCTCCCTTGTGGAATAACTGAATCCTAGCTTTGCTTCCGCAGCTCCAGGAGTTCCTCCTCTCCCTTTACTGGAAACGTTAAAAGCTGATTGGGAGCGGATCACAGGTCAGCCGTATTTCAATCCGGCCACTACGTTCGGGATCGCAACTCTCTTCGCGGATCAGGTCAAGAAAAAAGTGAGTTCGAATCCCTGTTGAGAAGAATCGGCCCTCAGATCTGTCATTTGATCATCCGATGTTCGGTTTGAGGGGTGATTCGGTTCTCGACGAGAAATATAATATCTGGATGTGAATCCTGTAAACGAGGCTTGGGTCTCTGATCAGGATGCGTTATTCTTCCAGGAAGAACGTCAATTCGAGTGTCCAGAATGCAAAAAGCGTTTCAAGAGATCTTCCACCCTATCGACGCATCTCTTAATCCATTCCGACATTCGACCTTTCCCCTGTGCATACTGCGGGAAGCGATTCCATCAAAAATCCGATATGAAGAAGCACACCTTCATCCACACGGGTCAGTAACGGGTAGTTTTGAACGCCAGATTGATACAATGCGCTATCGGATGGATACAACGGAATTTCTTGGGTTTTCCAGAGACCTAAAAAGCCCCGTTCTCCTTTTTCCAGGTGAGAAACCGCATAAGTGCGTCGTATGTGGCAAGGCTTTCTCGCAGAGCTCAAATCTCATCACGCACACGCGGAAGCATTCGGGTTTCAAGCCTTTCGCATGCTTCCTCTGCGGAATGTCTTTCAATCGGAAAGTGGATCTGCGGCGACATCGGGAAGGGAATCACATGTTCTTCAATCAAAACCCGTACTCCTAGGTATATCCTCCAGGGAAAGGCCTTGATTCCTGTCCAGGAGCCCGACCGATCTGCCGCAGCCATCGGGATTCTTGGACGACTCCTCATCAATATATCCTAGTGGCATTCTGTCCCAAAGTTCCGGCGGTTCTTCTCTAGGCTGCTCTTTGACAGTCGAGTGCCATTTGTCGCAACCCTTTTTGACTGCATGCAAGTCTCGGACGAACGTTCATGTTGGTCATTGAATTCGGAATATGACTCCTAGATCGTCCTTGTCCTCTAGGTCGGCGAGTTATCGACACTCGGCACATGGGTTCATGTGGGTCGTATTTTCATTGTTGGAATTGATAGCGACTTTTCTGGAGGCTGTCGCGTTTGTGCAATCTGGACTTGAACCAGGGACGGACGGAGATTCAAGTCCTTTCTCTCTTGGTGACATATCGGAATGATCGGATATCAGTTCATCGATTGTAGTTGTACATGGGAGACTGCGACGGAATACAGGACTCCATTCAGAAATCATCCAATAAATTGTGCAATATGAGTCATGGAAATAAGCAGCCAATGTTTTGCGCCAAACTCACGTCCCGCGATAGGGAGTGTCACGGAGGAGATCGATCTGGGATGGAGCGTGGGATGGAGCAGCGGCATGAGAAGACACATGAGTTGATCCAAAACATGTCGTTGATCATGCTCAGAAACTCGGAGACTCACGCCATAACAAGTTCTAAGGTCGACCATCGCTGAGATTGACTCGGGACTACGTTAAAGATGGACAAGACATTATAGTTACTCTGTCTTGAGAAAGTAGACTTTTATTTCACAAAAAGAAGGTTCCATCATCGCGGCATTAGGCATACCGTAGTGAGAATGTTCGATCCCCCATCGCGTCAAGCGCGTCAAGTTAAATCCAGGGAAAAACTTCCGCCAATGAGCCGTAACTTCGCCATCGTCCAGGTATCCATTGAATCTCGAATATATTTCCGTGATTCGGTTGTTCAGTCACGATTCGCTCAGAAAGGCGTCTTGAGTGTCAGAACGTATGCGGTCCACACGAATTGATTGAGGGCCTGCAACAATGGATTCTTATTATTATCATGAAGCTCCGTCATCATCGAGAGAATGGGCGATTGGTTGATGAACCTTAAGAAAGCCGCATGTTCTGTTTCGAAACGTTGCCCGATATTTGTATGAGGGCCATGAGCGGGGAATTCGGCGAGGAATCGCTGATTTTGGATGAGCTTTGCCGGAATCAGGTAACCACTCATCTCACGGGAACTCACCATAACACCACCTAAGCCAACACGGCACCACTTGAAATAAAGGAGAAGTTCGGCCGGAGGTGGCCACATGAAATAGCTTTTACCGGGAAGATTCAGGTAGCACCAAATTTGGTAGCCCAGACTGAAGAAGCCGTAGAAGTAGCTGACGATGATCCAGCGGCGCCGTGCCTGGAACAGTGTATAAACTTCGTTCAAACGCGTCTCGTTTCGTGAATGAGCCGCGATATTCTTCAACTCACCCTGATGACGGAGTACCACCCAAACATCGCAGCCAGGGATACGACCCAATCATCGTAGAATGAGTTCAGATAGGCCTCGTCCTCCACTGAAATGGAAGTGGTGAAGAGCAAAAAAGATGGACACTGAAACATTCGAGGTCTTGATCATCTAAATGCTGCAGTCAAACTCTACCTTGGAACCATCTCCATGGATAGGAGTACACCATGACGGCGAGATGGGCCGAACGGGACATCTGTGGCGAAGGAAGACTCGAAGAGTTTTTGACGAACTCGGAGCTCGTCAGGCATTACCCCAGTCGATACGGAGTCGACTCTCAAGTGTACCACGGGGGAAAGCAAACCACGATTGAGGTCTTTGCGACTTTTCCCCCTGTGCTGGGATGGCAAGCTATACACATACAATACAGGCTCGTAGGTGTCAATCTCCTAAAAAGGATCTGTACTCACAATGACCAGAGCGGACGATATGAACGCCAAGTGTCCGGTCCATGTTACGTTCGGGTTGTTGAGTTTTACTTTTGTAGGTGAATCGGACAGTTTTTCATCAAGATCCTGAACTCGCTTCTTTCGGAGAAACTGGACGAGAATGAAGCCTTTAGTGTGAGCTGCCTCGAGAACTAGCAGAAACCCATGAGAAATCATAGTTCGATGCAAGTCGAAGCATCGGATACGTACCATCCTGCCATCACAACTGCTATGAGAGGCTTCGTGGGTCGTTTCCAGCACTCGCTCAGAGCTTTCACTGAGTTTCCATGGAGGTGGATCGGAATCCGTGTGCTCACAATGATCACTTCTCTTGTCGTTTAAATTACGCCGGAGCTTCTCCGAGAGCATCCCGTGGGGGCCCTGAACTAGAGCTTCGCTCTGACCCCGGAACTCGGGGCACACGATCTCTTTGCATGGGAATCTTCCAAGGAACCGACACGTCAGCCAAGGAGCGATGAGGTTTTCAGCGTTCCACCCTCCAAAAAAGCTCACGAAGGTCGCTGAGGTTGAAATTATCGATTTGTTGGCGAGCTTTCCCTAGTGACAGCGACTCGTCCTCGCGCGCTTAGGGTTCACTGGGATAATACGAAACAGTTCTGTTTGGACACCGGAGGCTCGTTGTTGCAAGCCTTCTCTCACAATTTCCTGCTTTTTGGGGAATCGTATCATGATATTGTCTGAAGTGAGTCACGAAGAAATCCGAAATGACCGGATCCCTCGATCAAATATGGCCACGAGTGGCCGGGAGATCTCGCCAAAACTATTCTATAGATGGACCCGGCCTCGTTCCTTCGCTCATCCACGGGGAAAAGTTCAAGGTGGCTTACAGTCAAGGCCAAGCGCATATCCCGTTCGTTAAGTCTGAACTCCGAGTTCGGACCCCAAGTGAATCAGCGTGTCAACATGATCTGACTTCGTCGATTCCCGAATTAACATGCAATATGCGATGGACTTGCTCAGATTTCCTTTGACTCAGAAGTTCCGTCTCGAAACATGCCATTAGGCTCGGAACAATATGAATAATTGCTCGAACTCATTTGAGCAGAGAGGCCATGTTTGGGGACGTTTTTCCGCCAGTAAAATTCGGCGCGGCCGGTCAGGGAGGTCTTCATGGAAATCGAGACAGAACTCTGCACCAGAACGCAAACTCTGTGCACGAAATACGGCTGCGACCACATCGAGTTACTCTACTCGAGCCAAGGTGTCCCAGCCTTAAATGCATATATCACTCAAGTCAAGAAGAGTGTTAAGGAAATGCAAGAGCTGAGCTGGAAGCGGGACATGCTTCACAAAACCAGCTTAAGTTTGTACAGGCAGGGAAAAACCTCCTCCGGTACAAAGACTCACCTCTACGGCAATCTTAGAGGCGACGCTCTACTTGCCCTAGCCAGAGCAGGAACTCTGTCAACTAGAGGCTCATCCTATCATGAGGGCGACGCTACCTGCCCGAGATGCGGCGTTTACGAAGAGACTGTGCAACACATCATCTTCGAATGCAACGACGCATACTTCACAGACGACGACTTCCTCAAAGCTATAGGTCTCCCGGAGGAAACGCTGGACATATCAGCAGTCTACAAAACCAGGCTTATCCTAGAAAACTGGGAGAAGGAGACCCTCGGATCTGCGTCAGCGCCTGAAGTGAAAGGCTGATTCGACTGCAATGTTAACTGTTATATTACCAGTCGCATCTGCATCAATAAACCCATACCATACCCATACGATTACGGTATGCGTGGGTAGCCGACTCGGTAACAGCAGCATCCCTAAACTGACTAACACAGCTTCCGAGACCCGGAAAGAACAAAAAGTTTCCAAATCATTGCCCGAGAGACTCGATGGATCTCTGAACTGCTACGTGATAGATAACTACTTTTTCCTTTGCTCCGACTGTAGTCCATCGTGTGATCCGCTTCGAACTTGGTCAAAGACAATGGAGGACCCAAAATTTGAAGCCTTGGTCGGAAATTGACCAAGCTCCAACATTTTCCGTGTGATATCGGGAAATCCCGCGGCTGGGTCGTTTGTGAAGTTCCGTGAGAACCCGCAAGATTTCACTATGACCCGATGAATTCTGAGCTTTGCGCCGTTTTTCCCGGAATCCGCGAGGCTCCGTAGAACCTCAAGATTCGCAGTTCATGCGATATCTGGCCCCTGAGGAAAAATTCACGTGTATGATACTAGTGTCCTACAATGTATCCGGAAAGAATCAGACAGACGTCGCGTGCGGGTAGCGAAACAACTTATTTTCATTTCATTCCGAAGTCAATGGATACATCTATTTCCCTATGAATTGAGTGTAAGAGTTACGGACTAGCGTCGGGACATCCCTCAGGAAGCTTGGGATTGACTTCGATCGGCCAATTGCAAATCGATCGTGCAACATCGAAAACGAGACCAGCAGGGCAGCTCATCTCGACGGGTTTCCGGTTCACACAGCGTATGAACATCGAGCACTTGCTAGGGTGTGGAAGGAAATCTTTCCCAGGTGAGCAGTCCACGGCCGGTTTAGGCTCCGGCCCCGGAACAGTACTTGACGTCGTGTCAGGATTCGGCTTCGAAGAGGATGGGGTAGTTGGCTTTCCATCGCGTCCCGATTCAGTGGTTTCATCCGTCTCCTTCGAGTCCTGATCGGGATCCACATCAATCTCGTTATCCTCATCAACTTCACCTCCCAAAGCTCTATGGGTCGCGGTCGCAAGTGGATAGCTACCTCCCCCGCATGAATTGCTAGCATCGTCGACATCGATTGCCCAAATCATCACGCCGGCGTATTTGCTCCGGTTGAGGAGCTCAATCTTGTGAGAGATCCCTTCGGCATCGTCATAGCCCACCCATTGGTCGCCGGAGTAGGCGTAGGGCGTTTTGGTTTCGTTGTCAAAGACGCGCGTCCAGCCCTCTTTGAGCTTCTTGCAGATCTCGATGTAGAACAGGATTCCATCCTGTTGTGAAACAGGACCGAAACGTCCGCTGCCCGCGGATTGAGCTCCTTGCTTGTTGTTGGCCGAGTTCTGGAGCTTGAACGATCGACCGTAGAAAGCCAGCCCCATGATGAGCTTCTCGGGGGGCGCGCCAGCGTCAACCCAGTTCTGCATTCCCTGCTCCTGCGAATTTTCAAAAATCATCTTGAGCTGCTTGAACATGAGCTTCAAGAAATTGGCATCCGTGAGAATCAGGGAGCGTGGTTAGTGGTGCAATTGGGAAACACTTAAGCTTTGAGCCCATCTCGATGGTTGGGATTGTGAGCATCGTTGGCAACTTACCACGGTGAGTGTGGAGTACAAGCCGAGATCTTTTGAGCTAGGGAAAAGAGAGACGTGATTCCCGATGACGCTGTCCCAACCGCCCCGGAGATCATATGCCATCACGTGGATAAAGTCCACGTATTTCACCATTTGCAGGACGTCATATCCGGCAGCAATTTTGTTGGCAGGCACACAGGTGGCAATCGTCAGCAGCTTTTCCCCAAGAACTTTCCGGAGCGCTCGTAAAAGCTCAATGAGATTCGCTTTATCCTGGCTTCTACCACCTCTAGCGCTGTCAGCCGGGTATTCCCAATCGAGATCGACCCCGTCGAAACCGTAGGCGGTGATCCATTCCGCGACAGAGTTGACAAAAATCTCGATTCGATGTGCGTCGGAGACGAGATCGGAATATTTAGTCGCGCCTTCATTCCAGCCACCGATGGCGAAGCTCACTTTGAGCTGTGGGTTTTTCTTCTTGAGGGCTACGAGCTGCTTGAATCCGCCCTGGTCCAAGTCCCAGTAGGGTTCAAGAGATTTTACTTTCCATGTGCTCTCGTCCAGGCCGGCAAAAGCGTAGACCAGATGAGTGCAAAGATGAATTGGTATGTTCTCAACACTACCGGTATAAGGAGCCGCACGATATCTAAGGAGAAAATGAAGAAGGTTCGAAAATATCGGTCCAGAAACCTCTCGGGAAGGGAATGAGACTTCAAGGACCGGTAAAGCAGTGGGGAGTCAAGTCCCTGATCGGATCCCCTCGTTTCCAACATCGAGCACCACCAATCGAAATCGTCCGGAACCTGAATCTGAAACCATTTTCTTTTGGATAGTCGACCGTGGCAGGACAACTTTCGATCCAAGGCGTGAATACAACGCTATCATACCTTGACCAAGACTCCCAATAGCAGACTAGCGGTCTCTGTACGTCCGAAGGAGTCGCAATCGAAGCGACAGCTGCGAAAACCACAGCAAGAGGTAACAAACTCATGACGAGAGAAACTCGGTGGGGACGTGCGGAGCTGTGCAGCACAACACTTATGTAGCGCCTAGTCGGGACTACGCTGCCATAGTTTCTCCCTTTCAACTGCAATTCGGCGATTAGGAGTGCATTCCCAAAGCCGCTCTCTACATTCTGTTTTACTGCATAATGATGGTGGTTCGATACCGCCTCTGAATACTCGTCGTCAAGGAAGGGGGTCCGAACCCGATATCGAGCGTTCCCGATTTGGAAAGTTCGAGGCGCCCAATTACGGGCGATCAAAGTCTGGAACTGAACTGTAGATATGATAGTCCGGCTGATTCGTGTCGGAAAACTGAGTGGAGTTCGCCGATGGGTGCAAGCTGGAATGGATCTAGGCTGTAAACACGAACGGAGAGACGATCACCGCTGTGATTGACGATTCCTCGAAACCTGTGGGTTACAACGACGTCGACCTGTGGTTTATGTTACGCGAGATCAAGTAAGACAACTCGTTCATGTTTCTCACACAGCCGTAAGAATCAAGTTATACGACATATGGTGAGGGGCCACTGATTGTGATGTGAAGTACGACTTTCAAGTATGAGTGTCACTATGTTCCCATGTGCATGAAAGTAAAGTATAATGATCGAGCTCAGAGCTGATTCCCACGAACGCCTCACATTCGGTCACCGAATCCATCCGAGCTCGTAACTCGCTTGGCTCTCAGCCGAACCGATCAATTGTTCGATATGATTTGTTGGTTCGATCAAAGCTATTCTGTTGAACCAAAGTGCGCAACATGGCCAGAAATGGGGCTGTCGTGAGAGGCGGATACTAGTTCTGCTCTCGTCATGCGAATCATGTCATCTCCTGTATAGATTGAAGCACAGTACCAGAACTGGGTAAGAACGACAAGAAGAAGATACAGAATGAGAAGAAAGAAAACTCACAAATACGGGTTCTTTCGGGGCGATTTTTCCTGAACACAGCAACATAGGAAAGAAGAAGTGTGGAGAGAGCACCAGAGTGCGTACAACAGAAATTCGCTCAGATCCTTCCGCTGACAAGAGTCCCACTTCTTTGTCGAGCGTTCCTCTTTGATGGACCTCAGTCATCATAATCCCGGGCAACCAGAGCTTCTGAATGCTTTGCAGTCGCTTTCTCGAAATATCCTGCAGTGTTTTTCAACTTATGTTCACTATGATACATCACACAGAATCAGCTGTATGACGAGCTTGCGGATTTCTGGGACTGTATCCCAACCTGGTTTAGAGAGAATTCAATCAGATCCGCTAGGCATCTATCACAGAGTTTCATGTTTGTTTTGCATTTTTCATCACTCATCCGGTTCGAGACATCGACTCTCCGCGTGGTTGATAATTTGCACGTGATCCATGGATCTATTCTTGCAGGAGCCTTCAAGAATTCCCGCCTGAGAGTGAAGTTGCCGAGATAGACAAACGCCTCCAAAAACCCGTAATCATCTTCCAGAGGCTAAGGAGCCCTCAGGAAGCCAGGGCCCTAAGGCAGCACAGGCCCTCCTTTGAGGGTTTCAGGCCTCATATTTTGGGAACAGTTCAGCGTTCCCAGGACCCGCTCGCACTGTTCGCGACGGAGCCGCGGCATTCATGAGCTCACTTCAAACTTCGCCTAATTAGATCTCGTTCCTTCACAACGACCTCATCCAAGAATTCGGCTACGGACCTCGAGCCGCGATGACAGCGACGGCCTCGCGGGAACCTGGTCTCTGTGGGCTGTACCGGCACCCAGAGTTTCAAGCCCCATGAGAACAACGATGAGGTACCACGGAGTCGACCGACGAGGGTCCATGTTTTCGGTTATCACACTGAGTGAGATTGGACTGCGGCATGATTGGATTCAGCAACGATTCTGGGGGCTCTCGTGTTTCAGCAATCCATGTTACAAAGAGATCCAAACTCAAAATTATTCGCAATGTTCTCGATTCCGGGGAGGGAAGCTCCCAACTCGAGTTATGCACACAGTTCACAAATCCTGGGGGAGTCAATTTGGGGTCATGCTGATGGAACCACTTCTCCCCTTGAGCGACGAGGCACAGTTGAAAATGATCTCGAGCTGTATGGAGTTGAATCCGCTGCACGAGAGCCTCGCATCATGAGAGGAACCCGTGTCCGGGAAACGGGTTCCGACTCGACGGCTTCATCTCCATGAAATACTATACTGCGATTCTTGAGCATAGGAACACTTCACACGGAGGAAAATTCACTCCTAGGGAGCACAATCCCGATTTCATCTTCAAAGAATCAGCTTGCCTCTAATAATAGGTTTGAGTTGGAGCCAGGGAACGTGTACCTCCCTGATGCGGTTCTGTGCCTCCTGTGAATTGGATTCACAAAGGGGTTCGTTGTATTCTAGCGTCCTAGAGCGACAACGAAGAGTGTGTCACAAAGTTCCTGATTTGGGGTAGCTTGGAGGAAACTTTGAAGCTTTGGTTCTTCTCGAAACAGTCGCTTCATCGCATGAACCAAACGCCCTGCTTTCCCTCCGAATAGGAGCCGCTATACGATGTTATTTCTTGTAGAATAGTATGTCCGCATATTTCCAAAAGCTCAAGATCCCTACCGTTCATCAAAGTACGCCATTTCATCGCAGAAAACACCGTATGCCGAAAATTGTTATTCGGGAATGCGGGAGCGAGTGTTCCGCGTACGGAAGCTGCATCTACCATCTCCCCTCGAGCAGTCCCTTCCAAGAGATCAACCGTGTGAGCGTGAGGTATTCCTCGAGCGAAATCACCGAGTTGGCAGCGATCTCGCTCGTTTATCCATGCGCGGTTTTTGTTAATTTTCAAGCTGCATGTGACAGCGGATCAAGAGAACTTGGCTTCCTGCGGGCGGCCGCAGCGTATGTCCCTGCGGGAAACCTTGCTTAGATCACGAGCACTCTGGGAAGAAGCATCATCGAGATCGACCCAGGTATCAACATCGATGAAAAGATCCTCCAGACCCCAGGCGTCGCACAAGGTCTCAATCTGAGCCTCTGCTCGTTTCACTTCGCATCGATTTTATGAAAATGCTCGGTTTCGTCGACAATTCACTGATCTGCAGATCCAGTAGATCTATCAGATACGTCCTGCAGAAAGCGAGAGGAACGCGAGATAGGGCTCAAATCCCATACAAGTGAAACGGAAGCTATAAAGTTTGGGGTATGGGCTGGACTCCCACCACGACCTCCACGACGGAGGCCCCTCGGTGAGTAAACCCGTAGCGGATCGATCACAAATGCAACTTGTTGACGCGTTCACAGCGTCCACTCGGGAAAAACTCTATGTGAAACCGGCTTCGGATTCTCCGTCGGACCAGCCGCGCCAACGTCATCTCTAGGTTTCCAAAAGGTGTGGAACGATCGGTTAGTATCGCCGCCCCATCGGGGCTCGATCGATCGCGACCGGTCCCCTGCAAACGCGTCCTTGTACTGTATCCCTTGGCGAAACACGGCTTGAAATGCCTTCTGATAGGAACTGTCTCGATCGTTGAGTACTCCAGCTGACGCATCGATCTTAAGGAAACAGCAGCCCGTGAAGCATTTATCGAATACCTGAACGGCCAAACCGGTTGAGCCCGTTTTTTTTTCAAAATACCGGTGATGAGCTTTGGAAGTTGGAAGAAGCAGCATGTTGCGGGTCGCAGGATTTCACGGATTCCACCACGTTTTCGATCGGTGTTTCCACGGACCCTGCACCCAATGCCGCCTGCCTTTGGGAAGCCAGGGCCCCGTCATCACACGGTCAATTGCCCTGCAGTAGAGCCGGTTCAATGAACTCAGTCGAAAGATACAGTAGTAATGCTCGATGCGTTCTCAAATGAACAAGATGAGACTTACGCCCGGGGCGTGTGAACTGGCATTGATTGTATGAGAGAATCCTCAGACAAGAGCGTCTTCCTCCGGGAAGACACGTTGGGAAGTCTGAAAAACGAGGGCTTCCGTCGTTGTCTCTACTTCACAGTCTTTTGTGGTAGAGGTCCAGGTGCTTCTTCGATGTTATGCCTCCTGCCGACAGATAAATGGTAGCTCCGACCACAAGATGTCCGTTCGAAGCAGCTCTGAGATAGCGACACGAGTCATCGACTTCCACGCAAACTTCTGCGTTCCCCGCAAGTTTTCTCGGAGAGATATTTGTGTATCATCGCAGTATGCCTGTGGGTTGAGGGCAGCCCGTTGAGCTTCATAACAAAGGGTCGGACGTGTTGTCGACAGCAGAGAATCGAGACTCCACGATGAGTATACTTGATGGAATCGATCTCAAATCCGATATGAAAGGCCCCGAGAACACGTTCATGCCCTCGCCTGCTACGAATACTAGTGCTTTGATTCGGAATCCACAGAGAGAAGGAGCCCCAGCGCGACATTTTTTCAGAGAGGGCCCCGTTCCCGTCACCAGCTGTCAACCTGTCAACCCTTCCAATAAAACCATCTATAGTGCAACTCCTGAGCTCAAAATGGATACGGTATCGTGAGCAGTACCAACACGGAATCTTGGTGTCTCCAATCGCGTCAATTGATGCGCAGCTGCCATTGGGCGGGAGCTTACCGCTGCGAATGCACGAGTTCCCACGATGGTATTGGCGATGCTTGAAGAGCTGGACGCACTCTGTCAACACGCAGGTGCGTAGGAGCCATCTGCGCTGAATGGCAAGTCGTGTCGGCGGCGGACGAGTACTCAACGCCCTGATCTACCCTGGGGATTCCGATTGCTGAATATTCAAACAGAATCAATATTGAGTCTATGGTAAACAAGAAAGCTCCAAGCATCGATACGGAGTGCAATATTGTGAGTTCGAACTTCCGATAAGTTAAGAGCAAAGCCTTCGGCATCGGTGTGTTACAATTGAGCGGAATCCGCCGCGATTCCGTAAGAACCGGAAGCTGGAAATGATCCCTCCCGGGGGACCATGCCAGTATGTAAAGCATTTAGCAAAGTTTGAGGACTGAGCCGTAGCCGTGCCGACGATCGTTCTTGAAATGAGTTCATCCTCCTGATGGGTAGCTCCCGGATAGACGAGCCTTTTACCTTTTCATTAGTGGCAATCAAACGCAAGTCGCAATTCGTGCTTGATATCCTTACTGGCTTGGTTCCAAAATTCGAATCGCTGTAGCATTATCAATTTCAGCAGGGGCGTAGTCTGGGGGGCGGTCCGCCCCGGGCGGCACTCTCGAAGGGGCGACACTTTTCTGATTCATGTCCCATAGCGGGTCGTTTTTTTGGTTGTCGCCCCGCGTCGGAGGCGCTTCCAGGGAGCGGCGATTCCCGGATTTCCCGGAATTTTCGAGGTCCGCCCCGGGCGGCACTCAGCCACGCTACGTCACTGAATTTCAGTGGATTCCTGAGAATGGAAGAGGTGAGCCGCGGCTTTTTCTCAAGACGCAGCGGGGAAATGAGTTTGGAACTTCGAAAGCTGTAAACTATATCTACGACCGCGGAATTCACAATCTAACCCCGCGCTATCTGCGTTTCGATGATGGGACCAAAGAGGGACCTCCTGTGTCTTATTTTCAAGAATTGGTCGGAAACTTGCGATCCCCAGCTCGATCCCCGGAGTCAAGAAATCGCGTCGGAACCGACTCTCGGGCGTTCAAAACTGAAATCTGGGTTGGAGTTTCAGATGGCCTCAGTCCTGCGCCGGAAAAAAACTTCTGTGCCTGCCCGTCACTCTGACTACCGTTTTTGTGCGTCTTGCTTCAACGTCTCCTCCAAGCTCTCCTCCGTATCGGCTGTTCGTCGATGAATCCTAGCAATGACGGGCTTCTTTTCGCATATCATCGCATATTACCACGCGGAAATCTCACCACGGGGTTTCTCGCAATGTGGCCCATCTTCGGTCCTATGATCCGATTCAGTATCTCTCCAAGCCTAACGACATTCGTCCTCGTCGACGGCACCTCGAAGACTTGGGTGCCGTTTCGGAAGCTCGATGCTCCAAGGCTGGAATCGCATCGTGATCGATTTGTGTGAATGCATCGAGAATCGAATACTGCATGAACATTGAGTCCGACACATTCGAAGTACTCGGAGCACTCGATACATTATCTATTGATGAACTATCCTTTCCTTGTCGAGCATCCTCGAGTCCAATGTCATGAATGACATGCGAGCACGAATGTGTTGCGGATGTAATGATGTGGAACGTCAGCGTAGCTGATCGTGATGTCCAGCGACCGTGTTGGGGCAGATGACTTGTTTCGTGACAGTTGATGACCGGCGTTTATCAGACACAGAAAGAGGTGTGCTTGACAAGTTTGACAAATATCACCGGGCAAAGCCCGTTTGACCGATGATTACATCATGATGCTTTTACAGAGCAAATTGCTGTGTCGCTGGTGTCCACGCTCGTGTCACGTCACCAGAACCGTATGTGAGACGCAACAAGCATCATATAAAACGTTGGCTGGCGCAGGAATTGTAAGTGCGTTACGAGTTCGGAACGCAGTTGAAAACTCGTCTAGCATTGAATTCCTGAGAGTATTGTAGCCTGGATGATTTCTCTGTTGAAGCTCAAGGTTGGGGAGAACGGGAGCCATGGGAGCCGTCCTCGGCAACCAAGCTCGCCCAGTTGGGAACTCGGTTCATCTCGACGAAAACCAACGAACGTTCACCAAGTTTCGGAAGATTCCTAATGAACGACCGCGATACTTCACCGGCCCCTCATTTTGGCAGGTGCGGAGTTTTTCCACGCAACTCTGAGGTTGCCTCGCACGTGTGGGAAGCTTGTGCGGAAGAAGATCACGGGAAAGAGATAATTATGTTCAGCAGCACGCGTGTTTCTCGCCTTCAAAGATAACGTTAACTCCTTCCGCCACGTTCCGCTTATCTCTCCGCTCGCCCGTTTGGTGTCTCGGTCGGTCGACTGCCGCGCTCGCGAACCGTCGTCGTCGTTCGCTCGTTAATGGCACAAATCCCTTGCATTCAGCGTCTTACGGTTAAACAAACCGTGAAGGATTCTTGAAGTAATTGAGAATTATCAAAGCGGCTCACTTGTCCGCGCTGGGACGGCTCCCATGAATTCCATGCCCCGGAAACTCGCGATCGCGTCGGTGTCTGCTGCTCTGTCAGACATTGACGAAAGTTCCGTGACGGTGTCTTGATAACAGAGATACTTTGTCGTCGAGCGAAGCCATAATCCGCCACGAGCCAATCAATCCGGCTCCGTGATTCACAGAAAGCTTGCGACTAGCTGCCGCTCGAGAACTTGAATTAGGTTGAAGGATCTTCTGTGCTATCTCATGATGGCCAGAGGAGCTTCTGAATTCCGCTTCCGAGCGGTTTGCTGGATTGGAAATCAGATTTATGGAGATTCTGAAGGTCCAACAGATTGTGACGACGCGAAGCCACATCGCCCATGAGCGCCCTCATTACCTGCTTGCTACGGTCTAGTAGAGCTTCGGAGGAATCGCGCATGTTCTCATGTGTGCAGAAGTCCACGAATTCCCACTACTAGAGCTCCTTACGGGAGACTAACAGATTCCAGTATGTGACCATTTCATGATCGGGATCCCATCGCGTGTCTCAGCAGGGTATTTCACCTTGCTGCGATATCGGTCCCGTCAGGAATAGGAACGCGATTTTCTTTAAATGGACACAAATAGATTTGCTGTAGTTCGCTATCACCTAAGAAAAATTCCGGTGCTGTACCCGGCATTAGACTCATTGGCCATACACATTGTGAATTGAGAGAGTACATAATGAACATCAACGGTGTGAATCACGGGAGAGAATCTGCGATGAACGCTGACCGAGCATCGATTTCGGCAGACTTTTGGAGGTGGAATAGTGAATGAATCACAGAGTCGCAACAGGGAATGGAAGAATTTCTTCAGTGTGATAAGGTAAATTGCTGAGAGTTCTCTGACTCGCGGCGCGCACTCGGTATGGCACTTCACAAACTCCCGTTTTCGCGGTCGCGGTATGATGCATCGACTTTGGTAGGCTGACTCATGGATTAAGTAGAATATATCGAGAAATCGGCCGAAAATATAGAAGGCTATCATTCGTCGAATTGTGGCGAAAACGCTCACTTCTCGCTGGGCCCCCATGTTTCCGCAAGAATCACGTCTCTGGAGATTCCAACTCAATCGAGAATCATCAAAGAGGAGTGTTACGATACTCCCCAGTATTCGATACCATTACATCGTCGAATGTCAACTATGAACGAATGAAACTCGAGTTTTGAGATTCTGTTCCAGACTGGATCCCAACCGAGATAAAAAATTCCTCCAGTCTCTTTGATAACGAGAATCTTCCATGAACCACCACGAGGAAATCCTTGCTGGATGGTCTCACAACGAACTTTGCAGATAACAGATGATTCACTGAAGCCCTCATCACAACTGCTGGGTTTGTTAAGTTCTGGTAGGATGAGCATTTATCACAAAAATATCTCTTTCATTTTCTCGGTGGCGACTGGTTGTTGCCAGTCAAAGATCAGGCCGAGGCGCAAGGCGTTCTGTATAAACGCTTTTGGTGCATCTTCTCGAAAAGCTACTCGCAGATCGATTCAGTGCGATCTCCCCTGTCCCAAATTATTTTTATTTATACGAACACATTCGATGTTCGACCGCAGTCTTTCGACTAAACTCTGAACACGAAGCTTGTCGCAACGCTGTTGCTGGTCCCGCCGTCGATGCTCGGCTGGGTCGAGGTCATCGAGTCAGTGAGTTAGTAAGCGATAGACAACGTGTCTTCGACACCGCCGCGCCGACTAGGACGCTGGCCAGACAAGCCTAATCAAGCGAGGCAGCGCTCTCGAAAACCTTTGGGACTGCGATCGGTTGGGTGACATCAATCGTCGGCCGCGTGTCGGACGGCCGTCGTAACTGCGGTGCCATCGTCAGGGCCGCACCGAAGGACGATCGTCGTGGATGAAGTTTAGGAAGTTTTCGAAATTGAAGGTGATTCAGGAAATATTGCGCTCCGGGCGCCGTCTGCCAGACTTTGGGGCGTGTTCCTCAACTCCGGAGGGAGCTCCAGGCCAGCTCTTGGCTTAGGTCCAACTCCGGAGCCCTCGCCCGGGCTTCAGAGACCGTGGTGCCTCGGTAGTGCCATCGCTGGGGCTGTGGGGTTACACCATGACCTCGCGCCTTACAGGACGTTTCCAGGTCGGGTCTCCAAACCGGGAATTGAGGAAGAGTCGCGAGCTCAACCTCAGGAAGCCGACTGAGGTTCTGACCGAGTTTCGTTCGTGAAACACGACGAACTAGCCGGCGGCCGTGTTCCTCGTACAACGAAAGCAGGACTCGACGTGGACCCCGTCGAAGGGAGTGAGGGTAGAAGGTGAGGACATCGAGGAGGAGGGTCTTACGATGGCAAAACGCACCCGAGCCAGAGGTTTGCGGTACGGACTCAAGCACGTTGCTTGGGTGAGAGCAGTGCAGGCAGGCTGGCTGGCAACAGCAACGGCATTGATGCGAGTCGAGCAGACACTGGAAGTGTGCGCGCGCCAAAGGTTTTGAATACTTTGATAGCAGAGAAAAGTTGTTCTGCTGCCGCCGAGACCGTCGTTCCGACCGACGGTTCAGAGTTTGCAGTCGCCTCTTCGGGTTTGACTTAGTTAGTGCTGTGCGGCAGAGTTTGCCTTTGGAAACCGGTGTGGCTGTGAAGTCGAGTGTAAGCTATGCACTGGTGTTATAACGACGAGCCTACAGTTGGAGACCGCCGAGAATTTTACAAACTGCTAAATACATCTCTATACTGAAGTCAGCGATCACAGTGACGTCCGTAGGGCAGGTCGCCCCAAGAAATATCCATGCACAAATGTTGCTTTTGCTGTTCCACGCGGACTGGCTCTCTGGCCGTCGGCCTCGGCACCATCGTGAGTACTCTAGATACAACTTACCCACCAATTCAACTGACATTTTGGAATCGTAGGGCGAATCGTAAAGGGAACACCATGGAACGTTGAAGCTGGGTAACGTGAAGTTCTGGATTTCTAATTTCGTACTATTCATGACAACCTTGATCTGAAGAATAAATTGTGATATTTCGGCGCGCCAACCGATGACGCTTTTGATGCCTTCGATTTTGGGAAAGCTCAGTGGCCGAAATTGATAGTTCACTCGGACTTTTTCCCGGAGAATGTCGGAAGAAGAAAGGGTCATACATACTCATTGCAAGTCGAAAAACGTTGCTCTGGATCGGAATTTCCCTCGACAACGTCTAAAAACAAAAGTTAGAATTTCTTTCTCTCCTCCATTTGGGAGTTGGTTCCGTTGTCTAACTCGAAGTTTTTCCGATCCGTGATCGAATGCTTCGATGTAAGCTTGGTATTGCATGTGACAACACCAGAGAGTCGAATATAGAAACCTGCTCTGAACATATAGTTCTGTATCCGATCCGGATAGTCGGTCGCCTCCATCCAAAAATTGGGATTTTTCCGGAAAAATCGCAGTTATTCTGGTCCTGTTGTCAGCAGCGAACCCTACGCTTGGAATATCCGTAGATCGCGTCCATGAAGTGATGTCAGATGATATTTACTATCGAACTCGATCATGCGTGAACCGATCGCCGGTCTCCACGGGAATCGATAAAGTTCGACGGAACGGTTGCACGCGGAACAGTCGATGACGAGACATGAAATCTGCTACGTTCACTATTGGAGTTATGAAGTTTCAAAATCAGTGATTGATGGTACCATACACGGCGGTAATCGTCTGAGTGTGTGCTATGCGGCAGCGTGAAATGTTTCAAACAGGAAAGCGTTTGAAGAGCAGAATGTATCGTTTATGAGAAAGCGATCCAGTTCGCTGGAATTCAGTTTTGTTTTGACGTGAGAAGCAGAGAGATTCTTGCCGCTAAGCGCGAGAAGAGGAAGCTTGAAAAATGAAGAATCGTTCTCAGTAGTGTGGAGAAGACGAGGCATCGTCGCCGTCTCCGAGGCAGAGAAACCAACGAACCACCGTGCGAGAGAAGGGTCTTGAGAAAGTGTGCAGTGCAAAGTGAGTGATCGTCCCGTGTATGAGCGCAAGAACGTGTCTGTCTTTCGCGGCTGTCCGTCCGTCCGTCCATGCGTCCGTCTGTCCGTCCGTCCTGAGCAAGCTCAGTCAGAAAGACAAACGGCGGCGCGGCGGCCGGGTCAGGGGCAAGCAATTGGGCGAAGCCGACTGGAGAGACGCGGACGTACGGACAGCCGGGATGACGACCGATTTGAGAACATCTGGATCGATGGAATCCATCATAGAAACAGGAATCAATACCTGTTCCAGGCTTTGAGGCTTCATTTATGAGGGGTTTGTGACGAATCCTCCCTCCGTTTAGGTTTCGCGATCGCTTTCACGCGGTCCACGACCTGTCAGCGAACGAGCGAGCGGGCAAGCAACTGCGAAACGGACATACGACGTATCATCACGGTTCCATTCAAACCTGCCTGGAATTGCCGATAGCCTCCCGCCCAACCTGAAGATCCTCCTTGTCCAGCATCAACGTGGCCCATCGGTGTCGTTGGCATGCCCGGCGAGGTTCTTCCTGGGACAGGACAAGGAAGTCTCATTGGCGCTCATTGAAAGTGCCGAGTATTAAAGTACGATCAAAAGTCGGATACGTCATTTCGGAAGTTTCGGAATCTCGGAATCAGCGCTGGAACGGTGTAACCCGAATTGAATGTCCACTCTCTCATGAGAAATTCCGGAAGAAAACTCTTCTGGAGCCCGTGATTTCCGCTCTGCTGTTGTTTCGTTGGGACGAGAGTTGCGGAAGAGCGAACGAGTTTCGAAACACGGCGCAAGTCGACAGAGAGTACTCTGTCTACTCGATTGAAGAAAACAAAGTCATCCGGGATCTCGGGAAATAGATGTTTCAAGAGATAAAAGAGGCAAAAGCCGAAAGCAAGCGTTCGGGCGATCGATCGGAGGAAACACTCGCGGACAATTTGTCTTTGTCACAAAAGACTCCTCTCACAGCTTTTCCGCCCGACGACGACCACGACTACTGCTTCCATTGGGGTTAACCGAACGAGTGTGGCCTGCTCCTGTTGGAGGCTTCGTGTTTGTGTTCTCGGACGACAACCGTCAACGACCTATGTCTTCGTCCCCGAAATGTTTGGATCACCAAGTCTCACCAAGATGTTGAGGAGGGCTGTTTCGATGGCTATACTAAGAGCGCGAGCGGACGAACGAAGGAAGCAGAAAGTGGCCCGTGGAAGGAGAGGAACGAACGTGTCCCAAGTTATCAAGTCCTCTCTCGTTATCGCGCGTTTTACGACTTATCAAGGTCCAGTTGTGTTTGTTTTGGGGGGCCAGTTGTGGGGCCTGATTCCCGTGTTGTCCTGGGTGGTGTCTGAGGGAGTCAAATTCAACGAGAGCTGCGCTCCACGATGCGCGCTGTGGCGAAAGAGGTTTTATATTCATTTGTTTTCCATCCTCTCGGACGAGTGAGCGAGAAGGATACAGAGCGAAACGCACGGATAGAGAGAGCGAGAATGAAAGAGAGAGAGAGAGAGAGAAAAGGAGTCTCAACAACCGGGGCCCGGCGAGTTTGAACGCCTCCGAGTTTCGCTCCGCAACCTTGCGCCTCCGGTGGTGTCTGCAGATCGAAAAAGCTCTCGGTCATTCACCTGTACACAGTCATTCCAAAACTCGCCGATTGTTTCTGCGCTCGATGTCGGCTATCGCTCGCGAGACCATACGAGCGGCACCGAACATTCGGAATGAGATAACCTACGAGCATCGCTGGTTTGGAACAACTTCGAAGAGACTGTTATCGATCGTCGATCCATACGCCATAGTCAAGATGTGAGTTTCGCGAGCTACGTCGACTCTACAGCAAGCTCGTGTCGAGAAGTTTGCAGTAGTTTCGTACTGTACGCTGGAATTGTGATGGATAGCGCAAGCGCATCGGCCAGCGAATCCAATATATATCGTGCTCGAATGGGACGGCCTTAGCCCAGAGCTCAGCTAGTACATTACACACGCAGGCTGGCTGTCCACGCGGGCCATTCTTCGCAGCTCCCTTTCCTCTGAAGTTCTTCATTTCGTCCAAACGACGGGGGAGAGGAGGGCGACCGATTGGGGGGGGGATAGCTGCACGGTCCGGCGTGAACGATGGTGTCCGCATCACCTTTTCATTGTCGTGCTCTCCTTGCCTCCGTTCCGATCGATGACAGTCAGTCACTCGGTCATTCATTCATTCAGTCGGTCGGTTCGTCCGTCAGTTGCGGTGTCAGGCACGCAGGTCCTGTCTATTTTCCGCTGCCCACGGGCCCTGACAAGCATGTGTGCTAAAAAAAGAGAGACATATTGTTTGACATTCTTTCTCCGACAATGACAACACTCGATCGTTCCGGACTCGCCGCGGCCGGAATTGATGTTCATTCAGACAAAGCCACCAGCGGTCATCGCGCACCCTTTTAAAAATAATCTATCTCCTCAAACTTTGTAGTTCACGTGAGCTCCAACTTGGAAGAAATGAAAAACAAAAGGAAGCGAAAAACCGTCAATTCCAGGCTAGAGTCTCGTTTCAAGATTCTCAATGAGTCGAATGGCTAGCTGAGGCTAGTGAGGCGCCGTGGCTGATCAGAAAGCGTTCTAGAGAGTTCATCAAATGCGGATAAAACCTTCGCAGTGCGCCGCCACGCCACCGAGCTCGGCGGTATCGTCCGAGAACGCCGAACCGATTGGTTTTTCCCCCTCTATGCTTCTCTGCCTCTACCGAGATAAAAACGTCAGATATTCTCCTGGCTTGCAAGCATGCTCGATCACGCGTCGGTCCGCGTGCGGCGTTGTGCAACTGACCAATCGATCGATTTGGCTCTTTGTTCTTGAAAATGAGTTGGCGGCTGCCGTCCGAATCCGGATGACTTGTGAAATCCATTCTGTTTCTCGCTCCTGACGTTTTTATCGACCTGGAATCGAGTGGAAATCCGAAGCTTCGGCTAATCGTGATGTTTTCCCAGCTGAGCGGCGCTGGCCTCAGCAGCAACGGCTATGCTACCAACGCTCAATGAAAACTTGCATGGCAGCGACCATCATCTGAGAGCGTGCTGTGCAGACTCAGGCCTTCGAGCTCGCGGTATCCTCGCGAGCGCCTGAAAGCGTTACACGAGGAAAAAAAAGTTCTTCCTTGCTCGCACCTAGTTCAGGTCGTGGATGATCGAGGCAGAAGAGGACTTGTTCCAAGCCAAGGCAAGTTGAATTCTTGAACTTCTGGGGACATTCTTTCGTGAATGCTGTTTTCTGATTCTGTCGAACCTTGAGATGGGGACTGATCAGAAAATCATTGACGATCTTCCAGGATCGTTCGAGGACCACAAACGACCGCCGTTAGGGCTAAGAAAATGTTCTTTTTTTTTGTTCCGATATCCAGAGTTGGAATCTGAGACTGCGAAATCTCCCTTGGAACGGGGCAATGATGCAAATTTTTGCCAGGGACAAATTCGAGACGCAGATGCTCGTCCTTTGCTTTTGCTTGGTGTTGACTTCGAATGAAGTCGCCGCAGACGTCGATCGTATCCTCCAACAGTTCGATATTGTCGTTGACAAACTTGCCTCCGATCCAAGCCGCGCGATCATCTACAAGGTAAGCCTGAAGACTTTTGTTTGTCGATTCTCCTGGCCAATCCTCCGAACTAATTCTTGCTCGTCCCGATGAAATATCGATGGGATTAAGTATGGAATTTCCTCCTTCCTGAGGTTATCGACGTTCTTTGGTTCATTATCCGAAGCGATTCTAGTCCACTCCGTGAAGCTCCCGTGAAACTGAATGAAGCTCAACGTCCCTCGCTCTTCCCGACCCCAAAACAAAAACGTGTGGGAATTCCGTGTTCGGTTCCGATTTTTCGTGGCTGTCGCGTCCTTTCCCTCCGGTTAATTTTCGGATGTATCATGTGGTTCTCTAGTTTCAATTTTGACCATTGAGCTAACCGTCGACA
Organism: Neoseiulus californicus; assembly: GCA_028455905.1. Taxonomy (NCBI): domain Eukaryota; kingdom Metazoa; phylum Arthropoda; class Arachnida; order Mesostigmata; family Phytoseiidae; genus Neoseiulus; species Neoseiulus californicus. The sequence continues at coordinate 13,016,180 of JAMQGS010000006.1, read as the reverse complement.
TCGTCTGCTCCTTATTGGGAATTGCAACGATGTCTGCCGCCATGTACATCCGCCAGCCGTGAGCAGGAATACGGCAGAGTCGTTTATTAATTTCGCAGTAGCGATTCGCCTAATTTCCTCGTTTAGCGCTCGAGACTAGGAACGAGAAACACATTCGCTCGCTCTACACTATATCTAATGATGACCAAGTCAGGCACTTGAGCGAATGCCAGGTGGAGGAACCCAAGAGCCCGAGGCGGTATTCCATCTGCCGAAGCAGCATATTAAACTGGAACAGCCCTATTTCAATTAAACGAATGCCCAAGGGCCTCGAATTACCCCCCGAACTAGGGCCGCACCGTTGTCCGAGTCTTGCAGTGGACGAGTGTGTTGGCGATCTTCATATCGTTGGACACACAAGCCCGGGCTCGATTCAAGTCGTGCATCGCTTGTTAGGAGGAGCGCGCCCAACGTCTAACCGAGCGTGCTGGGCTTTGGCTCCCGGAAGAAGCGCTCGAAAAGAGGACCGAAGAGCTTTGTCATAAAATGTCTCGCCAGGACATCGTTACCGTAGCCTTTGAATACTTCCTCGTCCACAGCTGGACCGCGCCATGGTCTTCCAGTGGGACTTACGAATGGTTGCAAGCCAGGCTTAGTTAGAAGAATAGGTAGCAAGCCTCCTGGGGCGACAGGACAATGTTAGAAATGTCGCGCAGAATCCGAGAGGAAAACGAATAACTGCGTTTCAGAGCATCGTGTCGGCTTCGAGGCCATGCATAGAGCCTATCTCGCAACGGGTCGGCGATGAAGAAGTGGAACGCCTCATTGAGAGCATCGTCCCAATGGCCGAGAGATGCATCGCCGAGTACGGAGACAGCACAGACATTGAGTACAAAAGGAGCGTGTTCCGAGAGTGTTCAAAACAGGAATTGGCAAACTTTGCGAGACCTCTCAGCGCCACGGATCGACAACATTTTCTCGAAGTGAAGCTGTGCGTCAAGGATATGCTGGTACCGACCTGACGGCTTCGAAAGAGAAGCCGACCTCTGCCTCATCTGACAACTCGGTTCGCTCAGTTATCTGTTGATTATTCCGCCACTCTTATCGCTCTACCGCTCTGTCTAACTCGTAAATCCTACGCTGGCATCTCGATCACCTTCGAACTGGGTTCAGCTTCGAACGCATGAAGGAGCTCCGGAAGACTGGAATAAAAAGTGCAGACAAAAACTTTTCCGTTGCCGCCTTCTCTCTCCCAACTGTTTTCATTCCAATTCCTGATTCCTGATAGATAGCCCGACTGTCACGTCCATGTTTTCTATATCAGTGTTCCCAGATTGAGGTTCAACGGATCCCTCCGGTTACCTGGCCTTACAGGAACCGTAGAGCCGGTGCCCCTTTTTCTGGAAGTCGGCCATCATGGAATCGTCATAACGGAATGAGGAAGCGATGCGCCGAGGGTTCATGTTGCGAGAAACCACGAGGTTATTTCGTACGATGAAGTCGTATTATCCACAGGATTTCGAGCATTGCCTTGGGATGTTTGAAATGAGGACATGGACGAAGCCATTTGGTCGACAAGTCGCACGCTCGCTTCTCGTTCCTCGTTAGAATTTCCCAGAAGAGACGAACGGATAGAGAACCTTCGATGAAAAAAGGACGGAGAGAAATTCAAACGATACGCTCGTGCTTCGACTTGTACCGGCCCGAAGGAGCTTGAGCTCTAATCATCGGATCATGAATTTCGGAGCGAATCACGTTCCAGCTCTGATGGGCCGACTCTTCCGCCTGCTTGCCCTATTCTCATTCCACGTAAAGCTTCTCGATGAGGCGGGTTCGCCAGGTGATCCACCGCACTTTCGTCGATTCCACCAATTCTGGCAGTTTGGCAGCGATCTCGAACTCGGAATCGAAGATCTGCAGCAATGCCACAGGAAGGCGCGCGTTCGTGTTTTACCAAGTCTGCTTATCGGATCTATCTTCTCTCACACCGTGATCGTCTTAGACTTGATGAACTCAAAAAACCACCGGACATGGTTCCAGCCTGTTAGGTTAGGCTTTCGTCCGCGTGAACGAACGCGAATACTTATACACTGCTGAATTCGTAATTGAGTTCCCGGTGCTCGTCGATGTCTTGGCCCTGGTCGCCCTCATCGTGTCGTCGTATGCATATTCTTCGTACCTGAAACTCGAAGTCTGAATTTTCGCCCGAGCCAAGAGCTCGGTCTGACAGAGATGGAAATTGAAGTCGTTGTAAGTGAGGGCGGAGCGTCTTCAGGTACGCCCGACAGGTCGAGATAAGTATCGCGAATGAGGAATCGGGGAATTCGTTCCGCCTGTTCCCCTCATTCCTTTCATTGAAACCTCGGGAATGAGTTCCTGAGCTCAGAAAATATGACAACCCCTGCGCGAGACACGCACTCAGACCACCGGTGCTCTTGCCCCTGGAACAGCGGAGCTTGGTTTCTCGGAGGACATACGTTTTCCTGTTCGTGAAACGATTTAGGGGACGCGCGGGAGAGCGTCTTCTTCCCGGCTTCAATTAAACCTCGCATTCGACCGCGATGAGAACTCAGTCGCTTGTAACGGGGCTGAGTTGGCACAACAAAACAGTTTGCTTCTGCCAATATGGGATCGGTGCCAATTCCGAGCGGTTGCTGGTTGGATTCGTTAAGATCAAGCGATTCTCAGGGACTATTCGGCGTGCTGTTGCTTGCAACCGAGGTCGATAATCTTTCGGCGGTGCTCGACAACGAGAGGACTCCGCGGTCCTCCGGGCTCATCGAGGATGTCTCGAAACGCAATCTGTATTCGAGTCTCAGCCTGAGCTCCTGGTCGCTGAGTTTTATGCGGAGTCCAATTTGAGCCGCGATAAAAGTGCGTTGGCTTTTTTACAACGACAAAGGCGTGTTTCACGACTTTCTCTCCGACGAGAAGAAGGAGGGGGAGGCCTCAAAGACTGAAAGCGGAAATAAGATGTAGAGGGAGCGGGAGAAGAAGCACCGGGAGGGAGCGAACGATTTGAATGATGTGAATACTTAAGTGTTCGCTGGAGAGAGTCTTGCTTCAAACGCCGTCGGTACGGCCAGCGAGGGAGGAAAGAACCAAAATAAAATGCGTAAATTGGACTTGAACTCCGTTAGCTGGGGCGAGATAGGTCCCGCGAGGATCGTCAACTCGGATGAGGACCTTTCGAACTCACCGACGAACGAGCGAATGAGCGTTGCGCTGCTTCACGCGAATGCGCTTTGGAGAGTCAATGCTTGTTTCGGCGGTGGACCTCCTTTTCGCAACATCAAGCGTCCGTGAAGCTACGCTGCGGAAACTCATAGTGACTCTCACACATGCAGACACATTCGAAAGCTGAAACCTGCCTATGCTGACGCTCGTTTTTTCATGATCTAGCGTCCGCATGCCGACGCAACCCCTCAACATATTCGCTCGTATGTGGGGCGAGATTGCCGCTGGGCCTTGCGAACAAACTGGTAGGACAACGTGTTTTCGTCGAGGTGAGTTACGGTCGCGCGGAATTCTTTCCCCGTCCGACCGTCCGTCCGTCTTCCATTCTCTCGTTATGTCGCTCAATGTGAACATCTTGTTCAGGCGGGTAACTGGTTTGTCGTCGCCTCAGCTACGGCTGCACAGGGTAAGGGGTATAGCGCCGGGGGAGCTGAAGGAAAACAAGTGGAATCTCGAAGGAGGAAGCCGGAGATGAAGACCTCGACGGTCGGGGCGCGTGCGAACGCGCTCGTGCTAAAAATTCTCGAGCAGATTGGTTGCCCCAAGCCGCGTTCTCAAACGAGGTACCATTCCGTCCTGATGCGAGTCGCCTCGGTAGAGTCTCGGTAGCGTGAAATATTTGCTTCGAGCAGCGTGATCTCAACGATGTGTCGATGGCTTAGAATCAGCTCAAGGTGCTTAGTTCGCTCTCTAACAATAAGTAGTTCCAGAATCTCCGAAAACTCGCTCGTTTCATGGCTGAGATCTCCGGACGAGCGTAGGCTGACTCTGTGAAGTTGGCGACGGGAAGTTGGTTCCAGATTCCTGTTATGCATCTGAGTTTTGCTAGTGTCGATGTTTCAAGGTTCTCGTGGGAGGCAACTCAAACATTGAGCTTTACAACATGAAAACTCGGCATAATACAGTGGAGCTCATTTAGAACTTCAAGTTTGTTGAGCTGGAGCCCGACACGGTCTTCGAGTGGGGTTCCCGCAACGAGGAATATTTTCTGAACGCTCGCTTCTAAAGTCCGAGCTGAGTCGTAAGCATGATGCGTGTCCGCCGCCAGAGCTCGTTTGCGTGGCTTATTCGGCAAACAATACTCCGTTGGAAAGCGATTTACTTATGAAACCGTCCCGCCCGGGTTTTCCATAACAGCCGAGTTATGAAATATTTCGCCGTTGTATTCTCCATGGACCAGTTCTCTGGGATTGTTTGCGCAGCTCATTTTGTTAGGAAAATATTTGAGGTTGACGTCTTCTTCTGATCTGGTTCTAGAATCCATGGTCGAGCCAACAGACTTCCCCTAAAGTTCCGATAAGCTTGGTCGAGAGAGCTGCGACAGACGGAGTGGATTTATGCAGATTCGTCGCACACGGCACAAGGTCTACATTGTCGCTAGAGGCGACTGCGAAGATATGTCGAGTTTTTTGCCCCAACCCAAACATAGGTTGCTCTCACTGAGCGTTTTGAAAACCTCGATATTCGCGACACCTGCCTGCGTTCTCCAGCTTGCCGGAGAGTCATGGGTAAAACAGCCATAAGTTCCTCAGCCCAAGGCGCGGCATGTAATTTTTAACTTAAAATGTATCTTCAAATGTATTTTTAACTTAAAATGTGGCCTGAATGGCCATTTTAGGCCCTCCGAGGTGCCTGCTTAGAGGAGCGTACCCGACACTTTTATTCATTATGTTTCATTTGGTTGGTCTTATATTAGGCACAATGACTTCACTCCAGCGATTGATCACGTTCTTGGCGGTATCCAGCCGGTATGGCCATCTGGTATCCAGAACCAAAAATTTTATCAGAGTTGCCCGGAATCTCGTCGGATATATCGGGCTAGAATTCCAATGGAAGATCTCGGGTCGGCGCAATCTAGCCCAATCGACCGGATGATGCCTTTATCTGATGCCAAGCGCACCTCGATGGCGAATATCATTGAACATTATCAGAACGCCATTGACTCAAATATCGTTTCGCAGCATCGCCGGGTTGCCGCAATCCGGGGGCAACCGAAGCAGAAGTTTATTTCCCACCGTGAACTCCAGCGTCGCACAGCAACCAAATGAGCCGAAGAGGTGCTTCGCAAAAATGATCGTTTCGAACGACCTGTGAGCTCCCAAACGTCATCTTCGTTATCAGCCAACAGCTGCTGGCAACCCCTTACTCTTTCCTTTCCAATTCAGCAATCAATCGTTTTGTGGCTCGTTTCCGGAGTGAATGCGTGAGCAATCGCAGCATCTTCCGCAACATTGATGAATTTCCTGAACTTGCGCGGAGAGCGAACGAATCAGTAGCTCGAGTGTCGTGCGCCCAGTATTGCCGTTAATGACGAAGTCGTATTCGATCCGGTTCCCTTCACGCAATAAAAACTCGTTTCAGAAACAATAAAAAGGTCCCGCAAATCCCCTGTGCTGGTGGGGAACATCACGGAGTTTGTTCCCGAGAACAAATACTCTGAGTTTCGGCTGTGGACGACTTTAGTCTTTCCTTGATCGCACGTCTCTTCTGAACCCCAATGGAACGTTTGTTTTGAACGAGGAAAATATCTGAATGCGGAGCGAACGAGCATTCAATCGCGAGAATACCTAAGAGGCCCATTCTCTTGAGCAGAGCTCAAGGCAGCAGCCCCGAGAGGATATAAGCCGGTTAGAAGGAGACGAACTCACCTCCAGAAATCGCTCGATCATTGTTTTCTCGGCGCATGCCGAATTGAGCGGACGTGCCATTTGCGCGGAGCCCGAATTGAGCGAGAGGCCGATTTCAGCGGAGAGCCGATCTTAGCGGAGTCCCGATTTCAGCGAAGGGCCTAACACAGCGGAGTGTCGATTTGCGCGGAACACCTATTCGCGCGAGAGGGCCGATTTGAGCGTTTCTACCCGCTGCCTCAACGGACAGAATGACCCACAAGCGACGACGACGGTACTTCGTGGTGCTAACCACGCTTTTGCTTTCCGGACCTTATTGGAGGGGTGCCGCTCGCTACGCTCGCGGAGAGGCTTGATTCCGTCTGCCCGCGAGGCCGTGTGCTTGGGGGAAGAAACAATCGAGCGAATATTCCGTCAATTCCAAACGGAACTCGTGATCGGAACGGCTTCAGACTCCACCGTACCGACTTGTGTGGACACGATCAATGATGTTGAAACCTTTCTCCGCAGCTTCGCGAAGTTCAGACTTCAGAATCTCTGAGATATCCGACCGATCACAAAAAAGTGAGCCTGCTAGCTCGAATCAGTCGCCCTCCAGGAGTACTTACGTCGTGCTCGTCATTCTTTATCCAAATTCGGGCGGTGCATTCGGGCCTTTCACGATGCACCACCATGCCACGGACCTTTTCGACTCAGAATTCCCGAACTTCCCGAAGAGGTAGATCCAACAACCTATAGAGGCCGGTCGCGACTCGATGTCACGAAACTGGGCACCATCGCTCATAGAACTCGAACCCACATGGCGACTCGATTGCTAAAAGAAATTCTTCCGGCGAGAGAGAAAAAAGTTCACTGGTTCCCTAGATACCACGGCGGTGTCACCGCCACATCTCGCTCGCTAAAATCGGTATCCGCTCTAATCGGGCTCTCGCTGAAATTGGCCATCCGCTCAAATCGAACCTCCGCTCAAATCGGGCCTTCGCTCAGATTGGTCATCCGCTCAAATTGGGCCATCGCTCAAATCTCGCCTTCGCTCAAATTTCTCTCCGCTCTAACAGGATGCTGCGGTTTTTTTTCTCGACATTGTTTGCGACGATTGCGAAGCCTAACGAAGCGTATTATCATTTATGTTCGTTTTCGGAGCAGACTTTCGCTGGAAGCAGCTTCAGTTTTTGTTGAGCGCTATATATTTTTCTGCCGCTCCGACATCTCCTCTGCTCAATTTTACGCACCCCGACCTCAATGTAGACATCTACCCGCCCGTGGAACCGGGTGGGGAATCTCGTGAAATACCGGAAAAAATTGCCTCCGTATCCTCCGGTAACATCGAGCAAGAAGAAGAAGAAGTTCAGGAGGAAAATATGGGAATAATGTTGTGGTTCTCGAAACTCCACACCAGCCGACGTCTAAGAATTCTCCTAGTGAGCAGAGTTTCGCTGAGGAATTGTGCACTGCCTCCAAGATAAAATCGATGCTGATTAAATGAGACGAAACTATTATTATTGTTATTGCTGATTAAGCTATAAAGAGAAGCAACTACAGCATTACTTCCGAAAGGAGCGCCGCAGAATGTTAACTCACACCCGACCGACCCAAATAACATACCTACGCTAGGCTGACGTGATACGAATCATATGACGATCTCATCACGACACAAATCTCGTCCTGCTCCGCGGGAAGGAAGTCTTGTAGGTTTCGGGAAATTGAAGCACACAATCTCCTCATGTCATCACGCACCCCGCTTTTCCTCGGATCGTGCTCCGTTAAGGAGGGGCGGAACATTCATTCCTATAGCGGCATTCCTCGATACCGAATCGATATTCACATCTCGATTTGGTGCGGGAGTCGTTCATTTAGACGAAATTCGAAGCCCGGAAGAGGTATCCACGAGGTCTACGTTCATAGGTGGGGCCGCCGGGCATTCATTGATGATCAGCCGTCAATTTCGCAGATCGCGGACATATGTTCTTTCCGCCCGCAGACAGTGACGTCATAAATGTGTCTCCGTAACCTGACCATGTCCGGATACGAACGGTCATAAAATTCGCGATGTGACAGAGGAATCATTCAATATCTCGGAGAAAAGCGACCCCGCCGCGGCTCCAATCGACCTCCAAGCGTTCATCTAGGATCCTTCGGGCGCATCGATTGCTCGCACCAAGTCTGTTCGATAACGGTGTGAGAACAGTTTGGCCGTTCCACACCGAATCGCGAGTCGTTTGGCTTTTGGCACACGAAACGAACCCGTTGACGGCAGGTAGCGGTTGTGCGGCGGTCAAGGGCTGATGACTCCGTGTGGCGCTCAGCTTTGCGCACAATCCTCTGCCCATGTTCTGCCGACGTCCTTCATCATCTCTTGGACAGAGTCTCCGCATTTGAGATTTCTTCCATCTCCCAGGTAGTATCATACAAAACGTTTGTGCAAAGCTCGGTATGCTAGAGCCGTGAGTGCGATACGGGGATTCGAAATGCGATGAGAAGAATAAACCGATGCCCGAATATCGGCTCCTTTGTCTACACAAAAGCCTTGGGAGATTTGACGAATGATGCGGCGGTAGAACATATTTTTGTGGGTTTTACCCGGCCCGTATCGGCTGTCTCAATCGCAAACGGATCTTTTGAATCACGGATGCGATCGCGTCGGTCGACAACTGCCCCGTGAGAGTTTGTTTCCGTTTTTTTTTGTTGGGTACATTGTTTTCCTGATCGTTCGACGGCAGTTCATTACACATTGCAGCGACGTTTTTGTCTCGCTTACCGCCAAATCAGAATAAATTGCAAGACTAAGTTAATGGATCGCGTCGAACGCGTGTTTAATTGATCGGTGAAATCATCTATTGAGCGCACGGTCGATGATTGACTCTCCCGGAGCTGAACGCTCGACCCATTGCCGTGAAATCCATGTCAGCGAACTGGTTTCTCACAAAAGTTGTCCAACGGTCGGATTCCTCGGATGATCGGTCATCTTCGTCACAAGGCTTATGATCATCGAATCAAGGAATGAAATTGAGATGAAAGCTGCGCATGTTCCATATCCTCTGCAGACCCAAAACTCTGTACCTGAGCTCTCGATTGCTTTCCGCGTCTTGATTCCAGTGATTCTCTGCTCCGTTAGTTTCCTCTCTGCAGGAGGCAGGATGCGCTCCCCTCAGCATCCAGCTGAATAGCTAACACCCGTCAAGAGCCAGAGCACAGCCGTGTCTTGAATGAATGTTTGGAGCTGGGAAGTGCGTTTGCGTTGCTCGATGAACAAAACAAGATATCCGGCCGAGACGAGTAGATCGGAGTGCATCTCAGAGCTCGAACAAACTCTGTCCGAGGAGTTTTGATTCAGCCACTCGTTCGCTCAGCAGGATCATGGAGTGCCCGTGTACTTCGTTTCATTGCCGAGTAAGCCTTCTCTTGAGCTGCAACTTAATACCCCAGTAAATTCCCCGTCGAATGAACGCAGCCAGAAGAAGCGAACGAAGTCACCGACTAAATAGGCTTGGGTAAAAGAATCACTCGTGACTTTGTTGTGCGACTCTGTGTTCGGTAACTACCTCGCCGAAGTGCTGGTGATTGAGCATCCCAATGTAACTGATCCTCGTCCAAATTTGGGTCGATGTTACAGCCAACCAAGTAAAGACCGTTCATTGAACGGGAGTGGACAAGTGATTGGTGGACGATTGCTAGTTTGGGGAAAGTTTCGTCGCCGAGTTGCCGTCCAGAGAACGAGAAGATTTCGAGAAGTTTGTGATGCTCGTCCAGATCATTTCCTCCGATCGAGTTGAAATCTCCCAAGCTGAGAAATACCGCGAAAGGATGGGAGTGTTACGGAATTGCATCGGGAACCTCAATTGTCGGGGATCGCGAATGCTCTGCTTTCTCTACTCGTCAGCTCAGATCATAGCGGCGATCGACAGAGCGCGGAACACAGGAATCGATAAGGTGGGCTAACTCGGGCAGTCTGATTCGCAGTGCCCATTGCCGGCCGTGAGCTCATATAGATGTGGCATTTCGTATCTATCTATCTATCGATCATTACCGCTCCGACGGAGAATCGACCTCGCGCTCAAATCCTGTACCTCCGGCCTGCTACTGAATTTTGCAACGTGTTATTCAAAAATTGTCCGCTGAAGGGAACACCGAACGTCTCCATGACGCGGATTCAGAACTCGAGTTTCTTGCAATAGTTCTGCACCTCAGATAGCGTCGCGGAATTGCGAATGCCAGAGTCTTCCTACGGCTTCGGATGGGCCCATCAAGATGAAGGGTGCGTTTCCTCATGCACAATTCTCGTATTTGCTCGGAAAACGTCGCAGTTGCCGTAGAATCCCCTCAGGTGGTCCCGAGAAAGTCGTTTGAGTGATAAGGAAACCGGTTGGTCATCGGAAAGTGATACTGACGGGTGAGAAAAGGAAAAGGGATTCTTTCTCATCGAGTTCCGTCCGAACGAAAGTGAGCTAGCGTTGTAGTGGACGCAGCGCTGGACAGTTCGACTCTCCCGGGAGTTCTCCAGACGGCGGCGGCGGCGGCGAAGCGAGAGACGTGCGCCCGCTCTGAGTTCATTTCCATCCGGCTTTTTCATCCGGCTTTTTTGCCTTTTTTTCGCTCCGTTTTCCTTCTCGCTATCGCCCGTTCTTCTTTTCTTCCTCCCGTTCTTTTTTGTTTCTCTCTCTCTCTGTCGGTACCGTTTTCTCTTCTCCTCAGGGAGAGATGAGAATTTCCTGAAATTTTTCTTGTGGTCCGCGCCAGAGAAGGGAATTTCAGTCTCCGCAGCGGTGATCAATGAACTGGTCTCGAGAGCATTGACGAAGAAGAGGACTCAGGCGAATAAGCGTACTGATATTTATGGAGTCACACCGGACGTGAGCCGCATGCTTGAGCTCCTTACAAGCTGAAAGAGAACAGAGAACTTTCCAAGAACCGAAAAGCCTCGTATTCGTGGAGGGGCTTAGCTTAAATCAGATATTGCGGATCCGCTGTCATTCGCTGATCCTCTCCGGCTTCGTTCTTTCTTTCTCACAAAGAGTTCGGGTTCCTTGATCAGTCACGAAGAGACACTCTTTCCGAAACTCCCGTTGCGAATGGGAGCCGCTAGTCCCGCATTTTTGGGAGGGAAAGAAGGAAACAAGAAATGCAGCGGTCAGCATCAGAGACTGCGATCCCCATTTACCTAAGTTGACGTTGATCGGATCATGTCAGCAGACCGCACAAAGCTCGGGCATCACTGTCGCTTCTTCCCACTTTCGGCCATCCTGTTTTGAGATTCAAGAATCGTCGTTGCCGACGGATCTCGGAATTTTCCTCGACATCATCTGCACATGAGTTATGATCTGAGGAGATCACCTGCTATTGCCGGAGCCCAAGGATCCCGGCTGAATGTGGACAGGGCTCGATGTGGTCGAACGTTGCAGCAACGCGCAGAATCCGTGACGTGAGAATCGGACAACCCTAGGTCAGCCGATACTAATCAAGTTAAAACGCTTGCATACATTTGCAAAGGAGCTGCCAGCTCCGCACAACTGATCTTTCGCCTCGCGCGTTGAGCTTGAACGCATGTCAGACCATAGGAAGCGGTGCTCCTGCAAGGAGCCTCGCTATTCATTGTTTAGAGTGGACTGCTCCCATCGGGGTGCTGCACGTTGCCTCAGCCGCTTACAAGATGGTTGACCTCATGTGAATGCAGTGCGGTGATCAGCAGCAATCGAGGCTTGTACTGGAGAATCTGCCCGTCAAACACCGGACAGCCCGGGAGACGCTGATCCAACAAATCTAGATTGATGAATCTTAAACTTCGATTCTAATCGCGGTTCCGCTCGATTATGTAACCAGTGAAATTGGGGCCTTCTACCCGACGTCTAATGATTCTTCCTGGCTCGAATCCCTCGTTCAGACCGCCGTGACCCCGACGTGATCGATATGGAGTTCGTAGAGACTGGCGAGGAGTCGGAGAATACGACCACATTCACTCCTCGCCGTGAGGCGGTGCGAAACTTTCGCCAGGAAGAAGTTCCAGAAGGAATCCTGGAAATCCCGACGATACGGTTAATCGAGGAATTGAATTCCAATACCTCTGTGCTGGATTTATCTGTGTCTCCGTGTCTGTGTGTGAGTGAGAAAACAATCACCGGGAGCTCTCCGCTGCCATCGATCCACATCCAGCAGTGCGGCAGCACCTAGCTTCTATACAAGACGTAGATGTCCTAATCTCATTGATTATGCGGTGAGACCGACAATCAGAGGTCGCATGAAATCAGCTGTTCGCATTCAATCACCACTTGCCGCATATGGAATGGAGGCCGACACGGAATGCCGTGGTAAGGCCGAAGACGAGATTGAATCGTGGCGGAAGCCTCCGTTAATGTGACTTGGAACCTCCGGCATGAATGGCGGATATCAAACGGAAATCTAGTCCTCAACGCTTCTCTCCGGAAGAAAAAAATACATTGGGGCATCGAAAATCTGCAACCATCCCGCCCCCCTCCAGCGATCCCTGGATACGCCACCGCGGCATGGAAGGTTCGAACGTTGAACGGCATCCAGATGTTGACATGAGTCAGCTGACATGAGTTTGGCTCGGGGGGAAAGTCCACGGAATAATGGTGGTCTATTATTGAACAGAATCGTCGCTCTCTGCGGGACCCGTCGCTTGGGAAGTTCCCCTGAATTGTTCCACCTTGGAGCTCACAATCAGTAGTTTGTACTCCACTGCGCGGTCCGCTGAGCGAACGACAGCGGAAGTCCATAGCCGTTTCTTGAACCGAAAATCATCGAGTCCGTTTTTCGGTTTTTCGATGACCAATGAAACCGTGTTTTAGTTTTTCTACTCATCTCGAATTGATGTTTAGCTCTTGAATGGTTCGAGCCCAGTTTCGTGGATTTCGTACCGTCCTATGGACCCTCCAGGGGCTCTTGGCGGGACCTGCAACCGTGATTTTCTCTCGACAAAAGCCATTCAAACCCTCAAAGTTCCCCACCGCAGCAGCAAAAGAGGTATTTTCCTTGCGGTGCGGCGGCAGCACAAAACTCGAGCCCGGACCAGTGGTCGGATAAATAACGTTCTTAGAACACTGCAGCAAACCACACCCTCCCGAGTCATGTTATGAAGCCAAGGTGGTCACGGATCCGATGGATTATTGTGGCGATGCATTGTCGTACATAGTAGTAGGAGATATTCAGGGCCAGCCGGCATGGTTTCCGCTCGGAGAACATTGGCCTGGGACTGCCGTCCGGCTCGAGAGCCCGGCAGTCTGGCATCGTTCCACTGGGAAATGATGGGAACATTGCTGCATCGCGGCATTGTTCCCGATTGCATCGTGTGGAGGATAAATTTTGGCTGTGCAGACCCGCAGCCGGGCCCCTGAGCAGTGGGGAGAAGGGAGTTTTCTTGAGCAGAAAGTCATTTGGACCAGCGGTTTACGAGCACAGGTGTTAAAACGCAGAACGTAATAAAGACCGACGACGGCGACGTGGTAGAGCGATCATCGCAGCCGTTCGTGGCTGGTCATTTTGGAGCTTCACAAGCTCCGTCATCAAGAGCAAAGTCGGCGTTTGAATCGTGTTCCAGCGCTGCGTGCGCAAGAACGATGTCGAGTCGTCTGGACTGACATCCGTGATGAGGATAATCGATAGAACGTTGAGTCAAAGTCCGCTCCGCCATTCCATGTATTCGTCTCTTCTCCTAACTTCGTGTAACCGGCGCGCCGTTCTCCGCGCACTCACCTGAAGCACGGCTGGAGTAACACATCGATCATCTTCATGGCGCGACGCCATGGGAGTTTGTAACCAGCTGAACTACTACATATAACTTTGTCATTTCGGCAGATTGTTGAACGATGTAACACCGTACAACATACGAGGGACAGCATAGTGCGTAAGACAATAGCTTTAACAGAACATGTTCAATTAACTTTTTTCCCCAGATATTTCGAGCCTCTCCCTCTCGAGATTCGCAATGTGCGGGTCGGAAAACCGCACTATGCGAAAGGCTTCCTAAACATCTTCTCCGAAAGTTCCCAAATTCCCTCGAGCATTCCCGTTAAAGAAACGGAACGTTCGAGGTCCCGATATTGTGATAGGGGAGCAGAATCTGAAAATAGGAAGAGTGGTTCTACATCGGATCGCGGACTGAGCGAAGCACGAGATTACTGATTCATAAATTCAGGGATGAATTCTGGGGATATGAGCAGACGTATCGAACCGGCCACATCCTTTTTTCCTCTTTCCGTGCTTTCCGTCTCTCTAGTCGAAGCTTCTGATTGATATATTCCTTCAATTTGACATTTAGGTAGTCTCGAGCATCGCTCTCTGTCGAAAATATGGAAATCCTGCGGCGCCGTTGCCTCAAAACCTCATGGGATATATCAATGAATCCTTCGAGACGCGCCGCAGACAATAACGAGGGCGAATCAGGGCCCCTCGGGCCTCCGGGGAGATGTCTAACGGAATTCCCGCTTGCAATGCGAACGTCCGTTTCCTCATCATTACCTGACAGGACCCAAATTTCAAACGGGTTCTCAGCGTGTACGAGGTTGTTAGCGGTGTTCGGCGTGAAGTATAAGCACAGTAGTTACGAGTCGCCCCGGAAGAGTTGATGCCGTAGGGCCCATTGATAACTGAGAGAGTGAAGCCTCCACCCTTGCGTCCCAGGAGGCGCCTGGATGTCTGCGACCCCGGCAAGCCGGCTGCCTCGCCATGCGTCTTCACCGTTGGCGCGTAAAAAGTGAATACGAGCTTCGAAACCCGGCCAAATCGAATGCCTCCCCGAATTGAGTTTAATCTCTTTTCGAGCTACTATGGAACATCCTGGAAATTTCTCAAAAAGCTCATTCCGTGGGGCAATCAAGTCCAAAGTCGAACGAATGTCCGAACCCAACGACAAAGGCTAGCAACTATAGGACCCGCGGCCTGGGGCCCATTGTAGGACAATCTCAACGGAGGGAATATGTCATTAATATGTTGCGTCCAGTCAATCTCGGTCGAGCCGAACACCACGTCTCGTTGAAAAGGAGAGACATGGAGTCAAATACGTCGCGTTGCGGTCGGCGGGAGGTGTGCTACGGACCCATCGCGCAGCACTTCCGCAACATATCGGCATGCACGGGCGCCTGGATGAATTTGATGAGTCTGGTTCCAATAGGGAGCGATCACATCTGTGCGTCAACCTGAACAAAAACACAAAAGTCGCACGGTAGATCAGGAAGCTTCCACTATGGGTCTTTCTCCTCGTCCTCCTGTGGCTAAAGTGAATTGAGTAGGAGCTGAAACCTCTGTGAACTTTAACTTTGCTTCCGGCAGGCTTGGCGGCCCGAAGTGTGATTTCAGATTCCAAAGATCCATAACCTGATGCAAACTTGTTCTAGCCACTCTCGTTACAAAGTTGGTAATTCCACTCCGGTGAACATATTCTTCGATCATGTGTGGCTGCCGCGAAACGAGTGTCGCGAAAACTTCGTTACAACGGAGCCCGACACAACGAGAACCTCGCTGCAACGACGTTATTTGGAGCAAGAGCTGCCGAGAGAGCGTGTACGGATACTTCCGTTGCAGCGGAGCCGTTCATGATGGACCAACGCGAGTATTTGCAGTGTGCATGAGTCGGGGTGTCTCAAGTTTCCTCAACAGATGCCAGTCAAAAACGCCAAGTCCTGATGTTTGCATACCAATCCTGAGAACAATTCATGTTACTTTAAGTATGGAAATGATGCACAACCCCTCTATGTAGCGGATCGAGAGCCTGCCCATGAGATCAGGACTGCGAATTTCGCGTGTCTAGCGATGGACAGTTATTTGCACGCAGACCGGTCTCCAGCTACGCGTTTTCGTTTCATCGATGCTTATTTTTAAACTAGCAAAATAAGAAGTTTGGTGTCTCCGGGGTGATGGTAGGCTCGGCGAATGTAATTAAGACGAGGTGCGTGGCATTCCGCCTCGTGAGCGCATTATGCATCGCAGACATGTCACCGACGACCGATGGTGGGATCGCGGCTCTCTTTCTCCAGAACCGCAGGGTTCCGCTTTGAAACTAAGGAGGCGATCTTTCACCCCATTCGCTGTTCCAACGGAGCGGCTGAGGAACAATGCCGGCAACGATGATCCACTGAAACGGGCTCCCGCCGTTGCACCTCAGCCTGCACGCCGCAATATCTCTTTACAGTGTCTGCAACCGGATCAGGAAAAAAAAAACGGGCATACGTGACGATTAGATTGGGACTGTGAGTTTCAGTAGGGCGGCCCTGCAGTGACCTTGAGGGACTCGGACTGTATGCACACGCATATTGTTGTCGGCATTGTTTCAACAGAGCACCCGGTCAGTCGGGCTCCCTGTCTGCCTTCCTGCCGAGCAAACATTCAGACAGACCTTCATATACAAGAGCTACCGCCAAAACCATTCCGACGGTTATGAGAACCCAGGAAGGTTTGCCATGGCTCTGCGAGCGGAAGTGTGTCTCCTGCCTTGACCATGAACCAGACTTGCCTTACAATGAGTTTCATCTTCTCCGACTCGCACCGATTTCTGACCTCAAACGGTGTCGGGACCCCGTCCCTTCCAGCGCGGGGTGGCGTCCGCCTCGCGAAAACCGGCTCGTAAGGGCACTCTGATGCCAAATCTCTGACAAAGCGGAAGTAAACAGGGTCAATAACTAGCAGTCACTGACTACTGATTGCACCTGAATCGTCGAGCTGGGATCGAAACTGAGTTGGCATGCTTTCTCCTTCAACCCCAGAGAGAAGAAAAAGAGGTTCGTGCCAGATCGAAGTTCGCGTTGGAATATTGAGTCAAAGGTAAACAAGACGTGTCTCTCTCCTTCACCCGCGAAATGCAGCCTGAAGTTCTCAACCCTGGCGGAAGGCCTGAGACAGTTTGACCCCCTCGCCGATATGTAAGGGGCTGCGCTGATCCCCCACGTGCCCTGCCATTCAATCACCTCAGACCCCTGAGTTTGAAGTGTTGATGTACGATTATAGAAAACAGCTCGAGGCTGTGTGAGATTTGCTCAGCTGAACAAACTGCTCGGGGAACCGAGTCATGGAATCGAACTCGTTGCCATACCAACCCCGAAAACATCGTACAAGACTACCTTCTCCCCTGGCGGTCGTGACATTGGCCACGTACGGGTTTCGGTTCTGATCACGCACGTTCTTCTCGTTTTCTTCCGTTTTGCCGTTCGATTCGATCATCAACTCGGACACACGGCGCTTCTCCCATAGACGATGGAGCTGAGCTCCCCAATCGTGCCGGGAAACAGGGAAAATGATTGTCCGTAGAACGCAGCTGGCGAACTGAGCCAGACTTCGAAGCTGGAACGATTGCATTAGCTCCGAGAAGGAGCGCAGGAATTCATTGAAGACATCGAATGATCGCTTATCTCGTTTCCGGTCCGCAATACCGGATCCCGATCAGACAGAGTAGGCTTGTTCATCGGAATATCTGGAGATCTCCACAAGCCGCAATTCTCCGGGTGGCCTTGAGAACAGAGTTAGATTTTCCTCCGGCGCCTGGTTTGATACCCATGGAGTTCCTGCAGCACCACCCATCAAGAATCCAGAGTCCCTGAAAGTCGTTTATGACATCCGAGCCTATAAGAGTTGACCCAAGGCAAGAAACGGCGGTGAAGACGCTTTACGAGACTGCCCGCAGTCTCACTTTTGTAATTGGCAATTTCGGAAAACTGAGCCCAAAAGGACCCTGTTCGGCACTTCTTAAGGCGGACTCTTCAATGACGTTCAGAACGACGGAATTCGCGGTCACGCGCCGCTGAAGTCCGCCGCCAGTTTGAGCGGTAGATTTCGAGCGCGCGAAAATTTGAATTCCCTCGGATTCCGATCTCGACGCCCAGTTTCTCAGCAGACTCGCCGTAATCCCAGGAGCCATCCTTTAGATGAGTCTGCAAAGCCGGGTCGTAGAGGTCCGGGAACAAGAGATTATCACGCACGCCCTCGATGGTATTAGAGCTTTCGCCTAATTTTTACGGAAATCGCCAACGACGGAACTCTCCTCCGTGGAAGGACGGTGTAATTGAGATCCGAGAGGAAAAGTGACCGAGCACAATGGGGCCCGCAACTCTCAACCGGTGACACGCGGAATTCGCCACAAGGTGCCAAACCTGTTGGATTCATAGTGACAACCGAATAACGAAGGTCTCGCAAGCCTCGCCGATGGAAATGATGCAATGCCTGTCGGTCACCTGACAGTCTACGTCCGTGTTTCATTCCGGGGAACTGATTCATCATGTTCAACGAACGCATACGCCTTGATGACCATCGATTGAAAACCAGAAAACTCGAGACGGGGCTTGCGGGCGCCATCTCGCAGAATGCAAGTCCGAACTTGAAGAACTCCATCGTCCCACAAAAACGAGGATTTATTTTCGACTCATGAGCTTTCTCTTGGCTCTTCCCCTGGCTATTCAATGTCGGCCTTGGTAGAGTTGAGTGACCGGTGATATTCATCGAGTTTATGCATGAGGCACGAGCTCCTCGGGGTGACGGCCTGCTGAAAAGCAGCCTCTGTATCGCTAGTGGCATTATTGAGATTAGCGAGCTACGTTTGTATATAGTTCGAGTTGGCCTGCGTCTGGTCTTTTGGTGTTGTTTATTAATCAGCTATTGTCTGCCCGACCTCACTGACCCTACGATTCAATGACGGGTGGACGGGCACACGCGGATGGCTGCTCCGCTAACTCGGTGGCTCCGTACTCTCAGGCCAACCCGTAAATTTCGTCGTGAGCTCTGAACCGTGGTTAACGCAGTGTGGTCTTGACGCGAGACTCCACCGGGCGTTGGCGAGCCATTAAACATGCACAGAAAACCGGAGTCGTCGATGCGGTGAAGCAAAATTACGACGGAGTTGCGAAGCCATGTACAAAAAAAACAGTATCCTCAGACGAAGTGAGCTTGGGAGATGGATGCTAATGAATGAAACGGTACGAAAGAGAGAGCGCAATCAGTAACTCTGCGCGATTTCACCGACTGCGCTTTCACCGACTCTGCGCGGTTTTACAACGAATGAATATGAATCATGCAACTGTTGGTCAGTTTCTCCTACCTGCCTCACCGGCACATCGAAGTTTTTAGTGGCTATCTCCGTTGAACGCATGCGAGTCTGCCCCGTCGAGAAACAAGTGTTCTGAATTATGGTACGGACAGCGACAACGACTCGTGGAAGCAAGTCCTGCAAGCTGCAAGGGTGTTCGTCGTCAAGCGTAGGACCACGAAGCACGAGCCACAGGGCATCGTGGTTTACGTGACGCTTTCGAGAACTTGTTACGAGCGAAGTGGGGGCGGATCTGATTTATTATCTCCAGGAGAACAAACATAACAAACAAAGAACAAGAACGGGAAGGAGGGAGTCGGCCTCAACAACAACACAGCAGCTGAACTCAGAAAATCCCCTGGAGCAATTCATTAGCGGCTTCTTGTTGGAGGGTCTTAAGGAGTTTTCTCCCGATGACAAGCTTCATTCAGCAACATCTTCTTGCTCGCAGGAGTATGAGGCTCGAGTCGTGGATTGAGACACCCCTGCCAGGAAACTGGGCTTCAAACATGGTCCTCACTCTTGATTCGTCTACCGGTCTACCGTGTAACGACTCGACAGGCGAGCAAGAAGAAGACAGAAGATTACATCTCGACAGAAGAAGGAAGAAGATCACATCTCGGATTCATGGGTTCATCGGGTCCATGATTCCCACTTCAGCTGGCGATTCACACGGAGTAAAGTTATTGAGGTCTCGAAAATCCTCGATTTCGATCTCGCAACCCGGAATGATTCTTCAGCTGCTTGCGCAATCTGCGTTTCGTCTTCCCTGATGCACTCGTCGCTCTCAGCCCGGCTGTGAAAAATTAATTTGCACCTCCCTAGGTCATGTAACCCGAGAACCCAGTCGAATCTTCTGAATATGAACCATCGAGGAAAACATCCTCGTGCGGAATAGACTCGACTCTTGTCATGTCGTTGATGGATTACATTGCGGGCGGCGGGCTTATTGCGTTAGTGAATCACTAACTAGACTGCATTTCACCAAATGTTGCTGTGGTCTGTCACCGCTCCCACAACCTAATGTTGTTCTATGAGCTTTTTTGCATATCAGCGTTGTAGCGTGCTATTTTGGTCGAAAGCGGCAGACCACCATCTTCATACGGCACTAAAAGCGCTCTATTAGGATGCTCCACCGCTCTCCCGAAGTTTCGCTTGCATTAACGGCGAATTCCTGCGAGCCACCGGACGACGACACGGTCTGGGCCTGTTTCACTTGCACCCGTCGTACACGTATCGACTACGGTAGCGATTGACGTTCGCTAACAATCACGGCTCACGAACGAATAATACTCACCTGGGTGATTGGATACTGGAGAAACCTCTCAGCCTTTCGCTGATGGTGGCCGCTCCGACGCCAGCAGCACATCAAGGGACGGTCGAAGGACCTTGATCACCAGTACCGGATGTTAGAAGGAAAATATCCTTTCGAGCGGCTCGGCGTAGAGCTCTTGCATGAAGGGCGACCGAGGTGGCGGCTACTGTTTGACAGCACAACTGTTCTTAGCAGGACGACTCTTGTCGTCCGGTGCATATTTCACACAGGACACACCCTTAGCAAGCCTCACTCGCTTCCCCGCCTCATCATACGAAGCCTGGCTAAGAATCTTAGAAGCATGAGTTTGTCTCGGCTCAATCTTATCAAGGTCCCACCCTTTCGTCCACCCTCGAGGTACAAGACATTCTATTTCGCAGCTGGCTGTGGACAGCGTTACGTTTGCACTCTGCTCTGGGCAGGATCGGCTTGCTCCTCTGAGCTTCTTCTTCTTCGTTGTTTTCTCTCTCGGTTCTCCCTTAACAATTCCGTTTAATCCGAAGCTTTCCGAGCTGGACAGCGTCGAGGTTCGAGGGAACGTGCGGAGAACAGAGACAACTTCGGACTCGTTACCGTGAAGAGCTCAGACGCACTTCTTCGACTCAGTCAGTCGGACGCAAGGTCGGTCGAGCCTTCCCTGGCAAGCACAGTGATATTCATGCAAAATCACTCTCGCTTGTCAGAACAAGTTAGAGTCGGAACGGGCACCGCCGCTCATCCGATGGAAGCTCCCGCGCAGAAACGAGATTGTTGGGCGAGTTCACGGGGGAGAAAGAGAGCAGAGTACGAGCGGAAGTCACCCGAAAGGGAAACTTGTCAGACTCTGTGCAAATGTGTTCGCATGTAAGTGAGAGGTTGCTGGTGCGGTGAGGTACAACTTATGCAGAGCACTGTTCTTCTCTGACACGGAAAATCACGGACAAAAACCAAGGGATACGCAAGACAGACGGCCGCGAAGCATTTCGTAATCCCTGACCGTCCGTCTGCCATGATTAACTTTTGAGACGGCCGCGAGATGCGCGCTCACCCGTGCGAGGACCCTCACAACGCGGCCAGGTTACGAACGGGGAGGAGGCCGCGTTCTGAACACGCTCCCAATTTACTAAGACTGGTGCGACGAAGATTGTCGGGTCTGGTTTCCGTTTCCCAGTGGCTGTGGTCGATCTCGGGCACACCTGGGAACTGTTACGTTTGTCAGACATGCTCGACATTTTGAATTTGAGCTGCGTTCTAGAGCAGCTATTCGCACTTGAATACGTTGTGGTCGGGATTCTTTTCACTTACCATCCCTTTCCACTTTTTCCCTCCTCCGTCGTCGTTCGCGCCGCAAATCGAGCTGGTGGTCTGTGCTGTCTCGTGCTATCACGAGCCACAATGGAATTTGCATGAGTGACAAGTTTGGTAACTTCTCGGCTCAAAAATTCGATTTTCCTCTCAGAATTGCAGGAACTCGAGGGAGAGCTCCAAGTCGGAAAAAGGAACTCCCACAGCGGTGAACAGTTACGGAGCAGGATGGTTCAATATTCACGAGAACGGAATTTCTTAGAAATTCAGCGCTCATAATATTCCGAGGACGAACGACCAGAGATCTGGTTCGTTTCAGCCCTAGTTGTGGAATCGAGGAGTTGAGAGGAGGCGTTTTGTAACCAGGCATCGTTGACGTTCATCATCCGATTACGAGCCGGGTCTAGCAGATCATTGTTGCTTAAACAGGAATATTCATGGATATTCCTTCCATGCCGAAGGAGGGATATGATTCCGTCGGAGTTTACGATGCGATATTCGGAGCAGGAGCGCTTCCATACCATCGGAGGATAAGAGGTTTTCGGGATGGTTAGGCTGCTCACCATCACGGCGCGTTTCACAACACTTTCGAAGCGTTTAGCACGATTGGACGGAACACGAAGACGAAGCACCACCTGCTTCTTCAAGACCTGGTCGCCGCCTCGGAACTATGCAAGATGTGCCAAATAATTATTCGAGACCGCTGATGAGATCAGTCAGTGCGGACTAGGACGGTGCAACCGGTGCGGCGTGTCATGAAAAATTGGCTGGTGAATAACGGAGCAGGATGTCTGCCATAAAGCTATTCTTACGTTACGCTCACCGATATTCCGAAGCATGGTGGCTCTCATACTCATAGCTTCAAGAAGATCGATTCGTAACTTCAGTGCTCCAAACATGCGGATAGACTATGTATCTTACTTCTACAGAATCTAACAACCCTGAGTCCCAAAACTGCGCAAACCCATGTTGCTCAGTCGTGAGCGTGGTCATGCGTTCAGCGTGTTTTGGATTAGATCAACTCGTAGGTGTAGAGTTGGACATGGCTTCAAGCATGCCGTGAGTCATCAAAACAAGCGAGCATGTGAATCACCACATCAAAAACGGCAGGAGACGTGGAAATCGCCATAATAACCAACCTGTAGCGTCACTCGGTCAGCGTAACATAACAGAAGACCGAACCATTGTCCAGTTTCTTAGATTCGGGAATATTGCTGCCTCGCAAAATAATCGCGCCCCGGTCTCGAGAATATGAGAGCAGGCCACTCCCTCAGAGGACGGGGAACTGATGCCGAAATTGTTGTCTCTCGAATCCCGTGCAAATGCCTGCGAGACCTATTCCAATGTCGCTCCGGTTTCTTGCATTTCAGTATCGCGGTCTCCGTCGGTCGAACGAGCTTTTGTCCACGGCCATTCGAATGAATCGCAACCTTCTCCTGATGCTGCCACTGCTAGTGGTGCTCGGCATTGTCTCCCGAAAACGATGCAAGAACCCCGATGTTGTTTTATCGGAATCGGCCGCTTCAGCGATTCCTGTGGATACCATTCATCTCATCCTGGAGGCGCTTTCAGCCCCCTCCCTCCTCTCTGTTCGATCTGTTCTCTGCTTCCAATGCCGAAATTGTGACTAGTTCGATCGCTCTTGCGAATCTGAACAGAGATCAATGATTGCTGTTCGTTTGCCAAAGAGTTGCGTGTCAGGTTCACCCCGCTGTACTGGATCCACCTCTGGTTCGCTTCCCGCTTTTTCTTGCAACCTGGGCTTCCATGTCGTAAGGAAGCTCAGATCGATCCCGATCAGACTTGGAATCTGCGGATGTTTTTCGAGAAACGAAGACGACGACGACGGCAACTCTGCCCGTCAGGGGTTTCGGTCAGGCGAGATTCATGAGCAAGGCAGTGCAGGGCTGAGGACATTAGTGCGATCCCGAAAGACTCGAGAGCCACTTTCGGATCTGTTCCGCGCCAGATTTCCGGGAGGAACATTCTCACCAAAGGGATCAGTGCGACTGGACTACAAGCAAGCGCAGGCGACGCTTCTCGCGGGAATCCCGCTAAGTGGTAGGAGGACCTCAGGGGGATTGTATTTCAACGTCGAGAGGAACGGATTGTGCGCAGGATGGCGTAGCGCTGCGTTTTCGCGAGGCATGCGGTAGCTTTGCTCACACTCCGGGAATAGGCCTTTCGGAAACCTGACGGATCCGCGGGCAGGTTTCGTTAACAGGTTCTCCAAACAGGCTCCCGTCCCTCTTTCCCTTTGACCGTCTATTCAGGAGCGGATAGCGGGTGTGAGGGAGAAAAAAAGAGGCCAGTTTTAACTGAAGAAAGGCTATTCACATGGAAATCGAGCTCGGCTTTTCATCGGGTTCAACAATGGGAAGAAACCCGTGTGTTCTTTGCGTTGTCTTCGCCCTGAACAGTAGACGAAACTTCGAAGGTCGCTCAACAGCTCAAGTGTGGGAAGAGCCCAATACCCGCTCAATACAAGTTCAAGGTGCCCGTCGAAAAGAACAGCTGCTCGCAAAGCAGGCCTGCGATTTGCGCACGCGAGCCGGATGAGGAGACGTAGCAGAAAATGAGCGAGATTCGCTTTGAAATGTTTCTTGCATCCGAGAGAAGATTGTGGGTTAGGCCGGAATCGTCTCTTCCGGCGCCAAACGAGCGGCTGAGCGCTGCAAAGTCGGCCGCCGAAAGTGAGATCGGGGCCTTATCGCTGCCTGACGTTGTCTACCGGCTCATAGTCAGCTGAATCATTGGGCAGCGATTTACATTTTTGAAAGAAACCAGACGGATTCCTGAATCTTAATCCGCTCGAGGCAAAGCGGTCATGGCGCGACGCATATCCGATGCCAGGTGTGTGACGGCGAATCGGAATATCAAGAACTATAACGTCCACACAAACTCGTCGCAATCGGATGGAACAAAGAGAAATCGGTTTTTCCCGGCTTTGATCGACGGAAATGAGTCGAACCTCTTGACCTGAATGGTGGAACTGGTTCAGAATAGAGGACGGGAGAAAACATGAGTTCCAGCGGGAAATCAGGGGACTTGAAGTTGAGATGTCGATTCGCTGAAACCTGAGAAGAAGCGGCCGGCACTCCAAACGATGTTTTTGGAACCGATTTGCTGATGTGCGAAGTATAATAGAACATTGTCTCAGCCTGGAAGCGTCAGGATCAGCTGAAACGAGGCCAAGCTTGACCTCGACAAAAATTTTCGTTCCAAGTCGTAATTGAAAAGTTCAGGTATTAGGCGGGATCGGGAAAAATGGGAATCGAGAGGAAACATGTTGAGCCGTTTCGAGCATCAAATCCACTCGCAGCCTCGAGCACAAGGTGGATCGGCGGCATGGAGAATGGCGTACGCGGCTCCCGTGGACCTCGCGCCTCCGGCAGACTTCGAAGGTGCACTGCGGCGAGTCCGACATCTCTTCATAGAGGGCATAGATGAATTCGGATAATTGTGCCCTTACGGCGACGTGGAAGCCTCAGCGAAGAAAGTTCTCTTGCACTGGAAATCGAGAAACTCAGACTTACCGTTCACGCCGCCCCGGCACTGTACCCTACGCTGCATCAGCTGAGAATTCCGTGGTGCCGAGCTTCGCCAGCCTTGATGGAGCTCATCCAAGGGAGAGCGCGGGGTCGCGAGCGAACGAGCGATGAGATGAGAAGCCAGGAGAAGCCTCAGCCAACCTTTACACCGGAGGGACTGGCTTTCAGCCAACTTTTCAATTTTTCCTCTTGCTCCCGTCGTTACACACAAAGTAGCCACCTCAGCTTTCCTTGATAGGGAAGTGGATAATTTTTCGAGTACTGAGGCCGCTCCCCAGGGCAAGGATGATCTTGAGCCGGAAAAAGGAGGTCCTCGAATCGTAGGGTCGTTAGCGGCGTGTGTGCTCAACTAATCCACTGAAATCGGTCCCCATTGATTGGGCGCTGTACCGTTCTGGCGGAGTTATTTACTCGGTCAGACTCCATTGTATCCGCTTGATTGAGGTCACTGTTGATGGATGGGAGCGTTCTCATGAACATCGCTTTCCCTCAAACTCCCCCGTCCCTAGGATGCCCTGCCCCCATCATCTCCGGCACGAATCGATAGCGGGGCTCCAAGCGAGAAATCCACGAAGCCTGGTTCATGGGAAACGTGTCGCGGAAGGTCTTGATTTGCCAACTCTTTCGAAGTTAACCGTTACTCTTCGTCAAATCTGGTCGACTCAAGAAGTTCCAGCTTAGATATGGAGGGTCCGAGTTCTGCCGCGGGGGACGCTCGCCGATGCTCGGCGATTCTGCCGTTTTGGCCAGATGATCACGCGCTTTGAGGTTGGTCTGAGCCGAATCAGTCTATATTTAGCGCCGTTGGCACGAGTGGCTGGAGATAAGGAGGCAATATTCCTAATGCTACTCACGGCAACCTCCGAGTATCTGTGGGAGCGTTGGTGTTGGCTGCGGTCGTGGCACCAACTGCTTTGCTCGGCGATCGGCCTGTTTGGCTCGCCGGCTAGCTGGCAGCGTGGCCGCATCATGCTTCGAGGCCTAGCCGGTCTCCGGGACGGTCGAAGTGACAACGGAACTCTGGTCTGCCACGCTAGCGCTCGCTCAAAGGTGTGGGGAATGCCGCTTTCGTTAACGAGGGGCAGCAGCAGCGGAACGAGTCATACGACCAAGAAAAGCAGGGAACACAGCGATTGGAGCAATCCTCTTGATTAAGTGCACGGACACGCCAAGCGGCAGACGATCCAAGTGAGCCGCAAAGGTGGCAAGGTACTCTCACAGATAGGAGATTCGTTTCTTGCGAGTAACGTGTGACGCGGCCGGCGGACATTGTGTAAATCCATGCCCGTAAAACCATCGCCAACACTCAACACCGCTGCGGTCACAACCGGGTCCAGAAGCATCAGGAGAGTTGCCCGTGTATATCTCTCTTATGCACACTAGTATCATGTATCTCGAAATCAGAGAAAGTCGCAACTCTAGAATAGGACTCACGAATTTTTAAAATTATTGCCTCTGCAGCGATGGTAGACGTTGAAAATGCAATCTCCTGGAGACTTTAACGGGTAACATTTGAACTAGTTGGTATGTCCTCGTGCGCGGAATCGATCGCGACTCTTATCGGAATTGGGAATAACATCCCGTATGTCGAGTCTTTGGTAAAAACAACAACATCAAACCAACAAGTCCGATGACAAGGCACCCCTCTAGGAACGCTGCCCGGGGCGGATTGCAAAATCTCGGGGTAACATGTTGACTCCCCACGATCTGAAGCCTGCATCGCATCTTGATCGCGAAAGGACAGTCGATGACGCGGATTGCGGCCTGGTGATTCGGTTTCCTAAAAAGACGACTCGCGTTGCTAATAACACTGAAATCACAAAGCTAATTGATATAGGTAGTTTGAAAGGGCCTAGGGAAAAGGAAGCTGCCCGAACAGGGAAACTCCCGATCGGGGAACCACCCGGAAGCTATCGGACAACCAACTTGGGGAACTTCCGTTGATGTATACACATCAACTAATGAGAAACGATCAGGATAAACTACGGGGTAACAACTCAGCTGGGATCGACCAATATTCGATCTCGTCCGGATGCGAGATGGCGCTCCGAGCTACGGAACGAACGGCAGCGATTTCTGGCGTTCGCCGGTCACCACTTCTGGCTTCTGCGTCAAAAGCCTCGTGCAACTTTTCCTCGAGGTCGGATGACCAGGGGGTCCTGATGGCAGCGCTTTGGGATAATCTCCACGGAAGCAGTGGGCGGGGGACGAGAGTCCCCCACATGCTTCAAGCTGGGGAGGCAGGAGAGTTATCACGACTGGGATTGGACAAGACGTTTCCTTGACTGAATGTGTTCGAGGTCAACGAAGTTCTCCGGAAGACAATAAACTTCGAAAGCAGCCATGATTAATCAAAGGTGGGCTTCGTCTCGGATTGCACCGAGTTGCGACTAGGTTTGTCGGCAGAGAACAAGGGAAGCTGAATGTTCCGAGGACACGGCAAGAGCACAGGACAGGGGACATTGTCCTGATAGATCCAAGGACGGCGCACCCTCACGAGTGGCGGCAAGAATGATAGAAAGAGATCGGAGAAGCGGTAGGAAGTTAGAGGAGATAGATAAAACGCGAGAGATTGGAAGCTGGCGACGCGGTGCGATTGCCTGGACGACTCTCCGAGGACCTGGTACCGTTCTTCCGGTTGTTCCACAAGATAGCAAGGGGCTATGTTGAGGAGGGATGGGGAAAGGAACGGACTAAGGCCGGGTAGGCTTGTGTTCCCTCCCCATTGTGGGTAACAAGGACTTCGAGACCCACTACGGCATCATGGCGACGTCTTCGTAGGCGATCGTAAGGCTCTCCATCAACTCCAGCTCATTGCCGCGGCCATTCGTCCCATGATCATTGTCATCCGATGAGACGACACGGTGACGTTTCTCCTCCTGAGCTCTGATTCTCCTTTGATTCCCTCGTCCCGCTCGCCCCTCACCCTCGTACCAAGAATCGTCGTGTAGGTTAATTCCATCAAAGTTCACTCCCACGAACTGTTACACAAAAATTGGCAACGAGGGTCCGAGCGGAACTCCTCGACACCTGAGCAGTACAGGCAGTCATATGCGGCCTGGATCGCGCAAACGATCCTCGATCGACGTTTTGGGAAAACTGAATGTTCCTCTCTGTGGACCTTCCGAACCGTGTCAGCTTTTCTGCACCTGCGTCCATTTGCCTCCCTCCGGTCGAAGTCCGCTACGATATCCACGCTTTCTGCCAACGCATTGTCGTCGTGTTGGTCGCTGTTGTTATTCTTCGTCGTGCTGTTGTTGTTGCTGCAGCAACTACGGCTGCACCACAGGCGATCTCCAACGAAAACAGACTGGCAGACGGACGAACAAACGGACGAGTCGAACAAACAACGGAAAAAACATTCCACTCACGCAACAGCAAGCCGGCGTTTCGGCAGTGAAATTTGACGCTACGTTTCGGGCGGAAGCTTTCCTTCCCTTGCCTCTCCTCTCTATTCCTCCCGATACGCTCACTTTCCTACCTCGTCTTTTCGCCTACAGTGTCCTCGTTGGTTTCTCGGGCCCAACCGCATCCATCGTTCTGAACACTGTTGGTATTCCTCCAGGCTTTCTCGTTCCCTTCCTTTTTTCCCGCTCACTGTACCCTTTTCCCTTGTCCTGCTCCCATTCGCCTTATTTTCGCAGCTTACTCGGGCTCGGGTGCCTCGGTATTGGTCGCGAACACTTCGCCGCATAGCGATGATAGAGGCTTTCTGTGTTGTTTTGATTTGCTTTTATTGAGTTACTCGATAAATAGCAGAAATAAGAGAACGCTCGCGTCCACTCGCTTCCATTGGCAGTCCGACCCACCGACAGACCCACTCAGCCTGCCAGCACAAAACACAATTACGCGGATAGAATGAGACGGTCGTCCGCTCGGCGGGTCAGTGGATCTGCCTGAGTCCGTCGTTCCAGTTCGAAGTAATGATCAGCAATGATCGCGACAATGATACATCTCACACAACTCATTCCTACCTAGGGGAGATAAATACGGAAAGCGATTCAATCGCCTGGAATTCAACGCTTCTCAGGATCTGAGAGTTTCTCTGATCACAGAGCCTGCACTGATATCAAGTTCGGCACGACACTGGTTGTGAGTTCTTTGTTGGATTGTGAGGAGTTACCGTCGGGATCTCAGCGTTCGCAAACTAAGTGAGGGTTTTCAACACCTCAACCAAGGGCGGAAGGAGAGTTTTGTATTTAGGGCTCTCGTGGGGTTTGAGTTTGGGTAGGGTGAGGCACTCCGTCGATCCGTGTCGCCATTTTCTGCAGATGCTGTGTAAAAGATCCCCTGCGTATCCCTCGATGACAGACTTGCCGTACTCCACGGCGCCTGATCCGCATTTCGAAAGGGCCGAAACGACGCAATCCTCGTAATCAGAAACGAAACTGCAAGATGAAAGAGAAACTTTTCGCATTCGGTTGGAAATTTTCGCGTGAGCTCCGCCCGCAAAGCTCCACAAACTCGAGGAAGCACCGGGAACATAGAGCGAGAGACGGTGCCGGCGTTTGGGCCACGGGTCAAAGGAAGGATGGAGGAGTGGGGTACCGGGGAGAAGGGAGTTCGGGACCGGGGGGTGCCCATTAGAACGCGGCGGAATGGTTACTGACCAGCACGTCTGCGGAATTCGCTGTTTGACGTCGACTTCCCGGGCAACTTCGAGGACTCCTGCGATGATCTTGTTACACTTGTGCACCTGTTCACCCACACTTAGAATGCAGACCGCGTTGTCGACGTAAAGTTTGTGCCGATCACTGGCCTCGTCACATTTGCCCTCCACTTCCGAAGCGGCTCCCTCCAAGAAGATTCTCACCATCCCTTGGCCTAAACCGGTTATACACTTCTCGGCATAAGTTTCCGCGTAGCTCAGCGACTTCTTCGTCGCTGGACACGCTGCCAAAAGTTCGGCCTTCGTCGGAGGCTCATGGCCGGACCCCGCGAAAAAAATCAGATCCTTGGCTGCTTCGTCTAGAGCTTGGATGTCGCAAGCGGCAGGGACAGCGTCCGTGAGCAGTGGTAGGACCGCCAAACCTGAAAAACTTTAGTCGCGTGACAAAGTTCGAGAATCTGTTACTTTCCCTATTTACGTGATCTCGCAGCAAAGTGTATCCTCCGTGTGTACCCTCCGAGATGTACCGGGATCGGGATCGGCGCCGGAAAATTGTCAGAAATCCTCCGTGAACGAGTGAGGAACGGCAAATCGGAGACATTGTTGGAATAAGGAGTAGTTTGCAAAATTTTCATTGACCGCCATATGGTTGCTATTCTTACCGAACAAGGCGAGCAGCATGTTGGCCACAGAACAGTGCGATCGCGTCTGGAAATCAACGTCTGGCGTAACGCAGTCCTAGCTCTTATAGTCGTCGGAAGTTTAATGATCGGCGAGGCCTTGAACCTCGCTCGAGCAACAGAAGATCTTATCGCGAACTGCGAGTGTGTAAAGTTTAACTTTGCGAGCAACACGCGAGAAGCTTGTACCCTCAACGGTGGAGACTACGCTCCCGCAGTGCGGGTACTTTCATCCTCACAATTGGCAGGATGGCTCTTTCTTCCCATATTGACCTCGCTCGCGCTCCCCGCTTTCTTCTTTCCGCACGGCTCTCATCTCGCGAGGCTGCATTCCGCCATTGAATGCGCTCCCGCCGACGAGATCTGGCGGCTTTCAGCCTGTCTGAGAAAAGTTCCCGAACGAAAACCGACAAAAGGTAAACTACGGAGGAACCGCGCTCGAGGACCCCGATGGGGGGCTTAGCGCACAATTGGGATCGGTCGCTCGTGTTTGGATCGGCCAAGTCGCTAGGCCGATTTTGGTAGACAAGAACGAAGCACGCGGGAAAATTCGAGTATTGCGTTCGACTTCTGCCGGCGATTGGAAGCTCCGAGGTCGAAATTCCGGAAGTTTGGGAGAAACTTTCGATGTTTCCAGGGATTCAGGAAAGTTTGATATCATGATGGAAGTGACACTTCCTCTGACGACTTCGGTTCCTGCATCGCTGTTTTCAACTTTTGGGCGACGACGAATCCCAGTTCGTGCACTTTTTGTGCGCTTCTTGTGACAACGAGAACCATCGCGGGAATTCGAGTACGGAACCGAGGGAGCTGTCGAGCTAACAGTTGGTTCGATGGAACAAGACAACGGAGGGAGGAGAAGAAGCCATTCCAAGTTTGCTAGACGGCATCTGCCTTCAACTTCAAGTGGGCAACCCAAACAGCCCTCTTTTCATCCGCCTCGGAGTCGAAGCCTCGAGTCCTTTCCCTCGTTCTGCGCCTCCCGAGCCTGTTGCTGCAATAAGTCGACGGATCGGACTTTTTAACGAGGAGCATGACGCGAAATTTCACGATGCAGGAACTGTGTCTTGGAGTGTTACTCGGCGCCATCGTGGTGTGCGCAGAATATTCCTCAAGACTCTGTGTCGTTCCGTGAAATCGTCTCATGCAGACATGCACAGTCGGTCCTCTGCTTATCGCCGCGTCTCAATCGGTTGAATAATTGACTCGCCCGTCGACGAATGAGCTCAACGTTGTCTCAATGATTAATTAGAGATGGATTCCAGCCGACTGATGCCAATTTGGCTTCCGCGGAACTAATAATCCCAACACCAAGTCACTAGCTAGTGTTCATAGCCGCGGCGCCGGCGCGCTGCAGGTTCCGATTTGCATGAGCCGTGAGGAATAAGTGTCCTCCATTGCCGCAATGGGCAACCCGGACGTATCCATCGAGTCTAGAAGTTCCAGGAGCGCCAAATCTACGAATCCATCCTGAATCCATAAATCTATGCAGAAGTTCACGTGTGCAACTTGCGGTGGACAGCGTAACTCATAGATATGGTATGTCGTCCCGTACCGTCGCCACACAACATCAGTGAGGAAAATGGGACTCGACGTAGCCGCTCGAAGCCAGCTCGAACAACTTCTCGGGACGCTTCGGTTGAATCACCGGTTCAAATGAATCAGTCGTCACTTTTTCGTTTCGTGAATTTAGGGAATGTCGCTAGTCATGGGTAGAGTGATTCGTGATGGGTGGGTAGAGTTGGTATGTGTTGATCAGATGTCCGATCGATTTCAGCCGCCACCGAAAGACGTGAGAACTCGACAGCGACCTCGTGACAGGTCCATTCGATGTCCCCTGCCCCAGGAGCGATCAAAGGGTGCCGTCTCTGGGACGAAAAACACTTACCCTATTCTCGCGCGTATAACGAGCTCCTTTTCCGACCATCAAACAGTTCAGAACTCTGCCCAACTGATCAAAATGTTCGTTCTGGGGCTTTGCCAGGATAGATGTCCATCGGATACACCATGTTGAATTTTCAGAACACACATTTTCCATCTGTCAGACAGATTTCTGAACTTTTTTTATGGTCTGAAAAGGGGTTCGTTATACGCGCGAGAATAGGGTCATCAAAAGTCCTCACGGCCGCTCAGAACTTTCGGCGTCCAGATTGTCATGGATTCCGAGTTCACTCCGCCTAATCGGATCACATCGGAAGACCACCATTCTGATTCGATTCTGCGAGAATTCCGATAAAACGGTGAATCCAAAGGAGGTCATTCTCCAGAGAAGGCCGATTGTCTCACTTCCGACCCGTCCTGCTAATTCTGTATGGATCCCGATGTTCACATATAGAAGAGGAATCTGATCACTGTAGAGTCTGGGTTAGAATACTCGGAAAATTCGTGCGGGGAACGTAGCCGTGTGATAGTCATGGGCCCCAATTTTGGCCTAGAGACGTCTTCTCGGTTTGGAATGCATGACTCTGGCAACTAAATTGGCCTTGCAGCTAAGTTGGGCGGCCCCAGCTGCGCCCTTCGGAAGCCACTGAATGATCCTCTGAGGAGGCACAATCACTGAGAACCGCGAACGCTCGAGGTTCTCCTCGAAGAAGTGGGATCGATCGATGATGATTCGCGAATGATGTCCGACCCCTTGATTTCTGGTGGCCTCGAGACACCTGTCATCGATCTTCGCTTCTATTGATATCCCTGAGAATGAATTGGAAGGTTCGCCTGATAAATTAATGGAGCGGGAACTCCTGGCCTCCGGTTATAACTGATCGGAGATATCGACGGATATCAAGACCAGAGAAACAGAAACCCTGACGGAAATTCTGCTACTCGTGAGGGTTTCCTCCTCCTATGTCTCCTTCTTCCCGCTCAAGTTTTTCCACGTGCTACCCTCTTCCCCACAATGGGTTCATGTGCGCAGGATCGCGATGTCAAAAGATCGGAAAATTTATTCAGCAGATTTGAGAGTACGTTCAGGATAAAACTGAGGTCAACATCATCGGAGTGGATCCGCGTACCGGGTCACATCCAGCGCTACCGGGGGTTCCGCCTCAAGAAGTTGTGCTCGTTGCCCAGAAGTTGCCAACAAGCGCTGCGCTCAGCTCCCTATCCGGGAACCTCCACCCGGTAATGGATCGAGTCGTCGTCTTACCAATGAAACTTCGGCCGGAACTTTTCTGCTCAGGATCGTTCCACGAGCTTTCTCAGCGCTCAGTATTGACCGAATCAAGAGGAAGCCGTAATCTTTGCAGGCTCGTTCGAAACCCGTGAGAGGGTCGAGATCAAATGGTTGCTCACTTTTCGCCTGTACGCTTACGAATCGCCGAAATCAGTTGCAAACACGAGAAAGGTGTGTTCGGAGGAAGAGGAAAACAAAAATCCGAAGAGGGGTTCACAAACATCGACAACGTTCAACAGCTGAGACGCTCGGCAAAAGCAGCATCGAGAACTGAGTCCTGGAACCGAGAAGAATGAAATCAATGGCGGGGTTGAAGAGCATCCAGCCTTTGTGGCGGGCAGACTCCAGGGTTCCGACGTTTTTCCGCGTGGGATGCCTCACATAGGGACTTGATGACTCGCTTGAAGAGTTCTCTATTCCGCTCCAAGTTTGAACATTTCTTTTGTGTAAGAGTTCCGTGAGGTTTTCAGGAGAAAACTCCTGCCGTGTCTGTGCCATAGCTCTCTTAGGTTTCCCCTGGAATGAGGAGAATCGAGGCACGAGTTCACGTACCTACTCTAATCGCTTCTGAGATACCGAAACCTGCACGATCCAGGAAGCGGTTCGGAAGGAGGTTGCCGACGAACATGTCAGAACCTCGCGCGAGACTCTTTTACCAACGTGGGGAACGACCGTCGAACTCAGGGCAATAAGGGCCATTTGTGCAATTAGGGAATGGACCGAGTAAGTTTGGAGCGAGGAGTCGGTTGAATTTCAAGTTCTGAAATTGTGTATCTCGACTGGAAGCGATGTGGTCAGAACGTGCTCCGCCGATGTATCTTTCCCAGCGATCAATCGGACCGAAAGCATTCGGCCCTGTTCTCGGAAAGACACGCACTACTGGTTACCCAACGAAACGTCAGTCAATCCAAAGGCCGACGCTGACAATTTCTTGTTTGAGGGTGAGTAGATGGCCAACGCCCGCATTCCCTGTGGGTTCCTAATGTAGTATCCGCGGTAGCGGGTCCACTCAAGCCGTCGGGGTTACTGCTCCTGAATACACGACGTGTTACTCGGGTTCTCAGGAAGAAAATCCCTCAAGTTTGTCCAGATTCAGTGGAGGCTCGACAGTGCACAGGATGTGATTGGTGCAAACATGTCCAGACTTGTTCGCTGTTTCCGAACAGGACACTAAGCTCCTTCATTGATTGAGAAACGTCTGAAGTTGAAACGAAAAAGATCTCGGAATCGGAGGAATACAGTCATGCGATCTCGTTTTTTCTTTTACTTCGACTCCGCTGAAAGTGAGTTGCGTCATTTCGCTGTTGTCACAGCTGCCGTGATTGTCGAGGAAGCCGTGCTCGTTGGGGACAATAAACTGCGGGCGAGCTTCCCAGAACAAGCGATCTTCCTCCTCCCCAATTATCCTGAAATGATACTTGAACGTTGTGAGGATGATCCTGGGATCAGGACAACGGCACCCTGTCTTCAAGTGCATTTACTCGAAGAGAGTCCTAAGCTACGTCTGTGCTGCGGGCATCGTGCTTGCCGAGAAGCAACGAAGCCATCTCGCTGCTCCGAAGCGGAAGAATAGCAGAAAAAGGAGAAATACGGGACGAATGGAGGAGGCGAACGGTAATGAAGGAAGATGACCTACACAAGAACACGGGCTTCTCGTCGTCGTCGTCGTCGTCGAAGAAAGCTTTCGGGTCTCAAACCTCGCCCGAAGGAAACCGAAGAGAAAAAGAGGGAAGCAGCTAAGCCTTGTATCTTTCGCGCCGTTCGTTGTCTAACATGTCTTCCTTTTAATGTTACGAGAAGGAAGACTGTTGTGAATTTATGGCAACTTCATAATCCCAGACTGAAACGGCGAGAGCGTGCATTAGTAACCAGCGCGGGTCCTTTTCTCCCTTTTCTATCTCTCTCGCTCCATGCCGCCTTCCACGGGTTCCTCAGCGACCGCCGCCGCGAGTATCGTACTTCCTCATTTTTCGGAGTCTCTCTAGCAGGTACTTTGCGGTAATTTACGAGTACCTAGGAACGAGTCTTCCAGTCGTTCGAACTCTTCGAGTTCGCTCGGTCGCTTGTTCGCTCTTTGCGGCGGTAAGTGTCACCTTCAGCGCGATGACAGAGTGAGAAACTCTTTCGATTTCGTTTCTTGTTCTCTTTTCGTGTCAGAACATAATCTACATCTGTTCACAGCTGAACGGACTTGTAATAATCTTTACTTTGTGTTACCCATGCTTCTGTGACGAGCTGCCAACGTGTCGCCGCGTGGTCAGCCGGCGCGTCGGACGTCGGTTGTGTCAGGGATGAAAATAGTGCGATTCGTCCGAGTGGAAGATGAAGACGAAAACCGGTTGCGAAGCACCGCACACCCGAAGCCCATTGCCGAGAGCTGTTTCTGGAACACAGCACGGTACCCATCGAGCGTGACGACGACGACGACGAATCAGAAGTCGCGGCGCCACGTTCCAGACGAGCGTTGCCGCGCTGGGATGAGGTGTAGGTAGATGTATACCGAGCAGGCTGTTTTTTACGTACTTTGTTCCAAACGGAGCGTGCCGGAGCGGAGTCACGCGTACCATCAAAGAGCCTGAATTTCAGCGGGTCCTGGAGGCTTTGCTCCGAAAAAAAAAACGAATATGAAAAGGCCGATACTCCGCCTCCGTTTTCGGGAGGCTGAGGAGTGACAAACTGAACTCCAATTTTCTCCTGGCGCTCACTTTCTTCAAACTGCGATTGCACGCTTTTTTTTTCTCATTTTATCTCCCTTTTCTCTTTGGGGAGGACAGCGGGCTGAGAGACAAAGAGTGTTTTCTTTCCCAGCTCCGAATCCGGAACAAGGGGAGCACAAAGAGTTCTTGTTGCTTTTGCTTGCCGGTGAAGAAGTCCCTCGAATCACCAGCATCTGGGCCTAACAGCTTCGCTGCCAAAACATAGGGCGCTGTGTCTATCGTGTGGTTCACGCTGAGCAGCTCGTTATGCCCAACTTGTGGCTTGTCATCTGGTTCCCCACAGGCCTTTGAGCGAAAGCTCGTGTCAGTATCTGACAGCAGCACGCCATACTAGCGCATCATTTCCCAATTTCCTGAAAAGTACGAGCGCTCGTGAGGTTCCGATCACGAAACATCAATAGCGAGGAATTCGCGAGCTCGTTCCCCCGCACCCCCGATTGTGAGATGAGCTGATGAGTTGTCTTACTACCCCATCGTTGACCCGAGTGGATGGAACATTTTGATATTTCGATATCGTTCGTCGATCGGATACGGAGCGAACACACAGATTATACCTTATCGACAAGAAGTTGCAGCTACCACCCTAAGTTGCGCGCCGAGTCGAAAATTCATTCATGTTCAACGATTTCACTCCTGGGAATCAGGGAAGGATCCTGACTCAGGACTCAGTGGACAGTTGTGCACATTGGATTTCGCTGGGGCATATGGAAGCAGACAGCACGTGGCTATTCACAAGGAGATTCATTGTTGTTCTCACCAGGTTCTCACCTTGACCGACAAGAGACGGAAATCACACGGCAATTTGAAAACGCTCATAGAATCTAAAACTCCGCGTTCCTCGGTGGCTGGCTTTACCGAGCTCGGGGTTGCTCGTCGTGGTCGAGAGAATGATATATGGACTCACATCGAGGATCGGATCATTCCGATCAGCAGAAAGATGGTGACGAATGATGCAGAGATTCATTATCCTGTTGCCTTCCTCGAGCTTCTGAACAAGCGAGGAAAACTATAATTTCCTCCGGAAGTCTGAACGGTTCGGCCAAAACTTCCCGTTAGTTGAGCTGGGACGGAGTATTGGCAGAACCGAACGGCCTGGGTCTCCCGCGACACGATTTCGCGAACCTCCCTGATATCCGCCTC
The DNA here is from genome assembly GCA_028455905.1 of Neoseiulus californicus. Lineage (NCBI taxonomy): Eukaryota > Metazoa > Arthropoda > Arachnida > Mesostigmata > Phytoseiidae > Neoseiulus > Neoseiulus californicus. The sequence continues at coordinate 12,978,848 of JAMQGS010000006.1, read as the reverse complement.
AGATATGTAACAACGAAAAGGAACGAGTTCAGAAACGATAGTTTGCCGAATTGAACGACGGGATGGGGATCTGAAGGAGTCGTTCACGGAATGCAGGGTTGCAAGCTTGCAGCTGAGGACTCGCTGTCGTAGGCGGACGGCTGACTCCGACTCGACGGAATTCGATCGCTCTGGGATGTCGTATTGGATCGTTCAATCGCCAATTCAGCGAATGACAATCATCGAGTGACGGCTGGGTCTATTTCTCGACTACGCTCCATAATCTATTAGTCTGCCAGTCTTCCGAGCGACCGAGCGGGTGAGTGAGTGAGTGAACGGGCGGATAGGCAGACGAACAAACGGAGGGACTTCCTGCCTGCCTGCCTGTCTGTCTGCCGGCTGAGTCCTTTTGGGACTTGTCAGCGTAATTAGGGCTCCGAATGGAGGTCCGAATCATTCCCGCTCCCGAGTCCAAACAAAGTTGTGGCAACGGACTGAATATACTACGGGGGAACGGTTCTGTTTTCGAGCGGAAGCTCGAGCGGACATTCAACAGAAGAGGAAGCACCAGGAAAAAAATCCCAGGAACGACTACGAATCGGAAGCGCACCGTGCCGTTTGTCGCCCGTTACGTGATCTGTGGACTAAACGAGATAAACAGCAATTGTTGGTTGCTCGGCACGCTTGGAACAGCCCGACGCGCGCGTTCGACATCGAGCCCAATGGCCTCCAGTGAAAATCATTGAAATTCACGACTGGATTCGGTCGTCCACCGCAGCTAAAGATGAAATATGATCTCGAAGTGCGTGCGGTAGCCGAACAAAATAGAAATTCGCTGTTTGCGAACTGCGCGGCGCTGCGGTCTCTACGGGGCTTACAGATGCCGTATTCGGACCAAAATGAACAGGGGGCGGTTCTTGGATCGTCCCTCGACGCCTGGGAGTTTCCAACCCGTTTTACACTCGATGGAGAAAAACAGGAGCTGGTAAATAAACGGAATCCTTGCCCTGGAGCGTGTTTGTGTTATTCAACGGCGCAGCCAAAGATCAGGTAACGGCGTCTGAAGCCGCTGTTGAGGGATCCTGCGAACGATGTCTAATGCAGTCGTGTTCTTTGCAGCCTCTACGATGTCTGATCATTTATGGATATATCCAGATGATAAACCCGGACAGATACCAAGCCGTCAAGCTCTACCGAGAAGATGACACAGGGGCAGTGGGTGAGTTTGGCTTTCTTTCTTGCTGTTCCAGTTCACAAATCCGGGCGATTGGAGCCATATTCAACGTGTTCCATTGCTGCGCCGAAATTTTTCTGTATTTTTTTATCGGAAGACTTTTCCTCGATTTCGAGAGCGGAAGCAAAACCATGGCGGAAATTCCTCCAGCAAAATGCGTATGCCGGGTCTAGGGCGAAAATCAAAGGCTCTCCCCGGGAGAGAATGTGCAATTTCTCCGGGGTTTCGGGAAACGCATTCTTGAAGTGAAAAAAAAAACCAAAAAAAAAACCCCTGAATGCCCTGAAATCCCTGATCTGAATTAAATTCACCGTGAAACGTATAGAGCATGACCTGTATGGAACAAATGCATCCTCCTCGAATCCGAAACTTCTTGGGGATTAGATTCTGTGGGCTTGGGGAGACTCTAAGCTTCAATTTTTGGATCTAACAAGGTTGGCGCGACCTGCCATACGTCAAGACTTTGGCCTAATATCCTGGAAGAAATGTTGTCGCGGCGTCCCGTGTCCTTGCGGGGGTCATCGTGTGACATCTTCGCTCGGCCGACTTGGATCCATGAATTTTTTCCTTTCGGGCTCATTTCCAAGCAAGCGCGTAGATCGTTCAAGTTCATCAGATGCTCTGACGAGAGCGATTAATGACGGACTTGCACATATTCTACTTGATATGACTCAGAAAGTCAGGAGAGCACTTGACTGATCACATCTTCAACATTCGAAATTCATCCATCCAGTGAGGTCATTGATGGATCCGAATGGGGCTCATTCTCTTGCATTCCATTCGGTTTCCCAACGCACTTCGGTTGCACGCAGTTATCATTGTTGACGAAGTCATTGGTCCCGGTTTCGATGACAGTTGTCCGGGGTTCAGAAAAAGTTCATCGTCGCCTCGGTTCTGCTATGCGGACTCCCCGAAACTATCGACTCATGTCGATTGAGGTTTCTTTGAGCTTGATTCGACTCGAGATCGATCCGAGTGTTATTTCTGTTATTCGCTCCCCCGATTGTCCATTCGAGTGTTCACCTACTTCGGACACCGGAAACGAGAGTAGAAACACACATCGTGTGAGAAGAATGAAGGAACCTTCGAATTGGGCCTGTGCACAATCCGGGAGGACACTTCCCCAAATTGCTTCGTGAGGTCAATCTGAGACATTGGTGCTCGAGAGAGCAAAGTCAAGTTGCGACTTTCGATGCCTTTCTCCCGAAGAACGTCAATTTCGACTCAACCCTCCGGGTGTAAAACCGAGAGAGGAAAGCTCGACAAACCAACTACCCTATTCTCGCGCGTATAACGAACCCTATTCCAGACCACAAAAAAGTTCAGAACTCTGCCTGACAGATGGAAAATGTGTGTTCTGAAAATTTTACATGGTGTATCCGATGGGTCTCTATCCTGACAAAGCCCCAGAACGAACATTTTAATCAGTCGGGCAAAGTTCTGAACTTTTTTATGGTCGGGAAAAGGGTTCGTTATACGCGCGAGAATAGGGTAATCGAGTGATGAGTTGAGGGCGGCGGACGAAGTTTCCCGAACAAACATCGCGAGCCACGCGCTGAGGAGCGATGTCGTGTTCAAGAAGAGTTCTTCCCGCCCGAGGACTGCTCGTCCGCAGCGAGCCATGTTCCCCCCTGGTCCGGCATCGGGCGCCAAAGGGTTCAGTGCCAGTTCTCGATTCGCTGCCGTAGCGTTCCTCTCTAGCGCGGATTTTAGCTATAATTTTGCAATTCATCAAACGCGCTTCAACGAGCTCGAAATTCAGAAACGTTTCCGTTGATTCGAGAGACGAAACTTCGTGTGATTTCGGTGGTTCGCACGGAATATCGCTCGAGGACTCGGAAACAATCAAGGCTGGATACGCGTGAGTTGGGCCTTGGGTTTGAGAGCTTCTCTCTGATGGCTCCACGTGGATTTCTACGATCGACGAAACACCGATTCGTTATGGAGGAAAAGGGCTCCGCCGGACATATTAGGAATAGTTCTCTGGGCCCAGGCATTATTCGCGCTGAATCGTTTCTCGTCTCAACATCGAAACGACGGGATGGGTTCCCTTCAGATCGTTCTGATTGGAGGTGTTTTCGAGGGTTCTCGTATCGAACACTGTGCACCGATGCCTGTGAGAATGGATTTCGGGCATTTGATGAGGACCGGATCCGAGCGTGCTCGCACCTTCTCCACCGTATGGATTCAGCATATCTCGAGGAAGCCTGTGAGCTCAGCCAGCTCTGAGGGGCAAATCGCGTGAAATTATCTTGAGAGACACTTCCGTTATTCGAAGAGTGCATTTCCCACGACATCCCGTGGAGAGGGCCTGTTATCACATCATGTGCATCATGGCCTATCGCGGAGTTCTTCCGCAATCGTGCATACACTTGCAACGTCCTGAGTCCTGAAAATCCTGAGGTTTTCAAAATGGACAAAAGGGGAGCGATGCTGATTTGTGGATGGAAACTCTCTTCCCACTCCTAAGTTGTGTCCGTTACCAGTTCTTTCATGAAAATCTCAGAGAAGAATTCGATCCGAGCATGAGTTATCTGATGGTCCCTCAATATCCTCCACCGAGGCAGGATTTCTCGGAGATTTTCCGGAGTCCATTTTGCACTCTCAAGGCTCGAGCGAAACCGAGTAGCTCGCTCTAAGACTGAAGCAACTGAGCTGGGAAGCTTTGCAGGACACCGTATATTTTTGTGAACATTCATCCATCGTCAAAGAGAGCACTTCCGTCGGAGTATTCCGTTGCAGGAAGCTCTTCGAGTTTGGCTTATTTGGGATGCGGTCGCGTTTCGGCCCCGTCTATCGATGGGGCTGTTGAGCAGCTCTCCCATTCGCTCAGCTCAGTTTTCCGCTCGTCAAGCTCTCCACCGAACGAAGTGAGGCTATCCTCATTCATTCCTGGGCCCAGCGATCACCTCTGCCGTTGTTAATGGCCAGAACTAGAACAGGAGTCCATAAGTTCCAACTTTCCTCTTCTCCCGGCTCCTCACTTCCCTTGGATCGATCTGAACTTTTCTGCTCGATATCCCGAGCTGATTGGGGAAAGGGCGGTCGAGAGAAAACTTCAGCATCTGACCCTGCAGATGGCTTATGATTGCAGGCTGAGATGTATGCAACCAAATTACGCAGATTACCATGAGCAAAGTGGCTAGCAGTGAGCACGGACTGACTTCTCGCGGAGGGATTCCGTAACACTGACGACAGCGAGACTCGTCATTACTTTGATGACAGCGGCAGCGATTCAACGTAACGAACGTATGTCCCCTTTTTCGACCTCGCCAAGGCTCGCCGTCTAAGCTTTTCTGAAGCTTTTCGGTTTTGTTGGTTTCGTCCCGATTTTTTGATATTGGAACGAGCGACAACACTCGTGACCTTAGAGGATCACGCAGGAGCTGAGCTTGATAGCTTAAGGCCAGTGATGCCGGTGATCGATTCTCGACCGTTGTTTGCTCCACTGGAGCAGCTCTACAAATATTGAATAAAAATAAGGTCCAGAGGCCAGACAGATCAAACGATTGTCTCTAATTAAGGCGGTTTGAACTACTCCGGCTGATTTGCTTCCGTCCACTATCAGAGGAGCACGTTCGAACGGACAGACTGAGTGAGTGTATGGAGTGGTATGAGCACGACGTGATACACCGGAGCGCACATCGGATCCCGCCAGGATCCAACGAGCATCGAACGGAGCTTCGTGATTTCCCTTCAGCCTCGTATCGCTGGAAGGACCGCTCGGCAGGTTTATTTGAGATCAAGAGAAGGAACCCAAGTACCGAACGGCAACTCCTCGGGAAAAGTCGAGTTTTCGGGCTGAGGGAGTACTCTTGAAGTGGTGTCTTTCGTTTCGATCAGTCGACCTCTGTGGGTTGTCTGTGTATATCTTTGGATTCGAGTGTATCCATGACTAGAGATGGAGGGGAAGTAGTTTGCTGACTCAGCGGTTGCTTGAATTTCGTTGTGATCTCGTGTCGTTTCTCAGATCTTGGCAGAATCATAGGCAAGGGGAAGGTGTTTCATGAGGGAATCAGTTCTGAATGTCGCTTCTGTGCGCGATTCCGATACGTGGTCAACACACATGGGATGAATCTCCGGTTCACGACCTTTTACTCGGGATAATTGGTCGGCTCTCAAAACTGTAACGGACCAACTCGGAATGGCGCTGAAGTATACTTGCCGACACTCGTGATTCGAACCTCGAGGGAGCGAAATTTCACCACGGCACTGCCGCTTTGATGGCGCGAATATCCACCGCGAGCAGAGATGATACCCACGGGCTGTTACCTCGACAGTCAGAGTTCCTCTTGCATCGTACGGGGCGGTTCAATGAAGGGCCGCTCGAAAATCTCGATCGGCGGTCTCGACGTGAAATTTCATCTGCTGTGAAATTCCCGAGCCGGTGATCTTTCGGATATGTTAGTCTGCTGCGTCTGCGTTCGTGTTGCCGAGAGCGACACGAAAACGACTGTGGTGGAGGAAGCGAGGGGATCCGAGTTGGAACCGCCCTTCTCGGAACTCTGCTTTCCACAGGCCCCGTTTCCGGAATTCGCGATCGAAGAATCTGTGAGCCCTCGAACTCCCGACTTGCTCGAGTTCAAAATGAGTTGTTCTCAATCAAAAGCGAATCATCTAATTCCGCGGGAGCGTCATCGTAGACGAACCCATATCGCGAAGTCGGAGCGAATCCGCAAGGATAGAGACCATTTCGTTGCGAGCTCGACGTTACTGGCGTTCTTCCCCACCATGTCGGAGATCCCAACGGACCCGAAGCCGCGGAAATTCCCCTGGATTCCCAACATGAACCGTTAAAGCTGGATCCCCCGTTCCGGTTTCAGCGACCCGCATACCGTAGACAAGTGAGAGGGATCAATATGGGGAAGTCTCCCTGCTAAGACGGTTTATTACCCTTGGCTTATGAAATAGTGATTTGCATACTCTGAGAAGGTTCGATACCCATGCAGGGTTTCAGCCCAGGTTCTCACCTTGCGCCTTCAGTGAAGTCGACACCCGTACGTCGCTACTTGCGAACTTCGTGGACTTCGAAACAGAGAATTTGATTTTTAACGAATCGAAGGTTTCCTGTGCCTCTTCGCGGCGTCTCGAGAATTAACGCAGCTCAAGAGTAATTCCGTCCTCCCTGACGATATATTTTATCACCTTTCTCTCAGACCTCTCGAAGGGGCGACCGAGACTTCTATCCCGTACCCGAGTCCCATTCCTTGCGACGCACGAGCATCGTCCCGCGGTGTACCGGGAGTCATCGCTCACTATCTCAGCGAAGTTTGATAGGGGAGCAGCAGCCGAGAATGTCCAACTGGATTGATGAAACCACTACCCCTCCCGACCGCCCACAAAAACGCCATTCTGATCCGTTCGGTATATGCGAAGCATGAGCAATTAAACATGGATCCCCGCCCCTGGGGTTATCCTCCTAATCGATCACCCATTCGGCAGATGTAAGATATAACTTATACCCAGGTGGAAAGTTCCCGAGCACACGGAACTTCCACCGATCAGACGAAAGACGTGCGATCACATTCCCCCTTCTTCAGGTAGAGGAAGTTTTCACGCATGGATAGCAGTGACTGACCATGTACGGGTGCGAGCATCTGCGTAGGCCTGATGATTGCTGCTCTGAGCAGTTTTGGGGGGTTGCGAAAGCTCTCCAATGTGCAACCCGGGTCCTCAGCTCGTTACCGGTGGATATTCAAACGTATGCTACTTTGGTACTCGAAATATACGAAGCGAGTCGGACGCCTCCTTCCTGCTCCCGAAACCACGGCGAGCAAGTCCAAATCCAACGCCGTTCTCCCGTTTTGGTGCAATTCATTCCGAACACTCTCTTCGGAACATCTGTCCGAAAGGTCTGTTCCCGTAAAGAACTTGCCAACCGCCTCTCGCAACTTTCTCAGTGACGTAACAGACCCGACCCAGTAGCTTCGTGTTGAACTCCTGGCCGGACCACGCATTTTAACAGCTTTCGTTCACCAATTGGTGTTCACGCCGCTCGATCAGAAGAGGACTACTCGGTTCGTAGGCGGTTTTGATGAAGCGACGCCAACAGACCATATGTCCAAACAGACGAACATCCGGAACCTCTCGCACATACTTTCGGATCTTGGCGCCGAGGACCGCTAACCTGATTAAAAGTTTAGCCCAACGCTCTTATGGAAATTGTTTCCAAAGATGCAGTCGCTGACCAGCCAGCCATGGCGTCCGCTCGTTTACCGCAATGCCTACCCTTGCTTGCTCGTTTGCAGATGAGGCTTCCTTTATCGGGTCGGCTCGGCGGTTGGCGGCCAAGGTTGTATGGCCGGCAGCGGCAGCAAATCCCACCGTTGAACGAGGCACCGCGCGAGGGATGCCGGGAACTTTAACAGATGTATAAACAGATACATAGAGATGATACGCATGCAAGAGGAATTGGATGCGGGAACGAGAGGCCTCGAGCTCGATAAGGAACTACGTAGTACATGCGCCACCCGAAATTCCGCTTTGGCCTCATATGCATATCAAATGATCATGGGGCCGGATTCCGACGGTATCCTCAACAAATGGAGTCGAACACGCCGCCGACGCCACAACCAATCTCTCTGGGGATGCGGCCATCTGTTTATTCGGTCGCCGCATGCGCCGCTATTGCGGATGAACCCGTCTGTTTTACCCCCACACCAGCACGAAGGTCTCGCCACATCAAGCGATCACGCACTCTAAGGGCCTGATCACCGACGGACCGGATTGCTGGGAGCAGCAATGAGCTGCGGTTCTGCATTCCTCGTGTTGAAAAACTCTATTCCCTGATCAAAACAGTAAACCCCCCCCCCATCTCAAGCTCTTGCCCCGACCCGCAAGCCGCTCGTGGCTGCGACGCCGACGCGGAGGTCTTTATAGATATGTTATCTGGTTGAGCGACGCCGGCGATTAAGCGATCACTTGGTTTATAAACGCGCTCTGTGGGCTCTGTTTCGGTCGTTTGTTCAAACAATGCGCAGGACCCTTTGCTTTCGTTGTTCCCCACTTTTCTCGAAGAGGATGAAGTCCTTCGTTTTGATGGCGAGTCCTTGTGAATTATTCTGCCCGCTCAGAACCCTGTAGGGAGTTGTAGATGACTCAATTGACAGCGCGTTCCCTCGCCAACATTCTTATCACCACTCGTCTCGCTGGCGAACGCAGACAAACCATTGAGAGGGCTTTGATCAATGCCGTTACATATTCAGCGTCATTCTAGGTGCCAAATCCAAGATACACCTAGACATGATGGATCTACGATCGCGGTCAATGAAAGAGCCTCACTTTGAGCCAGGAAGTCATCCAGCGACGTCGACATTGCGTCTTGCGGAGTGTCATTCAAGCACTGCCGGGTTTGCTCGCCCTGACGATTCAAATCCGACACGATGCGATCCATTCGAAGGATTGCGCAGAAATCCTCCAAACCCACATTTTTAGATGGAGAACCTTGTACTGTCCTCCAAGCGTCCGTTCCCATGGCTTCATTAGCGATGCTTTCACGTCATGACAAACACTCGCCGAATCTATGGGACCCCCGATGTGTATAGAAAACTTCGGTTACACCTGTGAGACCCGTATGTTTTCTCCCCTGTGGAGTCCCCAGACCGAGGAATGCAGAGTCTCGAATCACCCTCCCTCCACAGCATCGAGCCGCTTTCATTGAACATGGACATGCCCAGTCATGTCAGTCTGATCATGACATCATCAACTTGTATCGACCTGCGTTTCTTGGAGAGAGGCGCAAGAAGCGGCAGGACTACCAATGCCAACAACGAAACACGCAGCCACATTAACCGCATGTTGGCGCATGCTTTGGACATATCGGAGAGAACCGTAAAACGTCACCTGATAATGTCTATCGCTCTTTGCTGTCTTGAAGCATAAATTTTCATGGTATGTTCTACTTATTCGGGATTCCCGTTTTTTCCTCGCTCCCGCTCTCGTTGCTCATCTCGGAACGCGCGGCACACTCTATTTGCTGAGCCGGAACGAAAACACGGGGAACGCTCGGGACAAACATGAATCGATCTAAAGATTGTTGGTTCAGCTCAATGACGCAATCCCAACGGCACGGTTCTCCTGAGAGACGCTGGTCGCCAACGACTCGTAGTTGATCTCGCCCGAGAAAGTTTTCATCGCGAAAATTCCGGGGAACCTCGTTCGATAGTGAATATCGAACAACCTTTGAGAGCTATTCAGACAGAGTAGACTACGCGCAGCACAGAATTCGCGACAGCAGGTGATATACTGAGTTGGAATCGATTAGGGAAACTAATTCCGCTTCGGTTTCGTTTCAGATGTCCAAAAAGTCGCCTACTCCATTATCATCGAGAGTTGTCTGGATATTGTTCTGTCACTCGTTCTGTTTTACGGCGTTAAATACGTGAGTAATTCCAAACTCTAAAATGGCATCACTTGTCGAATAAACTGCATCGAAAACTTCAACTCATCAAATAGAGTTCCAAAAACGAAGTCGTCAGTCGTGGAATCGAGGATCTCTGGAATGTTCGACAGGGAAGAGTCTTTTTCAATCAAAACGAGTCGGAGCACGTACAATCGCCAAGGGTGGAAGCAGAATGGCAGTCAACTCCGAAATCAACGAAGGGGTACTCTGTTTTTGAAACGAACAGGCTTTTCTTGAGCGCGAGGAGAAAAAAGATGAAAGAGGCCTCAGGGTATAGCGGCGAACGTCTTCTTGATTGGAACCTATCGCCAAGCATTTGATGAGTTGACTCGCTGCTGCGCCTCGCATGTTCCGCGGCTGGGCTCGGGAAAGAGATTGTTTGTAGGAAGATCCCTGAAAATCGTTATGGGAAGTACCGAGAGAACATCAAGTTGAGTGACTGCCGCAAGGAGTACGGGGTGATGTAACAACGCCGACTAGAAATGATATAATCGGCGGCCATGGGGATCTCGGTGACCGCTAGATCTTGTTTGGTTTGTTCCGGTTGCTTCGGAATGAAGATGGATTGATGTCGCTGCGGGCCTCCAACAGAGTCGCTACTCCGGTGCCTACCCTTGCATCGGCTTGGAAGTTTGCTCGTTGTGTTTTCAAATCACGTTTTCAGAACTCGTGTTAAACCAGCAATGCCTAAGCTTGGGATTATATCGATATTGTTCCGATCCAAGGGCGAGGCCTTCTCTTAGGTGAACGTAAATCAGAGACGAAGCGCTCAGGAAGTGGAGTGCCTCCCGAATCAGTTCGAATCATAACCTTCAACTGATACTCCAACTCGACTTCGGGTTGGGCTGTCATCGCGGAAGCGAGAGAAACTCAGCGTTTTAAGGAGACTCTTTGAGCGATGTTTCCCCTACCGTGGCCGAATGTTCCACTTCCAGCTCTGGCATCTGGTTAACTTTCGGCCGAAGTCGGATTTGCGGCTTCCAGTGACGCGGTTGACGTCCGCTATTTTGGCCGATTTCCAAATGAAAGCAAAGACATCAGGGCTCAGAATGCTGCGAGAAACTGTCGGAAGTCGGGGAGGGTCTCAACCCGACCGGCGCGCCGGCGGATCTTGCTGATAGCACTCGAGGTTTCGTTAGCTGAAGAGATCACAGAGACCTCCGGGTCAAGCTGACCACTCTGCGGGCATCTGTTTGGAAAGGGGACATCGTTTGTCCTAATTAAAACATTTGTGCATACCAGATCATCTGTTCATTCATCTGCCACGAAACTGAACCGGGAACGACATGTTGCGTGTCACGCGATTCAGGATAGAATTCTTCTGACCCTGATTCAAGCTCAGAAATTATCAGAAAAGAATGCATACATGTCCCGGTCAACGAACTTGATTCGTTCCGTCGGGAGGTCCATTTTTCAAATCGTTGGTTAACAGAAACTCGCTCCAATATCGATTGGTTCTTCATCGGGGGCACAGATGAGAATATTTTGTTTGAAGTGAACTGCGGCTGTCCTGATATCAGATCACTTTCGGAAACGTTTCTGACTTCCTCTCCAAACTGTTCCGCAGTAAAAGTGGCTTCGACCGGTTGATTTTCGTTTTCCGGCACCAGGACCCCCAGATCCCGAGACTTCGCCGCGACAGCGAAACCCGGAGGTACAAAAGGGGTGGGCGCTACTCTATCCGGGAGGAGACAAAAATCGAATATGATTGATTTGTTTGGTCTTCGATTCTTGCCCCCGGCGTTCTCGAGCCTTGCTCCCCGTCACTCTGAAAGTGTTAGTTTGTTTAGTGAGGCCTTAGATGACGGCGATGATTTTGAATTCCGAAAGTTTGCATGCATCTTCTTCTCAAATAGAGCCTCTCCCTATACGGAGCGGATCAATTTCAACAACAACAGCGCCGTAGAATATTGACAGGCTTCGTGGAGTTGCGTGCACTCCGTTATGCGTTCAATGCAATGAGCGACAACTGAAGTTGGGTAGCGTTCCGAAACTCCGCCGAACTCGGCGAGAATTTCCTCCATACAGTGCATTCGTGATCGATCAAAATCGGAAAACTTCATAGCGAATAATTTTCTCACCCTGCAGGATCGCTCAACTCTGGTACTGTTATGGCTGTACTGGCAATTCATCAATACACTTTTCACATCGGTCATCGCTTCTATGCAAGTGATCGCAGCTGTGTTCGCTTCCTCGACCTACGCACTAGTTGGTGTCGTGGCCTCATGGACGACAGTATTCCTGATGGTAAGTCCCCGGAAAATACCCAAACTCAGGTGTTTCGGTCGCGATGAGTGTTTTCGGTCTGCAGGCAGACGTCAGACCGAACGATCGAGTTATCGGCGAAAAACTCATAAGTTTTTGGATACTATTCACGGTTCGGTTAGACTTCGAATGTTGTTATTGCTGCAAAAAAGGTTCTGAATTTAGCAAGGCATTCGGGCACGCCCTGATCGGGCCCGCTGTCTGAATTGGGTACCCAGTTCCATAAGAACTCGAACCTTTCACAAACGCGGGGCTCGCCTTCGAAGTAGCACTCAGATAATGGTGATTGCGGTGGATGACATAAGGCCATTGACGTTTAGGTAATTCGAGCGTTCTCGGGGCGCGGGGGGCGATGCAAAAACCAAATCATCGCTTGAGATTGAATTGTCAAAGCTTTTTGTCACTTCGAGGGTTGAGCCTTGTCTCGTTTGGCACCGCGGGTTCCGGATGACATCCCCGTGCGTTCGATGCCCAGGCCTCGGAATCATCGCTGTTGGAGGCGACTGTTCTGGGAGAGCTTGATAGGCACATGCAAGTGCAATGAGGCCTCGGGACGATACATCATTTGACCTTGAAAGTACCATGAGGGCATTCATTCAGACTCACCCAGTCGAGCCTTCCCATTGGGCTCAATATCCTAGATCGCGATCAGTCCTCAGTGCTTGGATGGAACCTCCCCATTGGCTGGCCACCATGGCCTCGATGGAGGCGCTTCTGCAAATAGTTTTCGATTCTGGACGCTTGGTTGCTTTCTGGATCCTGGATAGGAATCAAGGTCAACATTACCGAGTTGTTTAGAAATCACAGTCGGATCGCTTCGAATTCCGTAGCGAGATCTATGAAGACAGTGGTTCTCTCGCGGTCCATGTGTAAACGTGGCCTTCCAGCGGTTCTGGAACTGCTGGAACCGCGAGTTATCAGCGGTTCTGATCCGCAAGGGACCGCAAGATTTCTGCGGGTATTCCGGCAAAAGACCGCTCGATGAACCACCGATAAAACTGGACCTAAACATGAGGTGGCTCTGCGCGAACTACTCCATCATGAAACTCCATCATGCAGATACAAAAGGGACTTTTTCTCTCTCTAAAACCTTGCTCCCGGCCCCTCGCGTTCGGAAGGTCGCTCTTCGGAATCTACCGGCGTCCTCGAATCGGGACGGGAACGAAGACGAGCCGTCTCTCGCCCGTAAACGATCGGTGGTCAGGGTTCACGAATGATGGATCATGAGTAAGTTCTAATACAATGGGTATTGGATCAATATGGTCTTACCTATCATCACGCATCTTCACATCATCTTTGGGACACAAACTCCCGCTCTCCGGACGACTGTTCCTTGGGACTCCGTCTTTGACACTTCCGCATCATCTCATGATGCCCACGAGAATAAACATTCAGGGGAATCTGAGAAGGATTCAAGCTGTGCGAAGTTTCCGGAGCCGACCAACAGTCATTCAAGATGTGGAAAAGATGGAGAAATGAAGTTGCACTGCAATGAAGTATGCAACTAAGAATGATGAATGGCATTATACTTCTCGAGACATTACTTGGAGGGATGCGCTTCACCTTGCAGTTCCTTGCGGTTTCACCCGCGGAAATCTGCCAGCGGTTCTGCGATTTTGCGGGTTCTTGGAAGGCCTAGTGTTCACACGTGCTGCGGGAAGAAACATGGTAGCCTCCGACATTGAGATACTTCGACACACATCTTTTTGCCTGAGGGCTCAGAGTTGCGTCGCTCGCCGCACAGATACAAGGCAGATAGAGGGCAGTCTCTTGGGACTCGCCATTACAAGCTGCTTGTCATCGACCCGAATGATGAGACGACGACTTTTTCATTCCCCATCAATATTCGGATTTTTGAGGGAAGGTCCGCAGAGGGATTTAGTTCGAAATTGGTACTAACCGACTGTTTTTCAGGTGTACTGCATGAAGTGCGTGGGCGCCTATTACTACGAGCTCACGCTATCGGAGTGTGACGACGGTAACGCTGAAACAACCGCGAGTCTCATGGAAGACGCGTGGAAGAATCAACAGCAGCAGCTCAGCCCCCACATGGCGCAGCAGCACGCCGCCAATGCATGCACTGCGCTAGCGCAACGGATGCATTGCGTCGTGCCCACAGATCAAATCGATCAGCCCTCTTGCTCGAAAATGCCATCAGCGTGCAATTGCACCTGCGCAGCTGCCGCGCTCGCTATGACTCCACCCCCGCATGCGCCCAGTCGGACGTCAATCTCCGTGCAGACAGATATCGATGATGATCAGATCGCCGTCGCCAACGTCTGAGACCGTGTCGGGTTAGCGGAGGAACCGCACGTGAAGGTGCTGACTGACGTCGCGATCTCTCGGACAGTTTCGACCAAATCAACAGAAGACTGTCGCCTTCGAGCGCGGACGATGCCACCTCGAACATTGATGAGGGGAAGCTTAATCGGATCGCGCAAGACTAAATCGAAAATGTTGCTGATAACGAAAGAAAATATCGATCTTGAACACGTCATCACGAAGATGCCCAGCACTGTCAGTGCTTGTCAGATAAGGCAATCGTAGAAAGACTCGTTGTCAGCGATAACCGAGGAAAGTAACGTGAAATCCGTCCGTGTACCGCGATTCCCATTCCCAACCCCAGACTCCGCCAATCCTGAGTTTGGATCATGGACCCTTCCCCTAAAGGAGGGAGAAGCTGCCCACGGAGGACAAGGAGCCTCGAATTCAATATGTCCCTCGAGCCTATCGGTTAGGTGTTCAACCATGGAGTGACTGCCACATGGAGACCCGAGGCGTTGAAATGGAGGGAAAGTTTGCGCATTCCCCCAAATGAGTTGGGTAAAAGAAAGATTAGACAATAGATTCGAGACTGTGCGCATGCTGTTCAATGGTGCCACCATTGTCCAAACGGTCTCAGTCGTGGGAGTTTCGACGCTCCGGTAGCTAGTCAAGTTCGTCTGTAGCATTACTTCGCTCCGGATCCTTGAACGAACCTCCATGTGGCGCTCCTTTGATTCCGCAGTCCTGCAAAAATTCGACAAGACTACAACGAGAGAATGCAATCCAAGCGGAACGAATGCTGAGGCAAGTTTGCAACTGAAGTTGCGTTTGAACGTCCCTTGGACGAGCGAGATTGTATGATACTTTCCCTCTCAGGGCAGTCGATATTGATTCTGATATTGTTTTATCATATGTTGGTCTGGCCATCTACCGCTCCTCTGTACCCATAAAATTCATGAGTTCACCTCTTATCCATCAACCAGATTCCATAAATTGGACGGTCCTCCCTTCGCCTCCCATGCAATCAGTGCCCGTGATCTGTTGTATTCGTCATTGCTATTATAGCGATCCATGCCTCTGATCGATCGCCTCAAATCCTCTCAACTGGGCGAGATATCGACGAGTCTTATCCGACTCCCGCATCGGCATCAGGGATGGTTACGCTTGTCTCCGTTCCCGTGGGCCGGTTTGCCTGCGAGCATGCATGCATGCATGCATGACTAGAGTTCCAATCCATCGATGTAGATTTATGACCCGCCATTCGTGCGGAGCAGTTTTCTATCGTAGGCAAATAAATGAGGAAAAATGGTGGATGCTGCCGAATGGTTCCATCGTGGTTCGAGTTGCATCGAATATCTTCACTTTCCACACCTAGTAACCGCGAATTGCGCGGTGGGTCGGTGATCATATCAATCTTTGTTTTGAGGACGACTCTCGACTGAACGGCAATGTGTCGACTCACATCCCGTTTACCCTGTTGCAATAACAGAGACGTTGCGGGAATCTCTCAGGCTCTCTCCCTTCTCGAGAAATCGAACTCGATCGGCTGAGGACTTGATGAAGTGAACATTCCACGAGGAAGTCTAAGAACACAAACTGTGCTCGTTGTATAGTAGGCTCTTCCCCCGATCAACCAGCCGGCGTCGATTGGAGTGGATTCACTGATGACGATTCCTCACTGACTCATTTCGCATAAAATTAGTTGAGCCCAAGATTGAAAAGAGTTACTGGCGGAGCAGAGTCTCAAACTGAAAATGCTCGCCTTGAAGTTGACTTGGGACTGCCTCTGAGAAAAAATGTCGAAGTTATACCCTTTCGCCGCCCACTACAAGAATCACAGGATTGTCTCTTTGTGCCATGTTTCCTCTTAGCGAGATGGCACTGGTGTGTCGCTCGTGGTCGCCGCCGTGGTCATGAATGATCTATCTTGTGGCGCAAGTGTCAACGAGTAGCCGATTCCAGAACGGGAGAAATGATAAAAGTACGAAGAGCTTGTAGGGACCACAACTTTCCATGTTTCCCAACGCCCAACTTCTGTTCAAGGCCGTGGTCGACCACGGTCGACCCTTCATATCAAAGAAACATTCGATCGCGTACATTAGCGTCAAGTGTTACTGGGGAAAAGGCTGTCACGGAATAGTTATAGTTCTTAGGTTGACTACCGGTAGGTAGACTACATTCCTCGGAGGTTCTCGATCCCTGATCGATCCCCCACCCCCTGATTGTATGCGGATGCCTACCGAACACTTCGTTGTAGAACACAGTACTACGACTGCGGCATTGTTATAAAGAACTGTATCCGATATTAACTTCTTTTACATCTCGAGTTGTCTCCAACATTGGTCAGAATGGTAGTTTGAAATGGTTTGCGTCGTTCGTGGAGCTCATCGTGAGTTTAGATGATTCAATAAGTGGTTGAGTGAGAGCTAGCGAAGGGGTTGGTCCGTGCACGCGTGTGGAAACACGGCCAGAATCGACCGATACGTTAACGACTACCTCCTCATGTGAACAAAATAGGTCCCCGGCTTCCTGTCCTGATGATCCTGGATGTGAACCAGAAGCTTCTGGTATCGACAGTCGGGTTCACGCTGGAATATACGGAGCTAAGACGCACGGCAGTCTCAGGTGGATTGTGGGTCGGCGTTCATGCAAATTGAAGGACTTCTTACGAATGTGTGGGAGAGCGAATGCTTTGCGGCTGGTTGTGAGAGAGATTGTGTTGAACCTTTTCTCCATTAACTTTACGTTAGGCTCGTCATGAGGACCAGGACCTTGCTGCTGTGATCTTGTAGTCGTCCCGGCGTAGCGCAGCCCGCATCGTGTTTGGGCTAGCGCCGCCGGAGGGAAATCTGAAGAATCAGAAAGTACTCATACGGTGAGATAATGATGTTAGACCGCGGGGCACGGAACCTGTTTCATGCAGTGACGCCACAATGCGTGCCTGCATAAGAAAGTCTCCTTCATCTATTTAGTGTAGCAAGAAAGTGGAGGAGTCCGACTGAGTGAGTTAGGAAGCATCGGAACTCTCTGGAGCCCCCTGGGCCGCTAAGAACCAGGAAAGCTTGTATCTTATTCTGCGGAGAAAGATCCGTATTTGCAGACAGGTTCCGTCTGAAGGTTGTACAGAAAGAGATGAACAAACGTTTTTCGACAGAATTGGATTTGAACCGAAATATCGGATGTGCGGATATGTGTTTGTGTTTTCGTTTCCTCGAACGAACCGCGCGTCACCGGGACGGAGGATGGCGATTCGAAAAAGTTGGTTTCTCGTGGGTTAAGACGCGAATGCTGTTAACAGTTGGAGGCGTGGTATAAGCTCCAAGCGCGGAAGCTCGGAAGTGTATCTATTGAAAATGAAACGAGGGACGAGTCATCGATCGACAATCAACGGTTACTCCTCAGGATCTTGTGGACGAAGAAGAGGGAGTTACCCTTCTTAGTTAGAAACATCGGTTTCCGTGGTAATCTCATTGGCGGTCAGGCCATAGGAGACTTTCCTAGACGGGACGACACCTCGAAATGTTGACTTGTGTATTCCCTGGAGCGAACGGATTTCCCATCAATGCTTTGTTCCATCAGACGCCGACTGTCCTGACAGCAGAAGTCCCGATCGGGTCTGGTCAATGCGACGGTGAGAGAGAGAGAGAGGGGGAGGAGTAGTCGCAGAAGACGACGGTTGAGGCCCTGGCGTGGTTGTCATGGGAAAACAATGTCAGTGAGCTTCAATTAATACAGCAGCGGCACGAACAAGACAAAGAACAGAGTTTTTCAATTTGTCGTCGAGGCGACTCAGAACCAGCGAGGCTCCTCCCACAGACTGAGATTGTCATGTTGCCTGCGGCATCGCGATCGACCCCAAGTTAAACCTGACTTTTGAAAGAATACAAGAGGGCAGCCCCATGTCATGGGAGGATTGGAGAGGAACGGCACCGAAATAATCTGACATGGACACTCGCTCCGAACTGTGAGGTTTCGAAGTTTCGAAGGCTTGACTATTGGTGGCAGCGCCGAAAACGAACGATACAAAACGATCGCTGATACTCACTTTAGTTACACTTGCGGACGAGAGGCACGCTCGTTTGATTCGAGACTACGCGGCGATTGTTATCAAGCGAGCGCGTGCAAGTTTGGGTTTTGCTCTGGTCGTTCACAAATTCGCGGATCCATCCACGCAAATTCGTTGAACATACTTTGTCGACGACGCATGCCCCGCCACAGGCTTCTCCGTTTTCCCTAAATTACAACAGACACGCTTCCCGGGACGCCTTCCTGAGTCTCTTTCGATTCTCGGGCCGCTCCTCGTAATGGCATGTTGTGCCTGAGCGATGTCCGCGCTGTTCGCTGGTTCCTTGAAACTCCCTCCTTTCAGGATCGTACTGCGCAAGAACTTGGAGCAAGTTCCCTCTTGGGTTCGCTCAAATCTGTTGTGAAACCGTTGTGAAATCCCTCGGTTCCGATAAAGACAAGCGGAGGCAGATACTCTCCCTCTCGCTTGAGACGACGACGTCAGTGCTCGATCCCCCCAGGAACTTTTCGGTAATCCCTTGCCATTCCTCTGAACTCTTTCGTGAAGCCTTCCGACTTCCCCATTCCGCTGTTTCGTCTGATCCAACTCCACATGAACTCAACAACGCACGAACTTCCTCAAACTGCCTCTTTCATCCTCTCGAGTCTCTGTCTCGCTCCGTTTTCAATTCGGGAGCCCCATGACCAAAGCCTCTCCGAAGCTCATTCCCACTCAGATTGCCAGAGATCAAGCCTGGGTGCACGGAAATGTTTCTTGCCGTATTTCCATGACGATCTTCATGAATCGACGTGCAAGCTTCTCGATCCAATGGGCAAGTTCGGCCATCCGAGCTCGCCAAACATTTGAAGACTTTCCTTATGGCGAATTTCTGCTGCAGAGAACGCATTCTTGCATCCCGCGGACTCCTTTGCGTTGAGAAATTATTGTGGTATGATACAGGTGTCGTCCCCTCTGGAAAATGACGCAGATGCTGACCAAGCACCGGCAGGAATGTTGTTAGACCGACGACGATAGAGTGAGATGCGATCCTCCATCATGAATACATTAGGGTAACGGAGCTGGGAAACGTTCCACGAACATGCGATACAATGCGCTAACAGTTACTTGATAATCTTCGAGTTGTTCGAGCTCACAACGGTGTACGGGAAGAAGAACTTCAATTTGAGTTATCGACTGGGTTTCTCGGGAATTAGACCTCGATTCTTTTCCGTGCCATTTCAAACTTCGCAAAATATCGGATGTGAGGAGTCGGACGAAGCCCGACTTCTCTGCAGAGGGGATTCATTCGTAATTGTGGGATCCATTGATCCGCGTTAGCTCGAGGCTCATTTCGATCTTCATTGAAGTTATCGATGCCTCGGAATTGAAAATTCGAAGAATGGCGGATCCGCCGACCCAATAACGGCCGATCGAGAAGTTGGCGCGAGCAGATATCGCTAACTGCTCCCGGTGGATCTTTATTTCTATCATAACATCGATCTACTGACTGCTCGAGAGGATTTTGTTATTTTTCTACGTTCCTAGATAAGATAGCGGTCAGCAGTGCACGCCTAGGCTAGAACTGCGCGTTAAAATTCACACTTGGTGCTGATTGTACAGTGAACGAGTTCGATGTCCCAGATTGTCAACCTAAGCTCTTTGTATAGCCTTTGACTGGAGGAACTGTTTCGTGTTCGGGAATGAACACCGTCATGAACAAATGGAGATGGATAAACACGATGCGCGTCTGTTTAGGGAACAAATTCATTGGAGAATGAGCATGCATGATAAGTCGATATGTAAATGAATGATACTTACATGTAAGCGTTAAAAGCGACGAAGGAACAACTGGGACGTCCCGTTCTTCTCGGGGTGTTCACATGGTTTTCTCACTCCCGTTCAGAGGAACTCCATCGTACCTTAGATAATGTTTGGAGAGTTTAGAACGTTTCTGTGCATGTTCTTCCGAGCGATTTCCGCATGCTGTCGCGCCTTCCCGATCGTCTACCAGCATGCTACTTGAATAAAAACATCGGTGTCACAGGTGAATCTCTATTGGAAGAGAAATGGTGCAATAGTGACGTGGAATGATCATCGATAGATCAGACATCCGCGAGAGGACATTGAGAGGCCGTGTTCATCTAAGCGACGAAGAGAGTTAACGACTTTACACTTCTGAAGTAATGACCGCAAACTGTTCGGAGTCATTTTGTCTACTGAAACTTTTGCAAATGGATGTCAGTCATGAAATACGTCAGCTGATCAGTTCAATAAAGTTGTGGTTCCATTTATAACAACAATTATTCTCTGTGGTGAACATGACCGTCTTTAGTAGGGCAAGATCAGTCTCCAGCCGATTTCAGGTCGAAGGATGACAGAAGTTCTGTAACCCCTAATGCAAGATAAGCGATGATCTCCCGGATGACGTCAGCGATGCCGAGAGTTGCAATCGTAGGGTAAAGTTACCAGTTATGGGACATTCTGCCATATTTTCGCCATATTGATGAATGTAAAGGGGCTGCCTGGATCCGGCCCTGTCCCAAAACTGGTCGGCGGAGTTATCCGTAGGCGTGCATGGGGATGTCACTAAGTGTCCCAAAACTGGTACGCTTACCCTACCCCGACGCCGATCTCCATCTGGGCCCGCCGCTGTCGAAAATAATTCCAGGAACCGATATTAGAATTATGATGCTCGATACCGACTCGATAGGCTCCGAAACTCTGATCAAAAAACACATCTGTATTTCTTCATGGTTCTTTCATTCTGAAAATAGCATCTTCAGGTTTCGTGATCGACTCCACAAGTAAGAAGGCAGGGTCATCGCTTGAAGAGTGTCGAGTTCGGATTCTCATCACAACCCATCATCTGGATTCAGCGGGTTTCTGCCGGAAACTCGTTTCTGGCAAGCGTGGGCAGCGCTTCATCTCATACTCCAGTGGCCCCGTTCGATATGAAGTTTTCGGTTTTCGAAAACCTGGGAAGAGCGTCACCCCGTTACATCGTCTAAGGAGGGCGAGCCATCTCAGCAAAAACGGGACGATGGAACGGGATTATGAAAGCGCTCTCGCTACGCCACTGTTTGTTATTCCAAGGTTTGGGCGACCATGGCGAATATATCACTCTCCCACTCAATCAGAATGAAGTTTTGTATCTGTGCAGGAATGACATCCTTTTTCTTCCCCTCCAACCACTGGTTTGCCGTATGGAACATGGGATTCTCGTAACAAGCCACCCGGGACGTTCCGCTTCACTGACGGAAGTTTGAACACAGGCCACTCTGCGAGCGGTCGCGGGGAAATATTCGCCGGGGTCGTGGGTGCGATTTGACGCCATCATGTAACCAAGATCGCCGCGGAGCAATGGGGCTTGTATGCACCACCGTTCAACCACCGTGAGAAGCCTTTTGAGCCGCGTTGTCTTCGATATGACGAAGTTGATCAAGCGCTCCATATAGAGCTGCTTCGGAACCCGTGTCGTGCAACCGCGCTTTACAACCGAGGTGCCACCGTGTGAACGCGGCCAGAGCCTTCAATAGAGACCGTAAGCACAGCTGAGCCGACACCAGCGGCATCAACTCAGCAGTCGAACATAAACAATTTTCTCTTCTCGACATAATCATTTATGGTTGGCCATTGGCCTTCACTCACGAATTCTATTTCGTTTGGATTTGATCCCACACTCGAGCCAGTTCGTTTACACTTACACCTCTTGTACCTTATTCGTCCCACTAACCCGTATTCTGATCTGGCATCAAAAGCTGCGGGGACCTCCACCAAATGCAGCCCCGATTCAGCTCTCCTCCGCAGCGTCGCACGTACCAATCTTTACGTTCTTTTGAACCTCTCCTCCAAACCCGCTCCAAGCGTTGGCAACGGTCCAAGACTATGGAGGAAGTCGACCATTGGATGCCGCACTCCGGACAATATTCTAAACTTAACGACGCTTCAGCATGAAACATTTGACAAGAAAGGCGAGGCATCTCGTCGTTTTTCCGCCCTACAAGAGAAGCGTCAAAACCCGCAGAGAGGTGCTGTCGCGAGACCGATATGGAGCTGCTCGGGGTCTATCCCTGGGTCAAATTGAGAGGAAGAAACTCAACGCAGCAGTGCTGGAGCTCTATTGGAGGGGAGAAGCTTGAGAACGCAACGCCGAGAGGAACTGCGAGGAAGCCAACGAATCTACAGGAGAATCGTCGATATCATGCAATCTTGGTACACAAACTGTTTGAGTCGAAGCCCTAATGAGCCGTAACGCCAATTAAATTTTTGGGGTTGTCTGTACTGTTGCTCTGGAGTTTCTGCCGTGACCTTCGCTATCGATCAGGTCTTGACTTCCTCACATTTCTCCCTTTGTCTTTGAACTCCTCGCTCGTCTCATCCGTGTCGCGTCGCTCGTCAATTGCTCCAATCGACGCCAAATCGGATGCATTGAACCTCAGGTTGTGCCTTGTGGCGAGGTCTACCTCACAGTCACATCGCGCGAAGCCCACACGGTCTATCGGCTCTGTGCTCGATGCACGCGCCCTAGCGACGCGTCTGTCGCAGCGTTTTTCAAAAGCGTTTCCCCGTCGAAAACGGCTGAAGGAGCGTAGGCCCTTACGGCGTACCTCTCCAATCACTCTCCGAATGGGAATGAAGTCTGGAATCGAGATTTTTCGGTTTTCTTTGTCGTGCGAAAATCGGTTGAGCGACGTGACGATCAGAGATAGCCCCAAGCAGATCCATATCGGTCCCTTTGTCGGACTCCATGGAAGATTCTGGCACTTGCCTTGTTGTTGACCTTCATCGCCACCGGACCTGGAGTTCAGAATCATATGTTTTGCGAGACCTCAGATCGGTGGAACTCGATCAACCAAACCAACGGCCGGGGAGCCAGCCGTCGAAAAGTGGAGTGGAGTATTCCAGAGGTATCGCGGAGTCCTTCTTCTAGGGCAAACTCGTACCCAGAGGTCTCTAACGGATGCGGAAACAGCCATGAAAGCTCCATTTCCATGTCTCTCCTCCATTCTCTCACAGCTTATGCGTTCGGATGCCACCAAACACTTTGGGCGCGACTGATCGCTTCCGGCGACTTGAGATGTCGCTACAATGAGCTCGAAACCTGTTCCGATGCATTCTGGGCCCTCAGCTTTCTTTGAGATTGACCAAGTCGAGCTCATTCGGTTTCAAATATCGGAGATGTTTTGTTCCCGTCATCCATGCGGCCGGCTGCGTGAAATTGGCAATTCGCTTACACCTGGCGGGCGGATCGTTAGTTCGTACGGCATCGCATAGTAGAACAGCCTTAACAACAGTCTGAAAAGCCTTGATGCGACCTCCGAAGGTATTTGAGAATCGAGTTGTTTGAGCTCTTGGGATGCTATATCGAGCCACCAG
The DNA here is from genome assembly GCA_028455905.1 of Neoseiulus californicus. Taxonomy (NCBI): domain Eukaryota; kingdom Metazoa; phylum Arthropoda; class Arachnida; order Mesostigmata; family Phytoseiidae; genus Neoseiulus; species Neoseiulus californicus. The sequence continues at coordinate 12,955,322 of JAMQGS010000006.1, read as the reverse complement.
AAGTCATCGAGTCTTCTTCTAAAATCCATTCTGTCTAACACAGCTCCATCCTGCCGTTCAGTACCTGAGCTAGTGGCGCGAGGTAGAAATCTTGGTGCTTATCTGGATTGTTACAGAGTGTCAGGGATACTCACTTCATGGAACTAGGTAATTCATATTTATTCTCCATATATATACAACTGTTCCGGGAAGTATAATACAGGATTGAACAAGTGCATAAACCAGTGCAGACTCTTGCAGCCTAGTCCTTGGTGAGCCAAATTTGGGAATCCAGAACAGCACATCTGTCGGCAGTAACTCCGCGAGGACTATTTGTTAAGCAGAGACTCGAATGTAATTTATGGCGGATCTTCCCTCCTTCGCGAATCCATTTCTGCGAATCTTCGCCGCGGCAGATTCTCATTCTCACGAACTGCTTCTCCGATGAGCTATCCAGCGACAAACACCTGGGAAAAAACTCAGCTACATGGGTTCTGTCTTGCTGCGTCGCGTTCTCCGCCTCCACTGAATTTCGCGACGCAAATCAATGAGTACGGGGCGACTCTCTACACCAGCTCAAATTCTGGTTTCCTATCCGCAGAGTCCGATCTCCTTTCATTCTTTTTCAATTGCCATCGTTCAATTCCGTAGCCACCCCATCTAGGAGGATGAAATTCGCGACTCACATGTCATGAATCATGAGAAGATGGTTTTTGGCCAATCTGAAGTCTTGGTTTCCGCCTAGGTAGTGACACGGATAGACGTGGATGAGACTTCCGTCTGACACAGCTCCGAGCGTGTCCAGACAGCGGTTTGCTTGACGGATGTATCCGTGGACGTTTGAAGGGAGCTTCAATTCGGGGTACACGTTCTTTAGATACCTGTAGAGCGACAGAAGGTCTACATCAACCGAGGCGAAGCTGGTTTAGAGTACGGGATCATTGCTCACGTTTTGGGGAGTTACGGGACGAAACGAGTTCGGGATTGTGGAACAACATCTCAATCAGGAATGATGGAATCGTCGTATCTAATAATTCACTGACAAGTAAACATATGTTTTGGTAAAAAACAATTGCCGATCCCGCTATGATGGATGGAAAGGCCTTGGTCCAAGAAGTAATACACGACATAGCTAGCCGGCTATCAGGCCCTTCTTGATAGTTAAAACGGTCGAAAACTTCAGGAGTGACCTATATGAGCAATTTTCAAATGCATGCCATTTCGCTCTCGACGGGGCTAGCGAGCTGATTCTTCCACCATTTTCAAGAGAATTTTGTCCTCTTTCAGATGGTTTTTTGTAGAACCTTCTACGATGGATACTCGCTTTTCTAGAGCACTTTGAAGGTATCGAATAGAACGTGAGAATTACAATAGAAAACACACCGCACAGTGGCGTTTTCCAATGACGGCTAGTGCACGTTTTCCATTAGGGTTTCCACGTTTTTTTTTGGTATTTTCAAAGTGTTCCAGAGCAGCGAGTATTCGTCGTAGAAGGTTCATCAAAAAACCATCTGAAAGAGGACAAAATTCTCTTGAAAATGGTGGGAGAATCAGCTCGCTAGCCCCATCGAGAGCGGAATGGCATGCATTTGAAAATTGCTCATTTCAGGTCCCTCCTAGAGTTTTTGACCGTTTGAACTATCAAGAAGGGCCTGATAGCCGGCTAGCTATGTCGTGTATTACTTCTTGGACCAAGGCCTTTCCATCCATCATAGCGGGATCGGCGATTGTTTTTTACCAAAACATATGTTTACTTGTGAGAGATCACAAGGAATATCTTTGTTCTCACCATTCGAAGTTCTTGCAACCAAGCTCCTCTCGAAGCTTGAGTCTCTCCGAAATGTCCCCGTAAGGAACGCTCTTTGCAGCTGGCACCTGGAATTCCCGCGAACATTTCTTCAGTTTGACGTACACATTTAATCCACCTTTTGACAGACAGATCATCTTCCTGGTATATGTAGCCGAATAGACCCGCGACGGGTACAACGGTGAGAGAGAAACTCGTAAGTATGCAGAATGCAAGAAACTTCTGTAAGACTCTACCTCTTCATAGTAGTACTTCTTGTACTCGTCCATCCACACTTCAGCCGCTCTTCTGGAGTTCCTGGCAAAGACCTTGCCACTTCCGCCTCCAGGGAAAGTGTACGGGTGCTGCTTGCGGAAAACGTGTCCCACTCGGGAGCACGGAAGGATCTCGATCCCACTGCCGCACTGCCAAACTCGAAACGACATTTCAAGGTTTTCGGCACCCCAGATATCCATTTGCGTGTCATAGGCTCCCAAGCGTTTGAACTCTTTCTTGGTGATGGCGAACAATCCTCCGGCCATCGCTGGGGTTCTGATTGGGTCGGTCGGGAGCTCGGGCTTTGAAGTGATGAACTCCCACTTGAATACGAGGTTCCAACCGAAACCTCCCCTTAGATCGGACGATGCCGGAAAATAACCGAACGTGTCCATGGACAGCACGTCTATGACCGGACAAACAACTTTCGTGGGATGATCACGTATCCGCGCCAGGAGAGGTTCTATCCATCCCTCATTGCACTCACAGTGACTGTCGAGAAAGGTCAGCACTGGGCCTTCGGCTTTGTCAGCACCGAAAACCCTTGACCTGCAATTCAGAGTAGACATTGTCGAGGTGTGAAAATGATACTAGGATCGAGCCCTTTGGTCAGCAACCGAGCCGTTGTTGGTGTCTTTCTCATTCAAACTCACCTCATCAAGCCTTCTCTCTTGGCATTTACTATCAGCTTGATTTTTTCATATTTCGCTTGGATTTGGTAGCCATCTGTTGGGTCGTCGCTGGCATCATCGACGAGAACAATCTCTCTCAAGAGATGGCTCGGCGTACGTTGGAGCACACTCACGACCTTTAAGGAGAGACCCCGTAAGCAAGATGACATTGCTCATTAGACGGAATGAGGCTCATAAAAATTGGCCGCAGTGGAAATTTGATCCCTCGGAGAAATCGAGTATAGTAACGGTTAGGATCGATCGAATCAAGAAAACACCTACCGTGCGTAGGAGAGCCGACCTGGCTTCATTATGGAAAGTGATTATGACTGAAGTTTTCGGCAATGGGGCCGAACCATAGGATTTCTGTAGAGAAGCGCAGTCCTGATGCCGGGTGTCGGGCAAGCTGCGTCCGATGAGAGTGTCATCTGATGCCATTTGATTGAATTTGTGCACAGCGAAAGGATCGCGACCCGGTGGCCGCTTTGCGATGTAGCTGTAAAGACACATATTTGAGCATCTGGCCTGTGTGGATCGGGGGGAGGATTCCAGCTATGTATCAATAGACGGACGCCCACGACAGGGTATCTCCTCCAAGGGGACACCGAAGCACCTTCCCCATTGCAACGAATTTTCGTATCGTATGTTACCACCCCTCGTTATCGTGTCCGTAGCCATAAACCGTCAAATCTGGCAGTCCTGAGGTGCTCCCTGTGACCGCTTTCCTATGCTTCCTGTGTGGAGCTTCAACTTCCGCCCAACCCAGCTGAGCCGGCAACTCGACCTCTGTCCCAGACGAACCTGGGGCCAGGGAAACAACGTCTATGGCTTCAGGTACCAGAGAACCGAACTCGAGTTCTTTGAGGAGATGATGATCTGGTATCAGAAGTACCTATTTACAGACCCCTTATACAGAAGCTTGGATTTTGGAACCAGAGCACGTGAACAGACATGTTGTTGTAGTTGGCGTGCAACGGATGTTAGACCACTGGGATATCAGATCGAACGCCAGAATTTGAGAGTCGCTCCGGAGAAAACTTTCAGGATTACATTTCAGTAGATTCCATTTGATAGTTGACAATCACTCACTTGGTAACCCATTCGTCGTGGAGCTCCGCGTTTTGACGATGGACTGTGAAGACGAGGTAGCATGAGGCCACTACGGCTGTCCAGAAGACACCCGCGACCACAATACGACCTCGGAGGCGCCGCAGTTTGACGCAGCGTATCAACAGACCTGACGACACCAACGCGAAACTTCTGGTCACGAGACAGTGCTCCTTGTTTCCACTTGGAGTCCGTTAGCTCAGGTTCGTCGGCGGGACCACGGACGAATCAGTCAAAGATGTGAAGAGACGCTCGCCGCGAACATCACACCCGCTCATACACGTAATAGAGGGTCATTTGGCGAAAATTGCTCCCTGTGGTCCTCGTCGTGATCAAGCGAGATGTTCCCGAACTTGCATAGATCGTGGTAGCACCGTTGTTCGACCGATGGAACCGACTCCGTCACATAGATCTGAAAGTTTTGGATTGTAGTCAGGTCACGCACGAGAACGCTGAAGACAGGAACTCATTCGGAATGAGTATGAATCGTGTAGCGGCTCTCCAACAACAAAATAGATGGAAATGCCCTCTGAGCTTGTGGCAACCGCGCAACTTGAGAGTTTTCTCGCTGATAAGCTTGGCATTAGGATTGATTCACGTTGAGCAGAGCTGACGGTTCGTCAAGAGTGACCTGGACCGGGGATAAACAGAGTTAAATTGGAAAAAACACTCACTTGGAGACGGAGAAGCGTCACGCTGCCTTTATCGAACTCGGTGGAGTTTCAGTTTGGAGCTCGCAGAGGGCGAGAGGCCCTGGGCCCTCCACTTGGCCAAGTCGCTAGTTGCAGTCGACAGGGGGCGCTACGGGTCGTACCTCCCGGTCGAGTCTTCATAACTCGTCTTGTATTTCATCGGATAGGAAGTATCAACGATGTGAAAGAAGGACTTCAGGGAGTCCGAATTGCGGATTCTAGCGCGAGCCTTCCTTTTGGAAGACCTGCTACCACCGACAGACTCATCGAGGCCTTTCTGGGGGAAAATTCATTCGCATGCTTCCGCCGCGATAGAAGCTTGAGACTCGGTCCTAGACTTGTGTGAATTATCAGCATATATTCTGCGAGCTCGGGCAAGGCTCCGGGTTCTTTCCAAAGCAGGAACCCATGGCGGATGGCACACATCTGAAGTTATGAGTTTGAGGAGAATGGCCACGAAAACCTTCTGTGCGTAAGAGGCGGAGATCCCCAAATCTCGCCACCCGGGAACTTTCGGAGAAGGCACTCCCGGGAGCCGGATAAGTTCGGTCTCGATCTCGATGTCGAGTATTTCAGACAATTTCACTCCATCCTCCGGCCGAGATAAAGCGGTTCTGACATTGTTTACGCCGAGAGTTCTCACCGATTCATGGTATCAATCCCGCTCGAGATGGTTTTTGATGGCCACTTTCGCAGCTCATACGAGTGCGTGACTATCTTCGTGAAACCATGTATGTACATGTCCGTGCCCGAGTTCTCGCAGTTTTCCCTCGAGGTTCCGTTCTCAACTAGTTCGTATATCATTCCGGACTTGCGGTGATTAGAATCGTCAATCAGACACCGGGAAGAAGGAAGTAGCGAACTCAGCGGCATTCAGTCTGGGTGACTAGCTACGATTTACTTTGCCATCTGCTCAGTCGTGCGATTCGAATATTCTCCGATTCTCTTCCGCGTGGAAGCTCTCTCAGCTAGCGTTACCGGGCAACTTTGGGTGAGCCGAAAATTTTGTCAACATCGGCTATTGAGTTGTCTAGGCTGGGGAACTCAGAGGCTAACTCAGTCGAACGCGTGAATAACTACATAATAATAGGTAATAATAGGCGAAGAGGTTGCTGGGAGAATCTCCCTTCGCCACGAAATTCTGTCGATACACACATGCGGTTTCTCGTTTTGGTTGTCACAGTATCAAACCATGGATCACAGAACACAGGGTCCTTTTGATTCTTACGAATATATTTTTTCGTCCATTTCTGTCAGCATTACATTAAGCCAGGTGAGCTGAAAAGTCCCAGGGCGTGGGCTTGATGAACGACGAAGAAGCCGATTTTCGCCCTAGTCGTAGCAGATACCGATTGGTCCTGACCGCTGGAATTCGTAAGAAATTCAGAGGGCTCAATTGTCAGCCTGTGCTCTTTTTCCGGGTATGTCAGGGTCCTCAAAGAGTTATACGGATGCATGAACTGTGGATGGAATCAATCGAATGAGATGACGAGAAATGGGTTGCCTTTGGTTCTCGAATGTTGCGAACATGATCATGAAGAAGAAAAATTGGAGATTTAGAGACTTGAAATCGATGCATCTCAGTAATCTCACACTCATTCGCTCCATTGCATTGGATTCAATGAGATTGTTGGTCAAGAAGCGTGCAACGTGCCTTTGATCGAACAGCGAAAAATTCCGGTCATCTTGAGCTACATGAGGCGAGGGGAAAGTGGTCCGGAGAGGAAATAGATACCATGGGGCGAGGGGAGAAGGCGGCTTCTGGAGTCGGTTCAGTGAAAAGCGACGTATCTCAGAGAGCAACTTCTTTTCAAACTCGCCATTTCGGTCAAGCTGATTGTGAGTTGTTTGAGTTCTGGCAGGCAGCTCAATACCGGCTCACATCTCTCTCCACAGGAGATCTGAGATCGGTGTTGGCATCTACCTCTTCTTATCCTCGTGGAACGGGGTCGTCAGCAAGGAAGAACATCGATGCTCACGCTTGGAATACGCTTCAGCCCCATCCGTAGCAAATTGACTCAAATAAGATTCGATTCCACCGACGTCACGTGAAGGGCGCATCTTTCGCATACTCGTCACAAATTCAAATTCAGGATCGTTGGGAGAACGCATGGCACATCTCTCCGGCGGACTGCACATCACCGGATTCAAAATTCGGACAACCTGACATCCGGATCGCCGCTGTCGGCATAAGTAACGAGTCATGCGTTCATCGGCTAGCTTGGAATGATCACCCAGTCGACTGCGGAAGAGTGTGACCTGCCCCGAGTTCGAGCAGTGGCCTCGAGCAGTTTCGAGATATCGTGGATTTATCCATGACATCTGTTTCCTGGATGGGACATTCAGAAGGAGACCACGGTCTCAGCTCTCAAGGATAACATCTGAGGATTTTGACCGAAGCAGAGCTCAGACCACTTAGGAGGCTTCTCGCTAACGGAACTGAATCACACGGTGCGCTTTGTGACGAAGTTCGGAATAGAATTCATCAACGGAATCTTCACTCGGGCTCCGTCTCAAACTCAAACTGCTCCAGACCGCCTCCATTTGCTCCGGAAAGTCACTTATGCTCAAGTTTTACAGACCAGTAATAAGTATTTGTGGGAACACTCGCACAGATTTTCAAGAGAGGACTTTTCTCGGAATGGATCCCTCGAATCCAGCAGTTTTAGAAGTTTCGAAAGCTCTGAAACGCAACACTCAACGTTTTCTCGCCGCTTTCGGTAGTTTGTAACAAAAGCTTACTATCCACAACTTCCCCTGCATTTCTGACACACGGAAATGCATTTTCCTCGGAGGCGCCCCGTACCGATCAATAGAATTCCTCAACCGCCGCTCGGAGTCGGGAGAGCTGAGAGGCAGAGGCTATGAATCAGAATTCATTTTAGTGACTGCGTATCTTCCCAGGGTATAAAACGCGATTCTCCTAAATCATCGGTTCCGAAGCTGCTCGTGGATCTGAAACAGAGTCGAAAAAGGTTGCTCGAAAGTCGCAACTTCATAGTTCCGGAACACATTCAAGAAATTCCATTCGTGATTTCTCAAATTCATGGTTCAATAGAATCGCGTGTTCGGGTTCTGAAAGCGGAATCACTTAGCGAGAAGGAGCTCATGAATCCGAACCTCGATCGACATGCGGTTGGAAGCACTCGGCTCCGAATGTTCACTGAGGAACACGATTGAAACTTATGTTCCCATAGCCATCCCCGAGTGGAAAATTTCAATCATCGAGTCGAATTCAGCTCGCGGAGCCTGGGAGGCACGCGGTCTCAGGTTGCATTCGGAGGTAAACCGAAACGTATGATTCAAGGTGGATAGGTGGGAACCCGATCCAGAGTCGTCGGATTTCAATCAGCTGAGTCCCCGATCGTTTTCTATTCGAGGAGGTATCCTCATGCCGGAGCATCCACTCAAATTTCTTTTTTTATGCCATGCCCGAACAATACAGCCAGAATGGCGTTCCAAATCCTTGAAACAGTCGTTGATTGAGCGGAATGATTCAAAGTAGCGGATTCCTTGTATGTGAATTATCGTGACGATTGGTATTGAAGCTCGGTCTCCGAAACCACAAAGGACGACTTCTGTCGAGTTCAAACATCTCTCGAGAGACGATGGATCAGGCGTACAACATTCGGTTCGGAGGGGGCAACGAAAAACTCAGACACCGACTTCAAGTTCGTGCCGGACGCTCTACTAGGAACATCGGATGAGGTTCTCTCCGCCGATGACGCACGCCAACGCTGTCGCGTTGAAAGTACCGAGTAGGCCTGGGCTTCACGCTCCACAACTCCGTCCCTCTATCCGAAATTCCAGATACTGCGTCTCACAACGTTCGACGAGCACAAGACGTGCGTTACACGTTACACACCCCTTGCAGCTCCACGCGACAATGAAGTCGGTGACTTGGGTCGCTCACTGGGTCGGTGGTTTCGGCGGCTCCGAGAGATGTTCCAGGCGCCATCTTCGTTGTGACGGGCCCTGCTCTCTTCATTTGGCCATCAATCGCCGACTCGCGGCTCGTAATTGACGCGCTTAAGCCGTCAACAGAGCATGGACATGGACAGAGTCCACACGCGGAATCAGTTCGACGCACATCCAGACAGCAGACTGAAAGGGAACAATTTCTCTAACTTCGAAACGAGCGCTACAAGATCGCAGGACAGCATCCATTTTAATCACCGGCGACGTTTCTGAGATGCTTGAGATTCCAACCGTATCATTCGCGAGGCGTCCAGCATTACGCGAGAATCATCTTTGTTTGCTTCCCAAAGCCTCAATATCACAGACATGGAGTGGATCCCGGATGATAAAACATTGAAGCAGGTGCAGTGAGACACAGGAGTTGAGAATCTTCAGGCTCACACTCAAGGTCTGCGCGATGAGGGTTCTGAGGCTCAAAACGGAAGCGATAGAGAATTTTCTCAGAGCACATCCAACTTGTTTGGAGAATCGTACGGTACAGACGTGACGAGTATGACATTGATATCTCCACCTTTCTGGTGAGTCCCAAACGAAAACATCGATGATCCGAAGAGAAGTCAAAGTTCAGTGGTGAGCCCATCTGAAACTCAACGCGGGCAAAACTCACGACGCGGTATGGACATCATGGAAGTTTACCGGTGTTTTCCGGTGTATAAGACGCACCTTTTTTATGGAAGATCAGTGCCAAATCCGGTGTGAGTCATATCTGATGAGTATACTCGGGACCGTTGGAGATTCGAGTTTTTCGCCCAGGCAGCCCGGCATGGTCAGCGCGGAAACATAACTAACTGCTTAAAAGTTCAGCTCCGGGAGCAATTTCAACGTATAAGTCGTGAGAAAAGTCAAGATCAGTGATGGTGCATACAGGCAACAAGACAAATTCCTACCCGGACGCACTCAAACTGAAGGTCATCGAGTTCGAAAAGTGTAAATGAGGTCATTCAGAAACGGGATGCGTCTTATACGATGAGTATAAAATGTGAACATGTTTTTTTTCCGTACGACGGGGGTGCGTCTCATACGCCGGGAAATTCTCTGTTTTTCGTTTCTCGCACAACGGACCAGCCTCGCGGGGTCGATACGTGGGAATCCTTAGGGGCTGCGAAGGAACAGTGACACCACCATGAGAGCAAGAGTATATCTTCATGGGCTCTCCCTGCTCGAGCCCATTGTCAGCTTCAGTTGAGCTCTCCCGGGTGGGTGACCCTCTCTCTCTGAAACTCTCTGGTGATCTTCGGCATCTCTCACGGCTGGCTACCATTTAACACACAGTGACTCAAAGGGGTTGATTCTATCACTTGACCTCAACATCAGCGAAAACTGTGATCGAGATCTAATAAGCGCATAAGAGCGCTGGTGGCTCCAATCTGTAGCATCCACACCTAGAGCTGCCTGCTCCCGACTCACTTTTCCTTGACTTATGACCCGGGCAGCTTCTCATAGCTTGTACCCTGAACTTCTCAGGTCAGCGGGACTCCCTATGGGGGGTTTTGGCACAGCGAGGAGCAACCCGCAGTCTTGCCTGGATCTGTCAAGAATCTGCGAAACTAATAAGAAGGGGTCGCCTCGGTTCGGAAGTGCGGGATTCGTCTACGCTCCGAGTCAAGTTATGGGACACGACTTGTTCTCGTGTACCGCCGCACCTTCAACCATACGAAGCTGGTGTAACTCTATGATGTATGCAAATATCGGACACTCTAGGATTTCCGATCGACCAGTTCTCTCGAGCCATCGAGCACAGTCCACGAATCGTCGGTGATTTCATTGGATCTGAGAATCTCTCTACGGAATGGCTGAACTGGCGCTACGCACTCGAGATTTCGTGTTCGAGATTCGTCGCCCTTAATCCGTAGTCTACAAATATTGATGGTTCAACGTTTGTTCACTTCGTGAGGATATCTTTGAACTCTCGTTTATTCCATGGTCATTACGGGGAACGTCGAACAGGATCAACACTGATACGTATGAGCACCATTTCCAGACACTCTCATAGAACAATCGCACTCTACAATGGCTTGCGTTGCTATTCCTTTCCTTTTTCGCCATTGTCACTATCAGATAAATGTGTCGATACTGTGAGCAACCGAAAAACGAGCAGAATCATCCTAACATTTACGGGAAGCGAGACCACCGTTCAAGACAACGCTTTCTTTACAACATCAAAATTAACATCATCGCCGTCTAGGACATCTCGTTCCTCATCTTCCGTCAGAAAATCCTCCCGAGAAAAACAACGTCACATTCGATTATACGATACACAAAATGACAATGCTTATTCTGCCTATCTGAAGATTCGACTCTGACCCAACTCAGTCGCCGAGAGCCTGTGTTCTGCTTCTTCGGATGTGAAAACGTCAATCCGATTATGATACAAGTGGATTAACTACTCAAAACTGTGTCAAAACTCCCCGAGTGAATGTTTCCATCTATACCATCCGAAGATCCTGTCCAGAGCACAAATTCATTCACGCCGCCGCTCGCTATCCGCTCAATGTACAAATCTCGGTTGTTCAGTCACTCGCAACATCGGTGGTGCATTCGATATCACTCCGCTAGTTTCGCAAGATGACGTCATGCTTCTGAGCGAGGTTGTCCGCCATGCTTTTGTTCCCGTTTCTCTCCGATGTCGCAAAGAATCGCTTAAGAAACTCAGTTTTGTCGATTGCCCGTGCTTCGGGCTATCGTCGATTGCCCGGGAAGCCTTTGATTCCTCCTCTCATCTCTCGAAACTAATTGAAAGAATAAGCGGATCATGATTCGGCACACAGACAGACGCGCCGCAGTCGACGACACCCGACGAATCCTTAGTGTTAAATTTTGATTTTGGCTGTACAGATGAATTTCTATCGATCGGATACGTTCGGATTCTTTGTGAGATAGCGATTCTGGGTGCTGCGAACTCAGCGACCGCGGTAGCCGGCGAATCGGACTAAAATCCGTTCCACGTGCGTCGGAAAACGGGGCAAGCCATTAGCATGATGTTGCTTCCGGTCGTTTCAGGTATGGTTCTCCCATCCCACATTCGCGGCCTCCATTCCAGCGTTCATCATTCATTCCACCGACTATACATTCTGCGGAACGTCCCCCACTTTGGAAGTTGTTGCGAGGCATACCACTATAGTATGAGCTCCCAATCCGCTTGAAATCGCTACCTAATTCCTGAAGTCTTGGAATCCCAACGGGTCGGATCCCGGAAATCCCGAGTCGGATAGAATTGAGAAAAGAGAAGAAGAATGACTTTTTGAACAAAGATCGGACTATAGTTTAATGAGGGAAATCGTCCGGCGGAATCCATCGCTCTGGTAAGGATCGATTTATCTCAAATAGTTCTTTGAGGAGAGCTGGGATGAAAAGCGGCAAATTTGATGGAGTGAAGATGACCCGCGACGAAAGACGCAAGCGAGATCTGAGTGGATACACGATCTGGCCAAGGCGGGATAGGGCATCCGAACCACATCGGACTCCGCGCTGCGATTGGAACAACGCGATGACTGTGTCCTAACTTCCTGCCGCGGTGCCATTAGACTCCTATCGATCGAACGAGGGGTCCAAAGAAAAAAGTTCGGTATTATTCGTTAAATCCCTTGAGATGTTTTCTTTTTTTTTCTGTTTCAGAAGTTCCATACTAAATCGTGTACAACTGTAGCCACATTGAACTCTTCAGCTAGACAGCATGAAGGAAGATCGATTTTAAGCAGGTACCCACGTAGCGATTACAGTGAATTGTTGTTCCTCATTTTTTTTTTGCCGTCCTCGGTTCCTTCCCCTCCAAGATAGCTACACTAAGACATACACAAATGGCTCCCAGTTTTCCCGGCGTCCAAGCGACAAGGCAACACTTCGATACGGATGCTATCTCGAGTGGAAGAGATTTTCAAGCCCCGTTGGGTCCAGCGAACCGAGTTGGGGCTCGTCGTGCTGTCGATGATGCGCTTGACGTCACTCTGAGTTGAAACATCTCGGGAAGTTACTTCTGAGTCCGTCGTAAAGCCCCATGTTTATAACAACCCCTCTTTACCTACACACGATATGCGGTGGTTCGTTACAATTCGGTGATGGTGTCAATTATTATCACTATGATGATGAAAGGCTTCACCAAGAAATTCCATTTCATTTTCTTTTTTCGATCCTATCAGTGAGTTTTGTTACATGATCTGTATTTACAGGTAATTGACAATGAGTCGAAGACTAGGTTGACATATTCTCGTGCCCTTCCTAAATTTACGGAATTCTCCATCTACACTCCGTAAATACCGACTTTGACGACGACTAACCTCGTTGTCGGTCCGAACATCAAACTGCGCCAGTCGCTTCTTCTCGTCGCGACCAAATACGGTTGACAGAAGACGATAGAGAAGTAGTTTCCTTAGAAGAACTATCATTAGACGACGTCGATGAGTTGCGTAAGACGCGCTCTTCGGACGAATAGACAAACTCTCACTGCTAACAGAAGTTGGTGGCGAAGACCAGGCTGAGCAGCGGCACCGGCAGACTTCATGAGAAAGTTCTCCAAAATTCCAAAATTCCAAAATTCCAAAATTAATTCGTGTTGATCGTTGGTAATCAGAGTAAAATGCGTGCTCGATGACGATGAAGCGTCGTTATCGTTGCCGCTGCTCGCGCTGTTGGTGACACGCGTTTACATTGCCTCGTCAGTTGAGGTGTTTTTTCTTTCTTCTACAGCTTGGTGCTCGCCGCCGTCTATATGATTGGTGATGGCTCAAATGCTCAGGGGTTCGAGTCGCTTTGATTGCTGTTGTTGACGTGCAATGGAACTCCGACTGTCATTCCGCCAATGGGATTCGAGTAGTCGATCTCGTCATCGACGAGATACAGAAACAGGATCCAGTAACATAACATGAACAGGAAGAATGTTGAGGGGAATATGATCCGCGCCCACGCATCAACCTCCCCGGAAATCTCGTGGGGGGTAAGTGCATCCTCACGCTCGGGTTGAGTCGCGATCCGGATGTACCTGTAAGACGGGAATTTTCAGTGTGTTAAGCTCCGAAGTGGAAGTAAATCGCATTGAGGCACAAATGACGGGGGCAGGGGTTCTCGCTCGGTTCCGACACGTGCCCCGAGGAGAAATGGATAGAAAGGATTAACGAGACGAGGACTGAATCGATGGGGCTCGAACCAATCATTATGCTAATGGCTGAAATCGCCGTCGACCGATCGAGAGGCATTCACGACTAATGACATGCTCATGCATCTCACTGAACCGCAGCATATGCAGGAGAATTCCGCAACGAACCATGTTGCATTCGGTCTTCATTGCTGTAGAAAAGTGAGATAGCGAGAGAGAGAGAGAGAAAAGAAGCCACAGATGGTCACACAGGAATGGATTTCCGTTCGAACACAGCGCCCGTCCGATATATATGTTTATTCAGAGACAACAGAGCGGAATATGATCGGACTGCATGCATGTCCTCTTTTACAAACACGAGAAAAAGGATAGCAGGCCAAAGCAGACCGGAGATCAAGTCGCGCTTGGTATTCTTCGTGGACGATGGATATTTCACCGCGGCTGGTGGAGTTGAAAGGAAATTCGCAAGCTTCTGCCGAAGTTTGAAAGTGCTTGTCAAGCATGCGTACGAAACAACATTCGGTACATTCATCCTTTTTGCACAGACGCGAAGAGCAATCAAAACTCCCGGCAACATCGACTCGGAAATCAACAAAACCGACTAGGATAGATTGCGGAATACTCACTTGTGTCGGCGCCTCCTTCGGCAGAAAGCTCTGAAATCAGCCAAAAAACCGGTGTCCTGGCAGTCAGCTTCCTCTTCGCGTTCGGCCTCTTTTTCGAGACGGAGCCGGATCAGATCGAGCTTCACAGAGCTGGGGTCTCTTCCATTTTCGCGGAACTCCTGCAGCGGCAACAGTCGTTACCAAACGCATCGATTTTGAATCTGTCACCACACTCTCAACGACCACCGCTGCCGGTGCCGGTGGAGACGGAGCAACAGCGGTAGCGGCAAAAGCAAAGCCTCCATCGGATACTCAGATGCACTCCAAGAGCCCGCGATTCCAGACTCGCTCCTTGCGCGGTTCATGCCCGCACGCTCATGCCCCGACCGCAACTCCAACAAAATTGCATATTTTTCCCCAAGTTTCGATGGCGGCGAGATTCTTCCACAGAGGAGGAAAAGATGCGAGAAAGGTGAGGGAGACAGATGAGGATAGGTCAGAAGTGTTCCCGAGTGACACTCCACCGCATCGAGTACCCTGTGACCAAGCTTTTATCCTTTGTCCTCCCCACGAACCACTCACTCTATTGAATGGTTCCAGTTTGTATTCACGGTGATTCGGTAATCGTTGAAAATATGTAGGTAGTTCAACTTCGGTATGAGTGGTCGCTTCCAGCATTCTCCGAGAGGGAGTCTCATCATGCAAGCTTCCCCGGGGATCCGTCGAGAAATCAAAACCTTTGAACAATCGGAAACGACAGAGAGATTTGACGTCGATTTTTTCCGCTTCCCGCAATGCAGTGGAGCGGGTGATGTGCGGGCTGCTTCAACAGATTTCGCAACGAACAGCAGAACCGACGACAGCGGTTCTGCTCGCAGGAACCGGAGAGAGAACTCTCGATTTTTCGACCAAGTATGGGGAGAACCTATTGGCTAGGATACCACATCAAAGATCCACTCTCCAGAACGAATCCGGAAGAAAGACCTTCACCCTGATCTGTTCCGTACGGGCTAGAGCAGAGCCCGAAGACAAGCGGAAGCGTCGCGCACGTATCAACGGCGTGTTCTTTTTCCAGACTAAAGCCATGAAAGTCTGTTCCATCGCTATTCAGATCGCCGGGAACCGCCTATTCTCCGTGATCTATGGATTGAAGGATGTGCGCGAGACTTCGCCGGTATGGCACTTCCTCACTCCGGGACGTGGGACAGGGAGCAACTCGGAGGAAATCTTCGACACCCGATTTCGGATAAACATTCAGGCCGGATCAGTTCCGCCGTATCCGATCAGCTCCCCACCGACGTCGTAACCGGCAAGTGGGTTCTAGATCGCGACGAGCAGCACTCCGACTGATCACAATCATTCCTTAACAAAACGTTGAGGTTGGAGAACATGAGCTCTTCACTGAGAACAGACAGACGGAATGAGTTGATTTTTATTCCAAGTCCATTCAATGAAAGCCCATCCCAAATGGAGAACGAACGGCGGCGGTGCCGCGCAGTCTGACGATCCTCTTCACGTGGCCGCCCAAATACCTCGTCCCTGTGGGCTGTCGAGCGGGCGGGCAGGCTTCATTACTCCGCACTTTTGCGGGAGCTTAGCGAGCGGAACAAAAAGCGGAAGATTGAAAAAATCCTTTGAGAGAGCCAATGAGAGTTGGAGCGCTAACCACCCAGAGATTATTCGACAGATAGAAAACCCACCCCGCACACTTGCGCACCCACGAAGACATATTCGAGTAGTTTGAAATCAAGTCCCGGACAGAGGCTCCCGACGGTTTTGAGTCCAGGCCTACGGAACGGGTTCACAGATTTGAGTTCTCGCTCATAGGCTCCGAGCGTAGGCTGCGGTCCTGGGGGCTCCTTCCCCAGAGGGAAGTGACATCCTTTGACAAAAAAGTGACGAAGTGCGGGAACCCGACGGGGAGACAACGAAAACTAAGGCCGTCAGCTCGGAAAACCTGTAAGGCGACGAGATCCCACCGTGAAGGTCGACCTTTTTTTCAAATAATTAATCGCCGGAAACCGGTCTTGGTGGCAAGTCAAGAAGATGGGTCAGATTGCGGTCTTGGCCCACTGATTGCTTCCCCAGCAATCGCCGTGAGACAAACATGAAAACCAGGGAAACCATCTCCGAATGAGTCGGTCTGTCGGTGGATCCGGAAAACGGAACCTGAACCAAAAGCCTGCCGCTCGATCAAGATCAAGGAATCCGTAAGATCAGGTGAAAAGGGAGGGAAAAAGGTAGCTCTTGTGGGATGAAAGAGCGAGCTCGAACAAGCGCAAGCTCGGGGACACGAAACAAGCTGAAAGCGGGCGGAGGACCGTCTGGAATCTTTGGAAAGGGAACGTCGCCGCAGCTCGTTTATCTCAATTTGCAAACATTTAGAACTGATTCGCTGCTGGTTTGACTTTCTCATCGGTTTCTTGCCGTGGTCGTCGTCGTCTTCTTTCGTCTTGCTTTCATCCCTCTCCCCTCTTCTTCTCCACCCCTCGCTCGCTCAAGCTACAGTGCGCTCCCTAGCTCACAATGACGTTCAGTCCTCAGAGCTTCTCTCTAGTCAAAGCTCGTCGCGCATCCTTTTCACTCTTGAGACGAGCAGTTCCAGAACCTTTCAATGAATTCGCCTCGTTACTCACAATGCCGTCCTGACGGCTTTGACGTCTGAGTTCTTCTCTCAAGGATTTGCGAAGGATTTCAACGGGTTTGATAGCAGAACTCAGGCAGAGCACTCATTCCCTCTCGTCCTATCTCGTCTTAGTGGGATGATAAAACTTGGGTGGTTCCTCTAGCAACTGCCCAGATTAGGATAATCCTAGTGTAGCATTGAGCCATCTGCAAACCGGGAATGGCGGTATTGATCGCTGCGTTTGATCGCTAGCGAACAGAATCGTTGATCCACAACATTGGTGATTCCCGAACTGACGTTATCAGCATAAAGCTCGTCCGATTTCATCATGACTGAAACTTGTCGCCGATCGCCGCTCACGGTAGATCATACTGTCTGTTGTCCACCCTCCTTCTCGAACTCTCGAATTCGTTTTTACCGTCCCCCTCCCTATCCCCAGGGCTGGCAGCTGAGGCATCGCTCGAGAGCCCTACCAACTTTGGTTCCCACCATAGTCGGCAGCGTTCCCAGTTTTTCTTGGGCACCTCGTGGTGATAATCATCGCAATGTCTCAACGTCGCCGGTTTTTTGAACGTCTCCGTTTTCGGCCAATGATCCTCGGGGATGGCGGGGGAATTTCGCTCGAATTTCCCACGGAAATATCAAAAGTTATGGCCCGAAAAATCTCAGGGGTCGTGACGTCACCAACTTGACAGTTTCCCGCACTTGACAGGAGTACGATTCGGCATTCACTAGACCAACTTCGCGGACGCTCCCCTGCAGAACTGAATCCTTTTCTTCAGGCCCATTCACCCGATCGGATATATTGAGAAGCGACGACTAGAGGATAATTATTATTCTTCAAGCCTCTCGACCAAAATTCTCTATTCGATGCATGGAGACCGTACACTGTGTGCGTACCGAGTAAAAGACCTGGGGCACGGCAAGCCTATTGCCTTCCGGACTTGAGATGTTTCTTGAACACCCTCCGTGTCTCCGTGGAGTGATACCGACTCTTCAAACAATCGCTTGAGCTGTGCGTGAGTTTGAGTGCTTAAAGCGAAAATCGTCAGCACAAAGGTAGTAGCTCCATCTTGGATTCGTCCAACTCTGTCCAGCCTCAGGCGCTGTCGAGACCATCAAGCCGTTGAGTCGAGAAGAAGCTCACGGAAAAATCCTACGAAACGAGAATTGCCTCGCCGAAACCCCAAGCCTGGCATTTCCCTCAACCAAGTGGCCGAATGAAGATTCTGGGTCCTTATAAACCATGGAACTCTAGAGTCTAGACTTCGTGACGCGGAATCGGTTCCCGATATGTTCGAAGTACTCAATGTAAATGTTTGCCATCATGGGCTGTCGCGGCCTGGACGCGATGGAACGGGAGTCCGCGCCAACGGAAGCTCATTCCATTCATGAGAAAGTTCATTATGGCCCTAATTGGCGACCGTAAGTACTGATCCACGTGCTGAGCTAATGATTTCCTGAACTCCTGTTCTACATATTCAATTGAGCACCCGAGCCTAGCGCGTTCTCAACCGATCAAGATATTGGGAGATCGTTTCTCGAAACACCGGAAAATTCCATACCTTATTCGCTTCGAAACGAACGTCTCTGCAACTATAGATTCGTGGAGTGCTGCCCCCCAAAAACGGAAAGTTTTGATGTCAGCCAAAAGTTGAGATCTGTGGAGTGAGCCCGGAAGTTTCAAAGCGGCGAGTGGGAGAATTCTGCAAGATACGCTTTGAGTCCCAACAATTACCACGACAACGGTAGCACTCTGTCATCCTTGAAAGGAAAGTTGAGGAACTCCGCCGTTTATGAAGAGATGTCCGCATCAACACACGGCAGAGCTCTCTTGACTCTCGCACCCTGGTCAACTATACAGCATGCTGTACTGACGGCATGGATCATTGCCACAGAGTACCAGACACTCACACCGGAAGGCTTCATAGACTAGCTTTGGTAATTTATGACAACTCCTATCGTGCCATTACCAACACGAGGACGGCATTCACTGCAAACCCCGTTGGTTGTGCGTGCATCTCAGCACATCCCTCAAGGTGCGGGCAGGCATTTCGATAGATCCATTGCAATTCTGCGAGGGGCTTCGCGAATCGCCGTTCCCTGATAACTCTCATCGCAGCCATCGCATTCAATCATAGAAACCCAGGTGGAGTGCAAACGGAAACGGGATGTTGCTGAGCCGAGTTTCGACGAGCGAGATTTTCCTCATTGTCAGATTGGCCGGAAAATCCTCGGCAGTGGTGATCTCCAAACGACTGATCAATATATCCGTTACAGAATGGTTTCCACGCAATTGGATCGGAGAGGATAGTGCATCATTTTGCAACATGTGCGGAAGGGTGCATCAATAGTCGTTGGATCTCTCGAGCGCACTTGAGTGAATGGCGCTCGTCTACCGACGCGACGTGAAGTGTGGGAATGCACGCGAAACCGCAGCCTTTTTGGAGAGGCCGCCCGCATCGTAGGTCTAACATTCTACACGGCCAGCGTGCTTCAGGGCGAGATATACGACCGTGGGCATTGAATACTCCGTTCGCGCAAATTAGAATAGGCTGCTCCCGCGTCGAGGAGAGGCGTTTATCTCGATTTGCTGTGGCCGAGACCAACAACCTATGTACTGTCGAATAAAGCTGTCCTCGGGCTGACATCGCGTTGTCTATCCACAGTGTACAGGTGATTAGCACGGATTCACAGAGAGTGAGGTTTCCGGATGGCATGATTCTCGCCGTCTGCCCTAGCCACCTCCGGGGGCATTGCTACAATTGGGACTATGGCTTACAGGAATGAGTGGATTTCCAACGGGCTCCTCCGCCGATCTCTCATTTTGCTAGAGGAGTATTCCGAGTATTTCGCAACGATGTCCAGCAGGCGAATCCACACGCTGTTCAATAATTTAAGAGACGCCGACACCGAATGTCGACGACGAGGAGAAAAGAACAGCTCATCTGGGAGTTGCGACTTAGGCTGTGAAGCCTGGCTTCCAGAGCACGGCCGCAACTTCGGACGGTTTGTCTGACCGCAAGACTTGTCTATCCTGAATCCGAACTCGTCAATGAATTGAAAACGGACCCGAGCTCACCAACATTGCGATTGAGAACACCTGTCCGGTGTGGCGACACCGGGGAATGTGCTGCCTATGAATTGATTCCTACGGTCGTAGACAGCGACGACATCAAAGCCGTTCCTCGTCGATTTGCAATTCGATCGAACGGTTTCGAGAGAACATGTCGACTGTCACTTGCACCGCCATTACAAACAACCGCCGTCTACGCCCGGCCTGCGGTGCTTTAAACATCGCCCTTCACATTCAAAGCCGTCTTCCCCGTAGATTTCTGTCACGATTTTGGTCAGTCTTTCTGACCTAGAAGAGAGAACACAGGGGAAGTTCTAGATATGCCTAGACAGCTGCTCTCAAATATTCCTAGGAATTCGAGGATACTACGCCTTGAGCGGCTTTGGCAATCGTCGGTTCAGTTGTTCCCTTGTTTGCGCATGAGCTGTGCCTGTGTTGCGGGGAGCATTTCTTCTTTTGTTGCTTGCCGCAGATGAAGTCGGTTCGACGCAGAATCGAATTTAGCCTGTTTGTCAATGATGCGTTTTGTTCGACGTGGCGTAACAACAAAAGGTTCCGCAATTGTTCCTGAGAGCCAATGTGTGGCTTCATTTTCTCGCGTAGCTTTGCGGTAAGTGATGCCGGGAAGTAAACCAGGTGGGAGCGAGGTATCACATTCTATCGTCCATTCCGTTACAGCTTTCTTGTGGGATGAGTGTTTCCAGCAGATGGATCTCCATTTAGAGTATTGCCTCATCCGACCGGAACGCTTTTCGACTATTCGGCTCTTTGGGTATTTCCCGCAGGCAACATGAGAGCTGGTCGGCAGCCTGGTCCTCGGTCCCGGCGCGATTCCAAAACCAACAGCCAATCTCGCCAAGATCCTTCAAATGTTCCGTCGCCGTAGTTCCGTCGACGAGTTTCCCGGGATACCCTGCGAAATTACCACCTCGCTCGAGAGGTGGTGCGATGAAGTCCACCATCCCAGAAGAACAATCCGGCAAACATGAAGCGGTTGTTCGAACGCGTCATTGTCGGATTCCGGTATCGCAGGTCTATGTAGCACAGACCCGTGTCACGGGAGCTCAGTCCGCCAAAAAAGCTGGGCACCGTGGATCTTCCATGAAGCTACTTGGCTGTCTGAAAACTCTCCAAAACACTACAAACTGCCTCCACGAAGACGTCAGGTTGAACAGATCGGCAACGGGTAGCTGGCGTGATGTCATTTCAGATGTGGAAGGGATACTCGATATCGGAAAACACGCTCCCTCGACTAATTCGAATCTTTTTAATGAAGCACTCGAATAAAATCGCGGGAGAAAGGTGCCGTCGAGTCTTGGAATCGATCGCCGCATCCGACCGCATCAACACGTCGCTTTTCTTTCGTGCCGAGCTGAAACTTTGAGGACTCCTGTTGTGCACGTTTGAGGAGTGAGGAATATTTCAGAAATACACTCATCATGCCGGGATACTGAGCCGAAGCTTCCCAAAACATGAATAGAACCCTTGTCGACCGAAAAAATCAGAAGTGATCGTAATGATAAACGGAAGATTCTCATTTATCTCCGCAAACTGTTGAGAGGTCGAAAGGCAATTCAGTGCGAACGGAGCTTTGACGAGGCTCGCTCAAAACCTAGATCTTGGACAGTCGCGTTTCTCGAAACTACGACGTCGGATATTTGCATCGGCCTGATATTGAAACCGGCGCACATGACGATACCGAGCCAACGATCCATCCATCCATCCCCACCGAATGCCAACAGCAAGGAGTCTGAATACAGACCCCCCGTCGATTTGAAGGGCAAATGCAAAATTTCTTTCCAAACTTATCGAACGAGCCCGTGCGTATATTAAAAAGCAAAGTCTTTGTATAATGAACTGGTTTTTGCCACAGTTCCGGATTGAAATCCGAACCCTTGGACTACAGTAAAGTGCCGCTAACTTAGAACCCTGTAACTAAGAAAATTCCCATAACTGATAACTCAGAATCCAAATCGACGGGGTTCCCGTAACTTAGACCATAGAGTTAATGTTAATCCTCTCTCATAACTCAGAAAACCTCCCATAACTCATAAGTCAGAACGAGCTCCATGTCTACTTGGAGCGCTCAACCATCGTCAACGCTCATCCGTTTCGTAAGGAATCCGCTCCGTACAACCCCGGAATGGTTTCAAGAAATGTCTGCCGGATGTAGAAGGAACACGTTATCCGGAATCTACAGACGACCACTCGACCTCTGACGGAGAAGGGGAGCTAGATCCACTCAGCGCAAAACAACGTCCCATCACGCTCATGAACCATCGCTCCGAAAGAGCAGATCTTGTGCCTGTGAGGGGTTCCGCCGATATCGCGATATTGTCATTCGCGATTAATCGCCTAAGAAAATGGTCCGATTTTCGCTAGAATCCGTGTTCGCGAAGGGTCCTCCCATAACTCATAACTCAGAATTTTTTTCGAATCCTTTCTCCCGAAAATTATAAGTTAGCGGCACTTTACTGTATTCATTTTCCCTGTGCTCAAACCATCTAGGTTGGTTCACTAGAAACAGGAGCTTCGTAGGCTTAGCGAGGATTCGAGCGTGCCAGATCTTTGACTTCACACCATCACGGATTCCCAGGAGAAGGATGGAGGATTCGCGGACTCGACACAGTGTGATCGGAACGAACCTCACAGGTTTCGTCGGCGAACAGTGGCCTTCCGAAATAGGTTCGGGCGTCACCAGCGCAAACCACCAGTGTGTCGGTGTAGGCCTACATCAGTGGTTCTAGAACTCGCCCTACCCAACGACACCCTGAAGGTCGTCCGTCGATAGCCAGGGTTCGACAACGAGCAATGTGAAAACTCTTGTGGCCATACCGACTTAGGAATCACCTCTTCGTTTCCACACCGGGGTTCGGACGAGACTCCCTCAAGATCGCAGGCAAGATCACAGACCACACGGTGGACGACATCGACCACATTGAGAACTACTGTTTTGCATGATCTCATTTGTGCTCAGCTTTGTTCTCTCGAGCTTTGTTGTTTTATTTCCGGATCGAGTTAATTTTCCAGAGGGTCCCCAGGATTTGGGGGAAGATTGGTCAGCGTGCCGGCCTAGAAGGTGGTGAACATCGACCGCGAGAAGAAAGTCGCCAAAAATGTACCGAAAGAACATTCAACGGATTCTGGAAAGCTTTGGATGCACGCAAAAATCCCGCGGGACGCATCGAGATAGGAGCACCAAAAGCGCAGGCTGTTGTTGGTGTCGCGTTGTTGTTGTGTTACGGGCTACAGGAGCGGGCGGGAGGGTCGAAAAACCGGCCGGCCGCCAAGTGTCTGGCGACTCGGTTGGGCGACGGCCATCGTCAACGCTGCTTTAGCCCCGGTGCTCCCCAAAGTTTCTTCGTTGCTTGTATTGTGTATTTGCAACCGACTACCGCGCTGCAGAGACAGTGATCTTGTCTCAGGGGATATAGGGATGGCGGCGCAGCAGCAGCAGCAGGAACGACGCTAGAGAGCGAGAACATCCCTGAGGCCACTTTGGAGCCATTGACTCCTTTTCATTGTTTAGTTTCTTCCCACGCCTTTCTCTATCTCATTTTCTCTCTCCGCGATCCTAGCTCTCCGGAATGTCGCCGATTCCGCGTGGAACGATTTCGGAGACGCTGCATCGTAGATTTCTCTACGATCCCCGAAATATCCTTCAGGGGCTTCCAGGATTCATGGAGCAGAGCCGCGAATGCCTCGCACCGGCTCGGACAACAAGTCTCGGAGTCGAAGGTGAATCCCACTTTGATCGCAGTGAGCTGTCTCGCTCGCTTATCGGTTATGAGTGGCTTACAGGAAATGCTCATAATCTCGGGCCAAGCTTGGCATCCGCGTCTCCGCTCGCATGGCAGCGTCATCTTTCTCCGTCCGATAGGATCCCTAAGGAACAGATATCGGTGAAAAATTGCCAAAGTTGGCCTCTTCTTGGCAAAACGTATTCATCACCGAACACATCAGCCGACACGCCGCTTTAGGCAATGAAGACGATATGATGGGAAAATCGAACACTTTCATCACTGACAAGGTCAACTATTGAGGCGGCGAAGTCGTAGGCTACAAGCGTTCAAATAGGCGCGCGAGAGGCTTTTGACAGGAATAACGGAGACATGAGCCTCATCCACCGCAACGGGTGACATGAAACCGATCGTTGTCGACAACAAAACGCTTCGGGCTGAGGCGAGTTCGTCTTTCGGCAGTTTGGTTCACCCACTACCTCTGGAACATCGGCAATGGCGGCGCCAGCAATTTTCATTTGGGAAGCTGAGATCTGTCCGCTTCTGAAATCTTTTGGCTGCAGTTTGGAGTTCAAACAAGGTGCGGTCTGTTCCGCCTCGTATGGATACTATATCTTGAGAAACTGATATCGATATAGGTAGATACAGTACGACTTCGATTATTTCAACGAATGAACGCAGGAAAAAGTTGAAAAAATTGAGGTTGGGCGAAAATGAGCACATTTTGGGAACCTGGTACCGATTTCTCAATCAGAAAATGAGTTCAGAGGCTGAACGAGATAAAATGATCCGGGATATGTTGGTTCTGGGATAGCAGAACTTCATTTCAAGAGATCTTCTAGAATTCAAACCGGAGGGGGGGAGAGGAGGCACTTGCAGGACTCATTTGTGGACCACGATAGAATGGAGTTGAGATACCTGGGAAGGGTAGCCAACTCCGTTTGGATATTGATTCTATTGTCATCGTATAGCCGAAAACGGGCTTTACAGAGATGACAGCAGCAGTCTGCGAACAGTTTCGGTTACGAATCGGAATACCTTCTCGATTTCCGATCGTAAGCTGCTCATCGAAGTGCGGGAATGAGTCCTTATATTCATCTGCCGCAGTTTCCAAAATGTTAGATGAAGAAACTCGGTGAATCAGACGGAATTCCCTCAAAAAATGAGCTCTTGGACGATCATCTTCGGCGCGTTCCACAGGGTTGAAGTAATCGAGGTCGGGAAACGAATGTTCGGAATGATCAAAGTTGAAATAATCGCGATTGAAATAACCGAAGTTGTACTGTCTCAGAAATATTGGGATGCTAAGCTTCCCGATTCTGAGACTTGGGAAGCTGGAGCGGGGATAGCTTCCCGCTGGCGCCGCCACTGAACATCGGCACCTTAGTGTCGCCAAGGTCGGGTGGGGTGCCTTGGAGAACGAGGCCGGCATCCACGTTTCTCTCGATAATGAATGCTCAAATATACAAAAACATGACTGACTTGCCTTCTCGAGCTGTAGACGAACTTGTTCATGTCTGGTCTCGTATTTTGTTCGTGCTTCCAGTTGTTTTCGTTGTTTCATCGCCATATACCTGGAACAAGGAATCCTCAGGTCATCGTCTCGCGGTCAATATTCGAGCTTGGCGGGTCCTATACTATTTCCTCGTCACGTGCGGTTACAGCTTCTGAGTATTTTGTTAGAAGATGCCAACATCGCTTTAAATGTAAGCGGCTACTGATTCTATCAGATGCGCTCCTTCCTAATTCAGCGCTGTTATCTCGCTGCCACTAAACGAGTAGGTTTCTGATCGACCTAACATAGAAGCTCCCACGGAATCCGTACAGTTCTCTATGCCGGTCTCAATCCAAACAATTAGGTTAGAGGAGCGTTGCTCCTTATTGAAACCAACATTCAAAGCTACCATGCATTTGTTAACGCTAACTGCATTCGTTGGATTCCACGGAGGAGGACACTCTGTTCGGAATGGACGCGGGATAAAAGTCCTCCGCAGGTACGGTAGCCGGGAAAATCGGGTATCTAATTGTAAGAAGCGTTCAGCCGGCCGCGTCTCGGAACTAGCAGACACACATGTCGAATATCTGGAATGTATTTCACGGACTCCTGAACGATGAGCTGGGGATCCGGTTCTATCCACTGATATCCGCAGGTTCCGCAGCGAGAACAGAATGCACACATTCAGGGTCACGGGGTCAATTTCCGTGCGGTCCTTATAAAGCTGTGTGCTCGCCGCACTGGCACGGCGTGAGTGACACAATTCGGGTCATATGTGGATTGAGGAGCAACGAATGGGCTGTTGGTACATGAGGACTGCACGCGGCGGATATGGGGGATCTATTGGGTGTTCAACTGGTACATTTAGACCGCACCCTATCCCGCTGATTCGGCATCCCGGAATCCTATCGTCGGAAAAGTTTGAGGATCCTTGCTGAATGGGATCGAACTGAAGTGGTGTGATGAGATCGGGTGCATGACAGTCCCTCTGAATGGTCGGATGAGCCGCTCAATTGGACCTCAGTGTGCTGCATTGACGGTTTCCATCTAGGAACTCGGTTTCCAATCGAGGAAACTGCGAATGACTCGCAAGGCACTACGACAACTTTGATAGATTTTTCGGATGAGGTCTCACATAGGCTGCGGACTCGCAACATTTCAACCGGAGAAGCCTGATCAGGCATGCCGCCGCTCACATGAAGGGAAGCGACGGATTTCCGTGAGTGTAATGGATTGTGACTGGCGAAAGACGAGATACCTCCATCCCGTCGTATTTGATTCTGGTCCCTCGTTTGAAGTTTTCGCGATCGGCAACCTGTTGACAGCCGAGGTTCCCTTCGAAATCCGCTTCTGAATTGATCAACGTTCCCCTGCACTGCTTGGTTTCTCACCCGAAACGGCTCGGAAACTCGTTGAATGTATATCCATGACACTCTGACACGCCTCGTGCAAATTGGGGCTGAGTTCTCGTTCAATGGTGATATCTGCCCTGAATTCCTAGCTGCAGTGAAGCTTCAGAGGTAAACGAGGATGAAGGCCATCGGGACTGTCGGGAACGGGAATCATCGATGGACGGATGAGATTTTGGAAATCTTCGACCTTTTCGCCATGCGACTCGCCAGCGGTCCGGACAAACAACTTCTCCGAGAGAAATTCGACCATGTGTACGGGGTTGAGATTGTTCGCAGTATCTCCTGTCGGCCTAAAGCGGAAGCGTTCAAGCGAAGCGCGCCCCCATCGAAGGTGGTCCTGACGCTGGCCAGACGAAGAAACGTTTGGCCACTCGGTCGGCAGTAGCTTCGGCTTGCGAAGCAAAGGATTTACGCGGATCCACCGTAGGCCGCTCGACACAGGCCTCCTCTGGCTTCCGTGCGTGTGGGTTAGGGCACAACACTAGGTTGGCGTCGGCGGTGCCGGGGGCGGCAAAACAGACAAACAGGCCAAGCAGCCCGCCGGCTCGCCGGGCAGACAGCCGAAAATGAGACGCAAGTCCGGGCCGACTAACCTTTCTATGTAGTTCACACACGCGTACTCAACAAGAGCCGTGAACACGAACGTAAAACACATGATTACGAACCAGTCGAGAGCAGTAGCATAGTTTACCCTAGGTAACGATGCCCGGCCTCCAAAGCCCATCGTCACTAAAGTAAGCACAGTCATAGAGCCTGAAAAACAACAACGAGAACACAGTGGGGTTAATTCTTGCTTAGGGCACGCTCTTACTACCTGGACGACGTACCTTTCGATATAGTTGACACAAGCGTACTCGACCATCGCTGCGAACACAAATGAGAAACACATCACCACAAACCAGTCGAGAGCCGTGGCGTAGTTTACCTTAGGTAACGATGCTCGGCCTCCGAAACCCATCGTCACTAAAGTAAGCACCGTTGTGGCACCTGCAAATACAACTCTCAAGCATACCTAAGTGTTCTCAAACCTCGGCGATCGACCTCCGACTCTCAATCGTGGTATTCTTTTTTTTCTGTCTTGCCACCGCGATCGTTCGATTCCTCGAGTTTCGCGACGATACCAAGCGCTGAATCAACGGGATGAGCCCGCGAGCTCCATCGCGATCCCAGCAACGGAACAATGGAAGTGGGCTTACCGCTCCTACAGGTCTATTTGAACATCTGCGTCAACACCTGCTGCTGCGGCTGCTACTGCTACCATTGCTGCTGTAGTTACAGCATCTGCAGACGCGCGGGGAGAACGAGCAGCCGAGCGGCCGTCAATCACATCTCGAGGAAGGAATTTCCGACGGATGCAAATCGGAAGACGTCTGCGTGTTCTGCGCCGTGTTTGTTCCGTCTCGCTTCATCGCTCGGCGGCAACGATGTGGACAGATCAAATGCAAGATGTATGAAATTGACCTCGATCGGAAAGGCCGAGTTTGGGCACCGGCGGATAGCGAGGGAGCGATATGGTGCTGACACGCGGCTCTGTGAATCTCGCGGTGGCGGCGGCGGCGTTGGGGGAAGGGGGCCTACTTCATCTTCGAGAGCGCGCAAGTGACAGAATCTCTGTGGATTCCTCCCCGGTTCACCGAAACACACTTTTTCCCTCCCTCGAGTCTCACAATCGTGCGCTCCTTCGGTCGCTCGATCGGTCCCGCGACATAGGCCGAGTTCGTCGGCGGCGGAAGCCAGTGCGTAATGCAACAGACAACAGCGTAACCAAGGCGCATCGAATACATCTGCGGGCCGTCGTGGTCCATTATCGAAGACGCCTTCGCCTATCTCTCGGCGTCCGTCGAGACGACGAGGTCGACAACGACGACGAGGTTTCGTCTGCTGCACACGAAAATGCACTAAAACGACGAACACGACGACGTATTCTGAGCCAACAGTGCGGCGGCCTTAACGAGTTTAAGATTGCCCACTATGAACATTAGCTCTTTGTGACATTTAATGAAATATGCACATATTCACGCCCACTCAGTTGCCGCAGCACACCACCTGACATCGGACTTTCCGGCGCGATTCCGATTGGTCGACAGAGTCCCAAAGCACGGCTCTGTTCCAGTACAGCGACAGCCACAATTTGTTCTAAGCACTGCCTCGGGCTAATCATCCAAAACATCCGCGCGAGAAATCCCTCCTCCGGCATTCCTTCTGCTCGAAGAGATCGGAGCGCGCGCTTCTCCTGCTCTTTCGGTCGGATGGACGCGATCGCTCGAAATGGAATTTATTTATACTCGCATCCGTGTATATTTAGAAGAATCGACCAAGCTCGGAACAACAGACCGTATGGACACAGAAGGATAGGCCTAACCCCACCGTCCCCCTCCCTCTTCCACCATGAGCACAGAAGGCATGCAAGTACCCCTACGTGTATGCCGACGTCAGCAGCACCAGCAACAGGAGCAGCAGTAGGAGCAGATCCAGCACGGGTAAGTGGTTTCTCAAACGCAAGAGTGCAAATTGCAAAGGTGAAGTTTCTCTTCGCTAGTTCTTTTTTCAGCTTCTTGCTAGTTGTTCATTTCTCTCTCTCTTTTCCTTCGTCCTTATCGAACCTAGCTCGGTTCGGAAGCGCTCCATCTGGCCGTTTATTACGAGCCGTGGAGCTCTTTAGGGATTTGAACGTTCCTCGCTGTGTCGGATTCTCTCACCATGACTCTAGCCGTTATCTCGCATCAGGTCAGCGTTTCGGCGACCCTGGAGGTGATTTTAAGGGTTGCGGTGGGAACGTTGCGAAAACTCGTTTTCATCGTAAATGACAAGGGGATCGGTTGAAAGCCGAGACAGAAGCTGGAAAATCTATGACTCTTGGGTGGGTGAGAGGATTCGATCCCGCGCACTGACAGAGATCTGACAATGAGTCAGAAGGGCGCTTTGGTTGCGTCGCGGAAACTCTCTGGGCGGGAAATTTTCCGTAGTTTTCTGTCGCTGCTCAGGAGATTCGAATCCATCGTTTATTCCGCGCACGCGCTTTCCACAGGTCGATCGCTTCGAACGGATGGGCTCGCAAGTAGACAATAATCCCTGCGCGGGCTGTGTGCATTTTGCCCAGAACTTTTAGAGTCTTCGCCCCGACACGCCGCATTTCAGAATACACGAGGAAGCGACGAGAGATGCAACGATGGAGCCCATCGGGTACATCTCTCTGTCTCTCTCTCTCTCGATGAACACGTTGATAATGCCGAGGATACTGACCTACGGCAACCCGACCAGCAGCGTCGTTACGATTGATCCAGAACGCAACCCAGGATGCTCCTACAATCATGGAACAGGGCGCGTAAATCTGGAGTATAAAGTAGCCACGTCGACGGCGGAGTATGAACCGTGTCACTAGTGTAGACCGTGTCTCTGAAATGAAATAATAAAGTCGCGGATTAGATCGCAAAAATCTGCACTGTGCCGGGACCCCGTACAACAAGCACCGATTCTTCCATTTAGAAACAGGAAACTTTTCCCTCTTATATCGCTCCTTTCGTACAAAGAATCTTGGATGACGAATCGTCCGACTGAAGACCTTGTCGCCATACCGGAGTCTCGGTCCCTGAGGATCCACCGGATGTACCGGTGTTCAAAGTTCGTTATCCGGGAGACCGTAGTGTGAGGTATCACGTTCATCACATGCAAAAAATTTGAAGCCGCGCATCCCGACATGTAACAAACCGTGGCTGCTCACGCTGCTCAAGGACAGCGACCTCGTTCCCCATGGCACAAAAACACGAGACCTCGACGAAAAATGGCGCTGGTCGGAGAACTCCAACGGCGAGGCGCCTCCCAAACTATTTTTTCCTACTTTTTTCTTATCAACCGATTTCGGCGTTCCTTGTACGACTCCTTGAGTTCGACTCCATCTCAAGTCTTAGCCTTCCCTCCGGTCCGCAGAGAACATACAGAAGTTTTTGTCCAGCCAGAGCCACATAGTTTCACTTCTCGCTCCTCAGCGTTGTTGCCCTCTGGCCGTTGTTGAGTGTGACTCCCAACTTCCCGAAAACAAGCGGACGCAGCCGTACACCGTCTCGAGAACAAACCACACACAGCTGCTGAGATGCTCGGCAAACCTTAGACCGTCCGAGTTTGAGTTGGCCAGTCATATCGCGAGAATTTTGCGAGAAGATTGTCTGGGTCCACGGGTCAGGAGGTCAAAAGAGCGCGCGGGATTTCGAAAAAACGGATGGAACTCATCAGGGAGCTGAGGGCACTGTACACGTCAACCTCACTTACAATTTTGACTCGACTCACCTCCGTTCGGTAATTCAACAGTGAGATTGTCGCTGAGAATGTCGACAAACTCGTACTGGGACAGGGTCACATCTTTCGAGATCACTACTGCATCCTTCCCGTTCCAGTGGAACACAACGTCTTTCGGTGAGTAGGCATCTGAGGAGGGGGAAAAGAAGACAACATTATGCTGGCGACCGCGAAAACAAAGGACAACCAACAGACTGACGTAGGATACCAGCCGTCGTTTGAGCTTGTGTCGCAAATCTCGCCTGGGCGCCGGGATGGCCTGAAATAGCTTTGGATATTCCTAAACAGTTGTTCGGCGCGTGCGACGACGGAGGCACCTTGCACGAAGTCAACGGCCTCGACAGCGAACAAAGGCCGTTTGTTCGGGGCAACGCGAAGACGTTTCGTGAAGACAAGTGACCAGGGGAATTCCGGTCGTCTGCGGCGACGCAAACGGAGCAAATGCGTTTTGATGCATTACCGGATCCCAGGCCAAAGTTCACAACACCATTAAGAGCGCGGGGGAAAAAACAGCTGGGAGGATTAATTAGAACGCGGAAGAAAGCGAGAGAACTAGAAGGAAGGAGCGAGCCATACTTACAGCTGCCGATCTCCAGCGGACAGGCTTGAGTATCAAGAGGATATTTCCTCAGATGCATCGGACACTTCGCTCGAATCGTCAATCTGCAACCAAGATGAAACGGAAACGCTGGAGCAAGGAGAAACTTCTTTCCTGTTTTTTCTTTCCCTCCGACGAGGAACGCGATTCCCCGATCGAGACGAGCTCTCGTTTTCACGGAAACACCTCATAGAATCCGACCGTTGGCACGGAATCGAGATGGGAGGGGGTTTCGTTTACGGTTCACTTACCTCATAGAATACTTTAAGGTACCATCTCCGTGTAACCGAACGAACTTGTTGGGCACGGAGACTTTGTGCAGATACGAAGACTTTCCGTTGTTGATGTAGGTATCGGGTGTCCATATTCTTTCGAGAAACTGCCAACTCACCGAAAGCTTTTTCAGGGAACCCTCAAACTTCAACCTCTCATCACGCCATGACTGTCGAAAATAGCAATCCATCGAATACATCTATGCGTGCCGAGAAAGGAAGAAAGAAAGAAAGAATATCACATTATGAGTTGTTGTTTTTGCTCCTCATCATACTCCGCGGTATTCTGGTCGCAAGTTTAGAACGAATTATGATATTTCTGTCAGAAGCATTCGATCACACCGACGAAAATCTCCCACTGAGGACCGAAATTGAACTTCTGTCTATTCTCCCAGGTTTGTGAAAACGGACGAATCAGTTAAAACCGTGGTTTGCACCCCAGGTGCTGTTCGGATCTGCTCCTCTCCACTCAAAGAACTTAATCGTCGAACTGAGAAGAACGTGGGTGTACCACGTTCCGCGACGTCTCGTGCCACCCACGGCCATCGCGTTGCGAAACATAGCGAATGATAGGACGAACGGAACAGCAACTAACGGAACAATCTTCATCGTCGAAGTATCGCAGTCCTAGAGACTCAGGGTGGGGGGAAAAACTCTAAAGATGAGCTCTGAAGATGAGCCTTTCGGAAACGATTGGTCGTGGGAATCACTCTGATGATCAGGGAAAAGCTTCCGTGAATTTCATCATCTGTTCTCAATTTAGAATAACGGGAGGACGAGAATGGTCATCGAAACATCGCTAGACTCCCTATTAGGAGTCTGAGGTTCGAGGTCCGGATCCCGAGGGACCATCAACGGCCACCCACGGGTAAATTCGAAATCGACGAACTGGACAATGTCACTAAAAACCTTGATAGATCGAGAGCACCATAGTTTACGGGCGGGCGACTGAGGGGGGCCTGAGAGGATTAAGGCTGAGCCCGGCCGGAGTTAAGGGACGTTGAACGAGTGCGCCGATTTGATCACTCTTCACGAAAATTCAAGCTTTCTGAGATGGCTGATTCTCAGTCCGGACCTTCAGGAATCGTTTTCTGCAAAACGAAAACCGACAGATGATGAAACCGGCGGTACAAACCACGGGCAGAGAGTTATCAAAGGTCGGAAGACTCCAGGGGAGTCTAAATTTAGTTTGGCCGATATAAAAACAGGTTGGCCTGACGGGGAGTATAATTGAAGCTAGTGAATAAGAGTTTGCGTCCTCTGCTCAAAGTAGTGGGTAAAGATCGAGCGGGTGGAATACGCACACAGACTCCGACAAATCGCCGTGGTTCTCGTCGAATCGTTGAGGTTCTTGACAAGGATACGCAGAGGGTCTGCGGAAAGTGCCCTGCCAAAGCGTCGTGAACATCTCCTGATTAGTCCCAAGGAAAGGAGATACGGAGTCAAGAGAGAGCTCGAGGAGGTCTGCGCCGATTCTAGGACTCGGGAAGGCACTGGGAGGAATAACCGGCGATCCTCGTCGAGGATTTCAGAGAAAGCTGTTGATGGCCCGTCAGAGTTGCTCGAAGTAGAATACCGATGTACACGGAAAAGGACTCAACGAAATTCTCCGACATTTTACGGATTCGATCATACCCGAAAAGCAGAAGGAAGCTGCTCGAGGTAAACCTTGCATGGAAGGGGTCGGGGACAGCATCCGTTCGGTGGATGAGGAGGATCGAACTCTTTCCTCAACTTTGGTGACGTGACACTCCCAATCCCGAAACACACGACTCGTCGCCGTTTTTGCATCAATCAAAAGCTGACAGCTGAGCAGAATGAGTGTTTAGAAAAAGTTGGGATCGCCTCCCCGCAGAGTTGGAGTATTTGCATCTTCCAGAGGTGAGAACTCTCCCCGAAATCTCCGAGAATATTCCGCAGCTTGGTTGCGACGACGATGATACGGAAACTTGTAGACCTCGGAGGAACAAGGACGATTGCGATTTGAGAGAGAGAGAGAGAGAGCAGTAAATGGCCTCTCTCAAGAAAGTCTCCCGGGAGAGTATCTCATTCATTCTCGTTTTAGGAATTCAGACCGATGAACGCAAACTGTGAAATGGATGAACCGGATCGCCATGCATAGAGAGCTCGAGGAAATCGTCCGTCACTTTCAGAGAAATGAAGTTTTTGCACAACATTTTGTACATCGACCCTCCACATGTTCAAACTCACCATATCGTTCTCGGACACCGGTCCGAAACTCCGGATTTCAACATCTGTGATTATTTTGGTTGCGTTTCCTGAAAATAAAAACCGTCAGTTTCGGGACATTCAAGTTCATGCTGTAAGTCGGCGATTTCATTCAGCAAACATTAGGCGTCTCGTTTGATGGGAAAAAACGGGCGAACAGATTTCGTTCGCAATCGGGGAATGACCCTGTGGCAGGAAACAAATACAGTGTTCCTCAAGCTTCCGGTTGGTTAGGGCTCATCGAGAAATCTTCGAAAATTGCGTCCCGCCATTTTTGTTCGCCAAGGGCAGTCAGAACATCGAGGAAATCGAGGAAATCGAGCAGCTGAGCGCCTCGGCCACATCCAGATGGGTACCAGCATGTCATCCTAAGTAAAAATGGCAGATGCAAAACGGGAGAAAAACGCGACCAATTAGCGGAGAGATAATCGGAATCCATTCGCAGCAACGAACCCCTCAACAAATCTTCATACGCCGCTGCTCTCATGCCCGTTGTTCGCGACGGAGTTTTTGGGGTCCGGACCCCGGACGAAACTGCGGTCGGCTGTGTTGAAAGTGTCGATTTCCACCCCAATTGATGAAAAATAGATGGATGGAACCACCTCTCGAGTGAGAGGAAAGAAAGTGTACTACTACTACTTCACAATCGGGAGTTCCCGAAATATTTGGGCTTGGATGATCTGAGGTACACTCGTTCGACTGGAACTCAACTTCGGAACTTTTGAGCATCTTCATCTGCAATTCCTCTCAAAGCGAAATTGCGCCGCTAATCTCCTGAGGACCCGCGATGCGAGAATCGAAGAGAAGCGCGAACGCACAAAATTATCGTCAGGGTCAAACGCGTGAAGCAATTCGGGATGATTACCGCAACAGCTAACGGGTATCTGGAATATGAGCTTCATGAAAAGAGCATTGCAACACAGAGAAGTTTTCATGGAACAGTTTCCCCTGCCCTTCCCCAACCCTGAACCCCTTTGTGCCGGTGGTCTGCCCACGTAAAAGGACATGAGAACGAGTGCAGCTGCCGAGTGACCTGCTGTGGACGATGCAGATCGTTCTGTGAAGCTTATCAGAGAAATTCATGGGTGGCAGTGATCCCAGACACGGGGCTGTCGCACGTTTGTCAACGATGACGAATGTGTTTCTTGAAACGACATGAATAAACCACGTTTCCGAGATCAAGCGCGAGACATGGCACTCCAAAGCTCAATTTTGTTGCGCTAAGGAAGGATGGAGTGCGAGACAATCTGCGACATTTTTTCGAAACTCTTCTCACCCTTCCAACCCTCCGCCGCTTGCTATCCCATCCGTCATTTCTATGAAAAATTCATGTTCGGTGTTGGAACTGAGCTGATCGGAGACTTGAAGACTGCTCAAGGAGGGTCTCCAGTGCACACGAGAGTAAAGTAGTGGCACCCCTACTCCAAGGAACCGTAACCGCCCATACGTGCCTCGAAGAAAGGTATCTGGAGCCTCGTATTCACGACCCGATACCGCTGGACGTTGGAGACCGTGTGGTGGAACGGCGCTCCACCGGAGTTTCTAAAAACCTGCTCTTAAACCATCCCGACGCACATTAGCGCAGTCTGGAAGTTGATACACCAACTTCCTTCCAACATCTCTGAAAAGTCTCAGAGCAATTCAGAATTTCACGTCCCTTTTTCTGTTCGGTTGCATGTCCGACTGTGAATCTCCGATTCCAAATGTGAAAGTTTTAATTGCGATCGCGATTCGATAGTACAGTAGACGACCGATCATCCGAGTCACGGAGGGTCTACGTTGCCTCGTCATAGCAAGATCGATCCGCGAGGCACAACTTCCTCTCGATGCCGCCGCCGTCACATGGGCTCAGAAGTCTCTTTTTAGTGAGGCCTTCTTACAATTAGTCTCTTTCGGTGGTGCTCGCTCTTCTCCTTCTTATGATATCGCTTATGTTCTCTCGAAGCGATTTTTTTCCGGATTTAGTGTTGTCGACTCTTTCAGTTGCTTGATTATGATCCAAAACGATCAGATCAGGTCAGAGATCGCAAACATGGTGCGGGAGTATGCAGTCAGTTGAAAGTTAGAACCTGGGAAGAGCCGCGCCGTATTCTCAGAACGAGGGGAGCACGTCGACACGCACATGATGACAGAGCAAGCCATGAATGCTCGTGCTGCGATTTCCACGAAGGATTCATGGGCTCCCCTTTGAGGGGGACGTCGGTTCGAAGGTGATTCCACTCTGTCCGACTCCCTGAGACACGCTCGCAAAGTTCCGCCCTGAATCTCGAACTCTGTCGCCTGAATTCGTCTGGACGATGACATCTAAGCTAGAAAATCAAGCGAATTCGGTCGTCGAGCCGTTCGTCTCCCGAAATCCCACCGTAGAACGATTACTATCCCCGTGCACTCCCAAAAGCGGAGATACTCGAATACGTTTCAAGCAGCATGGGGCCATGCAATAGAGCCCGATACGAGTTTGCACGAGCAGTATTGAAGGCTCCAAAATATATACACAAAGATGTTCGCCGCATCTTGTATCCCAATGTTCGAGAGATCCAACGCAACACTCACTTTGTACGATACTGAACGGGGTGGCGAGCGTGTCAATTGTTATGCAAAGACCCTTCAGGGGAGAAGTCAGCCGATCCTGTCAGTTTCGGCGTTACGGTCAGCAACGCAACTTTTCTTTGAAGGCTCCAACACGGTTTTGAAACGTCGAGCCTCCAACGTCATGATTCCGATCCCTCAACTGCCAGCTCAAGCAGAATTAACTCTTTTGATGTTGAACAATGGACGCAAAACCTGGCTGGAGGCACCATGGTGATGAAAGCGCCACGGGGAAGCCGTTCCTGAAGGCGGACAACAAAACGTATTGGCATTCGGCCGAATTTCCCCGACGAGTCGAATCGAATGCAGACACTCACGGGAAAAGGAGTGGAGCTTCGACTAACTTCCGGAACACGTAGGAGCTCAAACTGTCTTCTTATGAGAGCTCCGAGCGTTCAAGCAACGTCCCGAAGAGCGCTCGGAGAAACAACGACTCCGAGTGTGTTTCGAGAACTCTTGGATTAATGTCAGGCGTCATGCAATGCATAAGATGCCTGTCGACACTTCAAGAGAGAGCGCATCGAGAGACAAGATGAGAGGGAAAGGCAGCCTGGCAGATCATCTTGAAGAAACTGCGGAAGTGGTCGTAGCCGCCGTCATCGTCGTCGTCGTCGACGTCATCGCAGTCGCCGTGAGGAAAGGAAAGGCAAGGCAACCCCGTTATTTGACACTCGGCTCATGAGGAACTCCTCCGGCTATATTTATTCGGCCTGTACTCTCTTCTGCAGAACTGCAATCTGCTCTCAGTGCCGTATTTTTCGTTTCTCGCTTTGGGATGCGTTTTCCATCCTCGTCCCTCCGTACGATGGTCTTTGCTTTGCTTCTCGCTTCTCTGGGTCACGTTGCACATCGCGTCCCTTTATCCGAAGCATTGTTCTGACGTTGGTCGCGGCGATAACTTCAGATTGCGTGAATCGTTGCGAAAAGCCGACTAATCCGCTCGTCCCGAAATCTAGGAAGACGACGGGAAATATCAGCGGCTGGCTCGGACAAACGGTTCCCCTTCAAATTACCTCGCGAGCCAGACACGAACTCAAACAAACGATGGAATCATGAAGTTCCCGCCCGAGTTTGGGTGGGAGCTCCGATCCAATATGGGTTCTAAACTCAATCAGGAGAAAGCTCTCCAGGGACCGACACCCGAGAATGACCTCACGGATCGTATGCACGATCTGAGAGAATCGGGCACGTCATAAAGGCTACGCCCGCGGCTTGATACGTGTACAAAAACCCTCGAGTGATTAGATCCATCTGCTCATCGAGCGAATTTCTTATTACCTCTCGCCGATGTTGCTAGAGAGCCAGGTCCCGGGACAAAAGAGTCTCAAAACCTGCACTCGAAACTCATCGTTCGATCTCCTACACTCGAAAAGTTCGCGAAGGGAAAGAAAAAAGAGGAACTCGACTATAGAACATCATCGAACGACGCCAGTCTCTGGTTGGGTGCGCTACCCAGAAGCTCCAACTCATTCTGACTTCGTCTCCTAAGGTGGGAATGTGAGGGGATCGGTCTTACCTCCGAATCCGGGTCGGATCCTGCGGTCATAGTTTTCTTCGGAAAGGAGGCTGTCGAGTAGTAGCGACGTGTTTGCCATGATCTCTTTCGACAGCGTTGAATTGAGGTCCTCTAGCGCATTTGGAAGTGTTGGTCGCATCTTCAAAATCGCAAACTCGGTAGTGCTGTAAGAGAGAAGAGTCAGTCATTTCGGGCAATCCGTGACCGAACACGGATCGGAACAATGAGTGTCATATCGATTCGAACGAATTTCTGAGCAGAGAAAATTAAACGCGGATCCAGTTTCACTGCAATCGTCTTCGACCTCCATCTCCCCAGGGAGAAATCAAGCCCTGCAGAAGGAATTCCCTGGATTCCAACCCAGAACGATCGAACAAAGTCACGTTCACGATAAATTTGGAGATTTGATCGGAGCGAGGATCAGGATGAAGAGGAGGAGGATCACCGCTCGCGGTGATTCCCGTGAAAGACGCAAAAGTGACAGTCGGTCTCGGAGGTCGTTTTCGGAGCGCCAGAATGAAAAGTTGGAGCACAAGCAGTGAGTCGCATGAATTGATTCCGTTACTTTTGTGTCGCTCCGTGTTCGCCTCCTATCGCAACGTATCGTATCGTATCGCACTCTGTCCCTGCTGTTGTAAGGAAGAGAAGGAAACCAAAAAAAAAACTGTCGGTCCCGACTACGATCGCTGACTTGTTTATGTAAACTCCGGACAGGGTCTTCTACTTCTCCCGCCAGTGCCTGACTGGCTGGCTGGCTGGCTTGTTGGTTTCTCGTTTCTTTTTGCTTCCGTCGAGTGTACCAATATTGGTTCGGTTGAAATCTCAGACGGGCAAACGCGTCCGTTCTTTCGGAATCCGAGACCAGCAGCAAGCGTTTTTCGTTCCAACGCGCGTTTCGCAGCCTCTTCCTCACCCACTCGAATGCTATGGTGGGAGTCGTTTTCAAATTGTCCTCGACAAGCCGAACAAAAAGTCGAGAGACAAAGAAGAAACCAGAGAGAAGGCGTTCCGTCTCCCAACTTCAGTTTTTCACCCTGACGACATTTGCCAAATTGAAGCCTCCTACTATCGTCGAACGACATGTCATAAAGAACGAGAGAACGCACTGGGGAAACATGGTTCAATGTGTTTTTCAAGATTGACGGCTCGTGAGACGACAACTTCACTTTCCGCCGAGGGATGGAAGTCCCAGAAATTGTAGAAGTTCGCGATTCCGGAACACGAGAGAGATTTCAAAGTTCGCCCAGGGTGAAAGTTTGTTGATCGTCGTCGTCAACGAACAAAAACGCGCGATGGCGCGAGAAACGGGAGGAAGGAATTCGGTCAACACTACCGTCCGACGGACATCCACGGAGAGAAAGTGCGCGCCTTCCATCAGCGAAACGCGATAACAGAGTTTCAATTGGCTGCGATGAAGAAGCTCCCTCCCTCGGTGGCCGGCTCCCTCATAGCACCCCATTTGTTTTCGTTGTGACCGCACGCTCGTTTGGCGGCGGCGGTGGTGATCGCGCCTCTCCCTCTGAGCGGGGAGCCACTTCACAACATTGCTCTCTTCAGTCGGGCGGGGCAGTTTGCATAAATGACATCTAACAGCTGTTCGTCGCTTCCAGGCTTCTTTGGCTCGCTTCACTGGTGGTTTCATTTGACCGATGGCATCACTAGACGTCTGTTGTGGAACTGGTTGCTACTACTGTCAAGTGTAGAGAATACGGAAGCACGGACAGGGCCGTGCAGTGACGGCGGCGGCGGCAGCTCGCACACCGACAGGCTGGAGAGTGGTCGTAAACGAGCTTGCTTGGCGTGGCTAAGGAAGCACGCGCTAATGTCGAGGCATTAAAGATCCGAAATGTTAAAGACGAGAGCCGTCGTGGAGTTTTTAGCAGCTCCCAGCGAAGACGCACGAACGGAAGAGCGACAGCCGGGTCACGCAGAGCAACTAATAAGCAGAGGGCCAAGTACCTGATCAGACAAACAGAATCGTCCCGGCTGTCGGGAACGGCTTCGTTCTCGAAGTTCTCACGTCGGAGAACTATCACAACGGCTCGTGATTTCAAAGACGAAACCATGCCCATCTCATTCAATCCCCACGGTCCCGCTAAACTTGAGATCGGAAGAGATCCGTGAATATCAAAACATTTTTGTTGGCTCTTCTTTCTTTTCTTTCAGATTCGAAAATATAAGCCCCACCCCTTGAACAGGTGAAGCTTCGAGAGACCAAGAAATGGTTTTCGCTTTGAGTTGCGCCTAAATCAGCGACGGAGGATCGCCTGACAGGGAATAGTCGAGAAAATTGCAAAAGGTGTTGAAAACCGGAGCCTTGGTCTTGAGTGTTGCAAGAATTTCAACTTCGTGTTGCAAACACTCTGCGAGCTGTGTGATCGCGAAATCGGCTGTTGCGTTCGACGTGGGGATTTTCTCGAGCTCAACTTCCACCATTGGGGATCGGGAGCGTCGATCCGTGCCGGATTCCTGAAAATTCCGGCATCGAAAAATTTCGAATTCCGACGTTCAGTTGCATGGTGGCTCATCTTAGGTTTCGCGAAATTCTCTTAAGAGTTCCCTGCGTCGGTTCTCGCGCAGCTTCAGCTCTGCCAGAGTCAGTTAGTCAGTGAGCATCTGATATGTGAGGTAGCTTTCACAGGTCTCGACCGACACAGACTTTGAGTTCAAATCGCGAATCCTTTGTTGGCTTCACTCTCCAACACTAGGGGCCTTGTAAACTCGAGCGGGAGCGGCATTCTCTTCCTGATAGAGCTCGATCGAGATGGAATTCCTGGGGGAACCCATTGTTCTGCTACAGAGCTCCCAGCGGAAGTTTTCCTCGGTGTCAAGAACCTTTTCTGTGATCATGCAAGGCTTCGAGAGCCGTTCGCTGCGTTTTGAAAATCCCCGGAACGATTCCTCAAGTGGCTCTTCTCGAAATCGTCTCTCTCCATAACGCGATGAAGAAACGGGACAGATAAAATCTAGAAATGTGATCGCTCGGATTCCCCAAGGTCCAAGCACTTAGTTCGGCATTGGTGGCGTCACCACTGTTGTAAATCTGCGGAACCCCGAACATGGGATAAGCCGAGATTAGCTCGCAAAATAGAGCACTAGGATTCGGTTAGAGGTTTTCAGGTCGGAATTTTCCGTGCCACCAATTCTATCGCGATGTGTCGTTGTGCTTTCAAGCGGAACTCCGTCCATCCCCGAAATAGCTTCAGCTACGACATGATTGTACAGATTAGATCTGTCAGGCTTTCAGCGTAGTTTGGCGACTTTTTCGTCCTCCATCACCTGCATCAACACCCCGCTGTCGACCTGCCCGGATTACCTCCCCATCAGCATCCGAATTGCGGATTTCCAGGGGGAAATCGTGTTCCAATCAATACAGTGTCCAACTTCATTTTTCCAACAAATGACAGCCGTTCGTTTTGAAACAGCGGTCGACCTGCAAGCGGACGGGGCGCATCCATCCAATCGAAGGAGTTTAATCGACTCCGACAGCAGACGGAATACACGGAAAACAATCAAGTACCCGCCTCATCCGTTTAGATGTTACTCGAGTGAGGCTTCTTCTTTTTCCAAACTAACTTTACTCGAGACTCGGAGTGCTTAACGAGGCATAGGGAACCTGCGCCAGGGCTGGAGGCGAATGAGCGGAAAGGAACCGGCACGAACGCCGCAGGATACAGAACGGAGATACCATGGAAATCGTCTTCGACACGAAGAGACGGAAGAATCCGCGAAAAAAGGTTGGACAAGGTCTTTCACCAAGACAACTCCGGGAGTCACGCCGCCACAGAGGGACCTTAGGGACATTGCTGAGATGGGGAGACGCACTAAGGGGACGAAGGGGGAGAACGAGGAGGAAATACCCACGTAGGCGATAGAGGAACGGATTCGAGGGTGGGCGAGCGGAAAAAGGGAGAGAACGGCTCCGGAACGAAAGTTAGCCCGGAAGGGAAACGGCTGAGATTGTTTTCAGCACGGATTCCGCAGCCGAGTTCGTGGTCGCGGCAGTCGACGCTGTAGTCGTCGACGTTCGGTGGTCGCCAGCCACCGACGTAGGCGGGAGACGACGAGCAGAAGCAGAGGTGATCTCCAGTGATCCGAGGGCTGGGTCCCGTACGTGACCGCCTACCTAACCACCATTGCGCTTTTATAATTCACAAGCTGCCTCTATCCCTATTACCATCCCGAAGTTGCTCTCGCCTGCCCCCCTTTTTTTTTCCCGTCTGATCTAACTGCCGCTGTTTGCCGTGCGGTAGACCTGCCTCCCTAGCGCTACCATTGAGCGAGCGAGAGAGAGAGAGAGAGAGAGAGGGAGAGGGAGAGAGACAGATGAGAAAGAGAGCGCGAGATAAGGGTGCTCAGGAGGGATGAGACTCGCAGAGAAATCACTGCAGGGCTGAGCGAGGGCGGCGTTACCGGGACTCCTGAATACACGGTGACGACCAGTTCAACTACCGTTTCTAATACCAAAGATATCCCAGACCACGACTTTCCTCATTCCTCGGCTCGCATGGATAGCGCTGACAATAAGGCAATATTGCGACCAATTTTTTCACGTCGTTGAATACAAGAAGAACTTCTTTGTTCTTTCCGACGAACCGAAAAATCAGAAACTTTTTCTGGACGTCCAGCCCCGTCCCAGGAGCGCCTAAACTACGATTCATCTTCCCGTCGTTTGTAAACGACGATCTGCTCGTCCCTCATTCTTTTTGATTTCGTTCCTTGCTCATTCGTTCTTTCGTCTATTCCCGCGGTTCCCGATTTCTTTACCTTTCTGACCCCATGGGGACTATCCTCCACTCCCCGGACCCCATCCGTCTGCTTGCCACTCATAGTGCTTCTCCGTCGCTTGTTATAATTCTCCATATTTGGATTTATCTGCTTCGTTGTGATTGTTCACTGGTTTAATATCTGTCTTCGTCGGGGCCGAGTGCCGTTGTATTCCATGGTTATTCGTTTATTGATTGGTCCGTCGTTGGTTTCTTGCTTTGCCACTCGTATCTCTTTCGTCCGGTTGCCCGAGTGTTTATTTTTATTCGCCTGTGTATTCGTTTGCCCGTTCTGCCTGTACAGTTATCTTCATGTTTGCATATCGTTTGTTCGTCCGCTTAGCCATAGATTTCGTGGCGTTATTTCTGGTTGTCTTATCCTTTCTAGAGTATTCGAAAGCTTCTTGGCTGTCTTGTTTTTATGTAGTTCGTTGGCGCGTCCATACGAGCATGACAGCTAGAGAAGATCGGAGGTCGTCACCGTCGACGA
Organism: Neoseiulus californicus; assembly: GCA_028455905.1. Taxonomy (NCBI): domain Eukaryota; kingdom Metazoa; phylum Arthropoda; class Arachnida; order Mesostigmata; family Phytoseiidae; genus Neoseiulus; species Neoseiulus californicus. The sequence continues at coordinate 12,912,037 of JAMQGS010000006.1, read as the reverse complement.
TGTCACAGAACGAAGAGCAATGGGATCGGCGCTCGAGCGAGCGTCATCCGGGCGGAAGTCGCCGGAGTATTTTTAATAAAGTCAAAATTTGCCTCGCATATATTCCAATATATTCCGCCCTCTGCGCTACAGCTGCCGTCTCTGGGACTAAAAACGTGCGACGACAATAAGAAGAGGGAAAAATCCGGAGAATATCACTTGCGTCGAGGATTCGTGAAGCTATAACCATCATATGTAGCTTCATCCTTGCGCTGTCGCTGAAGCCTTTCCGCGCACCGCGTCAGTTCTCGAGCCAGGGATCCAGAATCGTTTTTTTTTTCGCGCCTGGAAAACTACCTACGTCCTGATCCACCGAAGAAGGTTCAAGCCCCGAGGAACGACAGGAGGCGGCTTCCAAACTTTAACGCGCTCAGCCTGACTTGAATGCGTCCTCAACGACCACGAACTTATGGCACAATTAGATGCGTGCACGAACGAATGAACACATTCAGACACGCACGTAAGCGCTCCGGGCGGGGAGAAGGGGGACCGCTGGTTCGCGCATGGAGAGTGTATGGGGTCGAACAAGCTGTCCGGGTCAGAGTGTGGTTTCCATGCAATATTCTGTTGGCTGAGCGACGTTCGACGGCCACCACACAAGGACAACATTGTGATTGGCCGTGACCGAATTGTCCACCGCGGACCCCGTGCTCGATATCACGTGCGCACATGCACGATCCCGAAATCGTATCCTGCTGCTGTTGTACATCGTGCGCACGAGAAGGTGGGCGATTTCATTACGATAAGAATTTCAAGATTCATCATCAATAACCGCCCTCAACCGTAACCATGCCGCACTTCACTGGATCCGAGTCAGGTTAAGGGTTCAAAGTTTGAATTTTATGGACAGCCTTAAATGTTCCTCATTGGAAAATTAGTAGTATTCATTACGACCGTTCATAATGTTGGCCCGTTTGACGTTGGGTGAGCACGTCTTCGAAGATTGAATATCGGATCTTAACAAAACCTCACATCAGCCGAACTTAAATCTTTAGTCTAGGTCGTTCTCCAGAATCAGGAAACAGCTGCATATGCAGAGATCAGGTTGCGTCTCGGTCATAGCATCGCTGAGGAAGTCGTTCGCAGACGGGCACGTTTCCACTTCTCTCCGAAGACCTGAAGCACCGCCACCAACACGACCGCATCGTAAACAACACGAAGGGGTATCGCACACGTCTATAAAAAGCCGTAACAGCGCAACTTGCAGCCAACAATGATTGTTGTATGATCTCTACGGCGGGAATCGAACACTTCAGGAATCCCTGACAAGAAAACAATCCATACCTCATTCCGTGGTGGGGAAATATGTTTTTCAATCGACTCTCCGGCCTCAGTGGAAAAAGCTGGACTCGAGCTCGACAATCGGCTCGACAAAGGCCTGTCCTGGAGTCGCTGCCCGCTAAGCAGGGCGGAATACACAGTAGAAAAACTGGAGGAATATATTTGCGACTTCCGGAAAATGTCTAACGTGAATCGTCAATCGCGTCTCTCAACTTCCAGAACGAACCTGGGTCCGATGCGAACTTCCAAAACTCAAACCATGGATTATGAATCATCGAAGGATAAAGCATTGCTCAAAGGCTGTGCACCTTGAACTTTCTTGATTCGAAGAGCAGTTTTTTTGGTGCGAGCTGAGCGCCGAGAGCGACGAACCGCCCTGACATTTGCGGGGCTCCTTTCGGCTGGCTTAATTCTCCGGCCGACAATTAATCATAACAGTGAGGTGGGACTTGGGAAGCGGTGCTTTTTCTCTAAACGCACATTGTTTGGTCGGGAGCCGAGACGCATATAATGAAAAGAGAAAGCAATCATCCGCCTGTCAACACGTATGAGCTCATAGAAAGGAATCTCGGCGCACATTAGAAGACACCGGAAGAAAAAATCAAGTGAAAGAATAAGGCAGCTCCTGCGGCCAGCGGTCCGCTTGACTTTCAAACAGCTCCCCGCATTCCTCTCTTTGTGAACGAATCTCGCCCTGAAATTCACAGCTGGAGATGGGCGACGACGCACGGAAGCGGACCATGGGAGAGCAACCTCGGCCAGTTGGGTGCCGGCACACGCGAGGGAGGGAACCCAGAATGCGTCCAGAACACGGAGATGTCTTCTAGCTCTTTTCACTCCGGAGCAAAAATGAGCCGATGGCCTCATCTAATCCAACGTGGCACTTGTTCCCATAGGTGAGGCACGGGTGACGCCAATATGGCCGCGAGAAGGGAGGAAGACGAATGCATGGATACAAGATTCACACGAACTTAATCCAGGATCTCTGGGCCTCTCTAGAGTGAAAGGTTAAGTCGAGGCGAGCTCTCACTGTTGAATGGAGGGGTCAGCTCGCTGTTACTTTTTCGCGCGGGCACGTCCGAGAGCTCAGTGAGCTCAACTGAACACGAAAGATGCCGGACTTAGGTTCAACATTGAGCAAACGCCCGATTTGAAGCGAAACGGGATTCCGGGGCTCGTCAGCGGATCCTCCGGCACAGGATTCGCCGCATCGAGCCTCGGGCCTGAGGTTTATACAAAAGGTTCTTGTCGGAAATCGTGAGTACTCCCGTGTACATTGGTTTTGCGCAAGAGGATAGCTAACTCTTTGAGACGAAAATTCGGACAGGTTTCGAGCGCGAAGATGTTCTTGATCGATCATGAATAAACTCGAACGCTTGGGATAAGTTTAACGCAAATTGAGAAGAGAGGAAAAAGTAAGAGAGACTGCGAGGAGGGGGAAGAGAAGAACACGAGTGTAGTAGCCGTTATTCTCTTCCATGAATTCTTTCCACGAAGCATGGAAGCCTTATAAAAGCGTCTTCCAGACTCCATGAATTTATTTTGGGAAGCTGCCATCAAAAACGGGTAGTGCTCTGGAATCAAAACTTGGAGAGAACTCATCGCGATCCATGATACGTCGAGTGCCACCGTCTTTAAGAACACTTCTGACGAAGGGAAGGAAGAGAAATCGAAGTTCTTCTCTTTTCATCTTCCTCTGTCGCTTGGTTGGAGCGAGGGTTGAGTGAAGAAATCTGCACCTTCCCTCGCGCACGAAACATTCTTCAGAAAGTGATCGATCAAAATTTCCGCTTTGAGCAGTTTATCTCAGCGAGCATGCGATCGTACCAAGGATTCCCTCCCCGATCGGCTAATATATACCTATATATCAATGACAGCTCTCCGCGATAACCCTTCTTCGAAGATAATGAGACGAGACCTTCACTTCGACAGGAATTCCTCGGGAGCGGACGAGCTCTTCACTGCAAGGTGGTGTCCCCGATTTCCCGGGTCAACCACTTTGATCGCTGCTGAACCCTACGACGCGATTGGGCAGTGCGCGACGACAATTAAACGCTCACGCTCGCATCCTCGCTATATCTCTCTGGTGCTCTGTCAAAAGTCGACATGTGTTAAGAGTGAAGAAGATGGCTGCCGTTCAGTGGTGCCCGCGCCGGTAGCCGGGGCATCTTCAATTTGTGTGTCAGGCAACGTGAGGTCTACTGGACCACCCATATCATCGTATTAGCGGCGGCGTCATCTACTCTAGCGAAAGCATATTACTTGTCAGCCGTCATCTCGGCACCACAACTCTGCAGGAACAGTCTATTGTCTGTCGTTTTTGGCATCTCTCTCTCTCTTCTTCTCCGACCCTTTTCCACAATCAATCGCACGCTCGCTCTTTTGTCCGAGGTTTGCTGGCCTTCGTTCGCTGCCTCGTCGTCGGTCGTTGTATCAGAGTCGGTAGCGAGGCGGACATTGAGGCAAGTTACCGACTTCATCGTAAGTTAGCGAGCAAGCAAACTAAATCCCCTAGTCAAGCAGGACGTAGAATATTGGCAAGGAATCTTGGCAGTGGTCGCACATCAGAGAACACCCCTTCAGACTTCTTGAACGTTTTTCAAGGGTAAGGCTGTCCTCTCAACGATCCGCACCATAAGCCTCGTGGCAGGACAGAGTTTAGGAGCTCTTGCAACTAATTGCTGTATAAAAAACAGACCCTTGAGTCCGTGTTGCGTTGGACACGAAGCGCTTGAGGGCTACGGCAACATGCAGTCGAGGTGGAGGGTGAGGTGCAGATATACGAAAGTTACGATGAATCCAAGATCAGCAGAATCGCTATGTAGACCAGACATAACCTCTCCCTCGGTCCCGGATGATGTACATATTGTGATTTTCGAATCTTCTGACCGTTGAACTTCCTTTGTGAGAACTGTCAACTTCGTGAAATATCCGGCTCCCCAACTTGGTAAAACTTCGGCAGTCGAACCCCTCACACACACACACACCGTCTGCACAAGGATTCTTTTCGACGCCTTCCCTTCCTGAATAAACAGGTGCTACATCGTAAGCGAAATTCCTTTCAGGCACTCGAATCGAAACAGGCTAGCTCTTAACGCTATCAACGAACTCAGATCTTCAGCCGACTAGGAGCTGTCAACTCGAGCTTCTCTCGCTGCGAGGCGCTCTCGCTGTGGTGCCAGTGGCGAGTCTAAGAAAACATAAATGGGTGCAAAGATGCCACTCGAGTTCACCAAGCTGACCTTTCCAGATCGTGGCCTCTTTATTTTTTATCGTGTTTTTACAAGAATTTTTATGCGAACTTTCGCGTCTCTATCGTTAGGTGTCATCAGAGTAACAGCCGACGCATCATAACAACTTCGTGGCGTCCAGAGCTCGAAATATCAGCCACTGGGCATCATGATCTCTTTTCTTCGATCCGAAACGAGCTTCGATTGTATCCAAGGATTGTTACATCAAACAGCGAGCCATCGGTTGTGCACACATCTCGCCAAGCCGTGTCGTTCGGCGCGATCGAAACTGAATCTCGGATGTTTTGCTTCGCGTTTTCTTTCATTTTCGTTTTCGATTTCGCGATTCTGGGCTCTCGTCGTTGTGCGATGAGCGCTATCCCCTATCGGCGCATCCGGGGGCTATTTTCAGCGAGTGTTGACGGGTGGCATTCACGCGAATATTTCTCACGACTTGTGGGAAGTTGAACATTCGCTCCGATTGTCGAACTTTGTTCAAACTTCTGACGTTCCCCGAGGAAGACTGCTGTGGTTGTGGAAAGTTTCGACTTCGGGCAAGATATTCCGAAGTCGCCGTGAGGCAGCGAACCAACAGCGTCTCTGAATCCATCCAAATCTTGCGTTCCTTCAGATTGAATCCGAGTGGAAATTCGTCGTAAGCCTCGCCTATTTTGCATTCAATCCCTTCCCTTGTTTCGTGGCGCTGAAATGTCCTCCCGATTCCAGGGGGCTATGTTGATTATTCCGTTGCGTTTCCCACCACCAAGCTCTAACGCCCAAACAAGTTCTCAACGAGTTGGTTTCAGATAACCTATGAAGTGTATCCGTTGTTCGCTGAGTAACGGAAGCTTTTCGCGTGCTATCACGCAGTGGGTTCCAAATGACGTCAAAAGAGTCACGGAAATCTTTCCTCCAAGGCGACAGAACACGCAGTGATTGGAGAAGGGACAAAATCCTCCGTGATCCTTCGGATGACCAAGGGGCGAGCTGCCGCGGAAAGTTGGCGAAAAACTCTTTGATAGGCTCATAAAGCAAGCACCTCGTTGGGTAGGTAGGTACTGGTTAATATACTGGCAGTGTTCCGCCGAATGCATGGCCACATGTGAGTAAGCCGAGCTGCAAGCCGCGCTGACTTGTTTATGGTCAAAACTTTTGTTTTAGGAGCCAGCGTGCAGGAACCTCACAAACACGCTGTTGAATACAGATGTCCACTTCCGAAGTCGGAAGACATGGCGCAATGCTCTTGCTTTTTTGCCGTCTCCTAAATCCAATCCTTTCCTGCTGCGACGAGTCCAAATCCAAATCAAGCCCCGCGGTTCGAAGTTCGAGCCCCGGCCCGACGCCCATGGAAACATACCAAAAGAATGAGGAACGAAAAGGACTCGGGCTCCTTCGAGGCGAATCGCGCCGGGGGTTGATTTCCTGACCATCACACGAAAAGGGGGTTCACACACACCCGAGACGATTGGGTGAATGAGTGTGAGATTGTTTCAGGGTTCGTTAATTTATCCGCTCGTTTTCTTCCTCTTTTGCAGTGTAGTTTGTTTGTGCGCAGTGCTTGATACACCACGAGCGTCATCGTTAGCCAGAGATATCCTCTGGTTCTACACCTCTAAGTGGAGTTGCGCTCTCCTCAGAGCCACTGCGAAGAGAAGTCCCAAGAATTAGAGAGCAGTAAATATTCCATATGCGTCGAAGTACTCAAACTACTACAAGCTATCGGTAAACGGGAAACTCCCAGAAGTCACGTCCTCGTTTTGCCTGAAGTCGCCGACTATGATCGCCAGCAAACCAGCCCGTACCCTAACAATTACGATTTGAGTCTCGATGGTTTCGGCTCGCTCCCAATTATCCACGATTTGTGAGATCTGTCGCACCTCTTAACTCGAACACTTCCGCACCTTCCCAAGGCTTCGAGATCCTCCGTCGGAGATCTCACCGTTCATGATTGAGGATTTCTTAATGAAACGACGCCAAGCCACATGAAAGTCTACGACGATCCATCATTTCGGTATCGTCTCACTTCTCCGTCGATTTGGTGTTGACCATATGAAGAAGCGTCACGAACTTTCTGATTCCACCAGTTTGTCTCGTGCGAGTGCTCGACACGTTCTGTGTCGTACTCGTTCATGTTTACGCATCCGTTCGTCGAGGAAGCGGGCACGTGATATCCCGCGGAAAGCGCGTGTTATCGCCTCGAGACGCCTCGGGCTTCTCGTCCAGAGACCTCCTGACCGTTGCCACAGCGCAATGCCCCTCACGATGATACATGAACAAAGAGTCGCTCGTTGCCCGCGTGCCATCCTCTATCTGTCCATGCGTCTGCGAGGCTTGTCTATCCGTTTGCAGCAAGTCGACCGATGCCCTGTAGGGAACGGGCAGGCGAGTTGACCGCTGGCGCCAGTGCAGCTAGAGTAAGGCTCTGAGCAGCAGACGGGAGGCGAGCGGGCTAGCCGCTTGGCCACCAACCTATTTCACTTCATTAGGTAGCTTTCTGTTGTAGCATCATCTCTCCGCTATGTCCAGTCTATCAGCTCGCGTGGCTTTCAGTTAGCGTTCGGCGTGCACGACAACGACGACGAACACCAATGGTGTCGGTTCCACAGAGCGAACCTTGTCCCAAATAGATATTGTGTCTGGTTTGAGTGAGTTGCGCATTCACCCACTGAACGGATCCCCAAGGTCGCGCTCAATTCTCACAAAACAAAGCCTATGGTGGCGCGTCCATTGATTCGGTCTTTTCGTTGAGATCAAACGGGCCCCTTTCAGCAATCGCATCGTTGTTGTGTGTTAAACTGGGAGAGGAATTGTGGCGAATGGTTGACAACGACGACGTGTTAAACGACGACAATAACGGAACCTGCAGTGGTAACTGGTAACAAGAGCACTCTGAAGTGAGGTAACACGTGGTCACGGCTCGATCAGGGACGTGGCATACGTGTGGCAGCTGAAAGAGTCCCATCAACTAATTCGATGCCGCTCGCAGTTCGGTCTCGTTGACAACCATCTGGGAGCGCATGGTCGTCAGAGGTGGTTGACGTCGATTCTCGCATTGAATCCATCTGATGTGGGCTGTCTGGTTGCGAGCGAGCTAGTCGACGCACGGTCCCTCGGTCTGGTACGTAATGTTTCGAGTCGTGCGACCGGGGGGAAAATTCTCCGGAATCCAAGCTGAGTTTCACCTTGGTGAGAGCATCACCTCACTTCATTTTATGGGAATATTGTGGGAACGACTCAACGAAATACATGATGCTCAATACTGTCGAGAGAAATTCTTCGCAGACATGACGTGCGATTCTCCTTGGGAATCGAACCTAGCTCCTTGGAAACGATGCCGTGCAGTCGAAGGCGGGGCGTACAAATCGTCTCTCGTAGGCGTACAAACTCTCAGCCTACTTGACTGCTGCCGAGTCTGAATGCACAATTAGTATTGTCTCCTTGCACGCGAGACTCCCTTCCACTATAGGCTTAAGCTTCGACTTCGAAGAGGAAATCGCGGGCTTTTCGTGTTGGGATGGTGTCAAATTAGAGCGGAGCTTCACTCCCTGCACGAGAATTGCGAAAAGCATGCCTATATATTCCCCACGAATAGGAACAGAAGACGAAATGCCACACAATCTCGCCACCGCCTAAATGTCACAAAATTGCCGTCAGATGTTCCGTGGGCGAAAAAAACGTCTTGCATCCCGTCCCAACAGCTCTACAAGACGCTCCTCTATTCTTCAAGTTCTCTGTCGACTCAGAAGATCACTTCAAGTCAAGTTCTTGCTGGATCTCATACGTTAGACTCTGATCCTCTCGTGAAACTTTTCTACGTGGATACTCCTACAAGGCATCCATTCGTCTTCCCAGGATTCCTTGATCGCTCTCGATCTTGCTTTTCCGGCGCTGGATTCGAACTCGAGTCTCTATTCCGAACTCTATTTTTATCGGATCGGGAAGGATCGGTCATCAGGTGGTCCGATTATGCGGAGTTGACTGTGAATGATTCCCCGAGGAAGCGGAGGATACCTGTTCCCCTTTTTTTCTGACAGTCCCGAGAGATCATTCCCAGCACCAACAATACAGATCGTCAATAGTATCTCTTCTCCTTTGAAGAAATTGTTCTAGAAATTGTTCTAACACGCGAGAGAACCCCGCCCCGAGATATCTGATCCTAGATCTATTCTCAGACTCTTGAACCTATCTCTACCCCTTCTCCTGTCCCTCTGGACAGAGAAAGAGCTCAGTTCCGTCACTCTCCCGTGCAATTCCGTCGTTGTCCCGCGAGGGTCCCACCGTTCCTCCGTAGACAAAGCCGGTCTCTGTGACCGAGCTCGCCGCATTGTCGTCGCTGCCGCTGGTGTTGTTATTCTCGGACGAGTTGCGTCCGAGATGTTTTTAAAAGTTGTCAACCGACCGTGAAACGGGTTCTTGCAGGAAAACACAATTGTTTTCTCACCGAGCTCCGGCAACCTCTCTTCGCTTTCTCCGACCCTCGACCTATCCTGCTCGTTTTTCCATTCTTGTTCCACAACAGGAGCAAGACAGCGGGAACATACAATAGGAATTACAATGAAATGTGAAAAATACGCTCACGCGTCCCCGGGCACGCCGGATTTTACAGATACCGACGCGCAAACGCACCGTTGCAGTTCCATCGGCGCTGAGAGAGAGAGGGAAAAAACGGCACGGATCAACACGTCAATAAGAGCGGAAACAGTAGTTTTGGACAATGGCGCATTGCAATGATGAATACGCGAGAAGGGTTGATCGTGCTGCTCGCGCGCTGCTCGTGTTTGGAGCGCAACCGAGCGCGCTTGGCTCCTAAATCTGTGGTGGAAATGAATGCCTCGCCAACCCCTACGCGGCAACATTACATTCAGTGTGTAATCAGGGTACGCGTTCGGTATTGAAGGCGAACCGGAAGCGAACGCGGCTTCGGGCTCGTGCATTAGAGAAAAGAACATCATTTGAAACTTTTTTCGACACAGCATGATAATTCAACGCGCTGATAGTCCATGGACCGCGAGAAGTGGTAGAGCATCTGCGAACGAGCGGAGCCCTATCACGCAAAGCCCCACGACAACAATCTCGAGACGAAATCGAAACGACTCCATTTTTCACTCCAATGCAATCGGGAATCGAAAATTTTTCCAAGATGAAGGTTTCCGTCAATTTTTCGTAAAACGACTTTGCCACGTAACGGACTTTCCTGAAGAAGAACTACCATTTAGCGAACATAAAATGAAAGTTCACCTTCGATTGCTGCGATTCTCGTCTGGCCGATGCCGCGGGGCAGGGTTTGAAATATGCATCGGACGAATCGTTGGTCGTCGGCGAGGCGGTTTGATGCCCGCACGATGACAGACGGAAGAATTTGACGAGAAAAAAAGAACGGGACCAGCACGCGAAAGGAGGAATCCATTAGTGAAATGGGCCTTCCTGTCAGTTTTCACTCAATAAAATCTGTGGATGTAAGATGGAGTGGGAAGTGACAAGGTGTTCGAATGATTTTGGGGGACGATTAAGCCCCGCGGCGATTTCCCTAGTTTTCGTATTTATGGACTGAGTATCGAGTTGACGAGTAGAGCTTTTTGAAAGTTCAGAGATTCCATCCCTGCGGGAGATCTATCTCAGCTATCAGAATCAGTTTGAGCGAGAGGCCTTTCGGGACAAACTTCAACCGGAAAAAAAACAAGATGGAGGAGTGTATCGAGCGAAGTCTGAGTGGGAAATCATGTCTCCAAAAAATTCCGATAAACCTTCCATGGTATACGGGAGAGCTCGGCCACATTTCCGCCGTGCAAACCTGTCGTGGACGATATTTCCCTGGTGGACAAAGCTCCGGGAGGCGATAAGTCCATTGTTCCTCCAACTCATTCTCAAAATCAGACCAAGATGACGAAAGGTGACTCCTGAATAAGACTTGCTCCGTTCATAGCAAGTGGAACGCTTGATCCTCGGGGGAATCACCGTTCACGTAGTGAACAATGTGACCGAATCGACATACTTTCGACAGACTAGAATGATTCCATTCTCTCGCTCCACCTCCGTAATGAGTCCAGATCGGTTCCCCGTCAATACCGATATGAGAGGCGCTCCAAAGTTACGAATCCCATCCGATGGAAACCTTTCCCAGGCATAATCGACGCCTGATGAATATGCAACAATCGATATGATGGCGAACGCACGCCCGCCACCCTTTGAACAGTAACAAGCGCTCCACTCTCCGAGAGCCCGCGATCTCGACTCGAGAGTCCATCAATCATACCCGAGGAACAAGGAGCACGGGGGAACAGCGGGGTGAACCGCAGCATTAGGTATTCGAATCTCGCATCGACTGTATCGGAATGCGCACCGCATACATTTGGCTGCGGCACCGCGTGTCACTTCTGAAGACAAAACAACTGGCGTCAGGTTATACGCGACGCACGCAACAAGCGGAACCCTATTCCTCGTTACCCCCGCCACTGTTTTTTTCCATCCCAGCGTTCGAGGCGGGAGGTACTCAGGGATCCCGATCGTCAGCGCCAGTGGATTCAAACCGATGCGGACTACGAATGGAAGTCGGAGCTTGGTGGCAAATGCGGGATATACATATATGTAGATTCCGTTTCAAAAACGTTTTCAAACTTCCTGTCGGCCCAAAGCGCTGGGGGAGAGATATAGAGAGAAGAAAGAGGAGAAAGGAAGCAAGTAGGAGGCTTGAGGCCGATTCATCCAATTGAGGGCAATTCCATCGAATCAGAGATCGCGATGGGGGTGTCACGCTTCATTCAAATTTGATCTCGACCAACCTCATGGTGGTCGTTCACGAGGAGAGTTCCCTGATGTGAACAACCTGTGATTTCGCTGAAACTTCGTCAGCTTGAACTTCATGGTCTGCTGGGATCTTGTACGGGAAGATGCAGATCGGGAGATATGAACATCTCAGGTGGCGCACTTCGGCACAATGTCCCAATGAGATTTCCTTCAGTAGATCATGAACTTCACGCCGACGATGCTTCAGAGAAATCGGGGTGTTCGCATTGAGCACCTCTTCTTGTCGGGACAGGGATCGTCGCAGACTCTATCTTGAGCGCCGCCGTCGCCGCCTCTCCAGGTCCAGTGAGGGAGAGATTCAGATTGCGGATAAGGGACCCGAGCCTCAGTGTCCTCAGAAGACCACCGATCGATCATCAGGTGAGAACAGACTGCTCAGTTTGCTTGTGCTATTCTCCCGGATCTAGCCCCCCATGCCGGGCTGCTCGGTAAGAAGCATAGAGGCTGATCTGCATCATCAGCCGCATGGAGTGCTCCCGTGAAGACACACGGCGATCTACTTACTCTCCTCATCTTCTTCTTCTTCTTCTTCTTGAGAAAATGAATTCCCTCCTTGGATGCTTATCTACACCCCAGACTAGGGAAGCCTCTCCCGGGGAGCGGGTGAAGAAAAGTTGCGCTGGAGTAAAAACTTCCCGTTCACACTTTGTCCACCGCAAGACGGTCAGGTGCAGAATGAACAAGGTCACCAATTTGCTCCTACCATCGGCGTCGTCTGGATGGAGACGTCTCGCATAAACTTTGTATATTAGTAGTCAGCGTGATGCGCCCCCTGACGGTGAATCCCTCGTGGGCGAGAAACAAAACTTCAGGGTCGAGAAGAAAGGCTCCATCCCGAAACAACAGACTGTAGGAAAGGATCGTGGGAGTGTTTGCCAGGGAAACTCTAAATATTCCCGCCAAAGTGTTTTGCACGCAACACTTTGATGGAAATGGATGACGATCTTCGGAGAACACTCGGGAAGAATGGGCTCCGACACTGCGAAACTCTACTCTTGGTGCGAATCTGTGCCGGGCAGAGTCACAGCAAAAAGTCTGCTCCGTCGGTTGGTCCGTCTGTGCCTTCGCCGCTTCATTCGTCCGTTTGTTACAAGTGGAAGTGCAAACTTTTAATGGCCCCCCTAGACAAGAAAGGTTCGCCCTCGAGCGGTTGCGAGGGAAATGACTCACCCTCTCAAAAATACATCCGACCTGATATGCTGGAAGAAAAACGGCATCAGCCTCGAGAAACTGGTCTCGAGTTCCAGCCTTACGATGTCTCCCTCGATGTCCAGAAGTGTGTACGCCATTCTCGATCGATGGGGGTTTCTTACCGTTGTTTTCTTCGTCCATTTTGTTTTCTGCCCCTCGTCTTTTCGATCTCTGCGCGACCGACCTTGGGTTTCCCAACGTCATCATCTCCGTTGTCGAGGTCGTCGACGAGGTTTGGATGATGAGAGCATTCTCTTCGTTCTCTTTTCTTTGTAAAAATAGAAAGCGGAGAAACGGGAAAAAACTTGTTCCCGATCAAAAGGAATCATTCAGCAAAGGGGAGAAGAGCAGGAACGAGTGTGCTTCCCTCGGGCTTGGTCGCTCGTCCTAAGAGTACTCGCGTCCTAGAGGTCAATGGCGTACCACGAAAGGAGCGTCACCGAGATGGATACCCAGTCAGTGATGAAGGAAAAAATGTGCGGTTGGTATTCGTCGCGCCACTGTCTCACCTTATCGCGACCCCAACTGTGTTCAATAGGCATTGTGTGGCTGCGTTACAATGTAGGCCAAAGGCTTATCGTCTTCACGAGTCTAGAACAACTTTCGTTCCAATCTTTGCCATGAACCTCAGTCACTGCTAGTCTGGCCTTCTATAAAGCTCTGCGCTCGGACAAGAGCTACGTCTGGCTCTGTGGCGGATATTGAACAGCCGAGCCGCAATCTGAGAAAACTTGGAGTGCATCGAAGATCCGGGCGGGAGAAATCAGGAAAGCTGGGTAAAAGAATTTCTAGGTGTTCTGTCATTCGAATCTATCGCACGCATGACGCAAGTCAGTTTCTGGACAGCTTTCCAGAATGTAGGGCAATCAGCGACGGATCGGGAAGACATGTCTATTAGGTATGGGAAAATGCGTTCTGCTGACGATTTGCTCGACTCATCGGGCAGGATCTCCACATTCCCCCGGTTGCCCGGAAACGACTCCGGCCTGAGGCGTCCACTGTATATCTCTAGCTCGCCTGATCATCGTCGCCGACATCGACGACTGTGCCAGACTGCTAGCCGACGGGCCGATTGTTCGCCGTCGGACGGCGGCACGGAGAAGCTGTTGATAGGCCTCTTGTTCTTCGGTTCATCCCGTTTCCTGCTTTCCTCAGAAGGAAGAAGCGACCGTTTGCCGGGTTGTAGATATGTTGGTGATCTCTTGGGAATCCTCAAGCCGCTCGAACGGATCAGGTTGATACGACCGAATCAGCATGCTCCCCGAGAGCGCTTCTCTCTTTCGGAAGAGAGACGCAGGTTCTGCACGATTTCTGGCTCCAAGGCGAGATTTCGGTCGAATGCCGGAACCACAATGCTGCCGGTTCGAGGTTCCCTGGGGGCGGCACACTGCAAAGTGGGCACCGGAAAGATTTGGGAGGGAAGGGGGGAAGGGGGAAAAGAGTTGGCGTGCTCCCGTTTCCGGTCCCCCAAGCTAATTTTTCAAGTCGCCTCCCTCAAGGCTGACCCAGTCATCCCGAAAATATCCCTCACTCGAGATACGCAGCCTGGCCGACTAAGCGACAGTGTGAGTGCTGCAGCTTGCGTTCATTTTTATATAGCCGCGATAAGGTGAGGTGTTCTGTGAGAAAGATGGATCTCAGAGGCACAGGTAGCGATAAAATACGGGAGCCATTGGCGACATCGGAAAATTCCTCTCTCCCTCTCGTTCTTTATTGAAGTCGAAGAACTCGCCAAGCACTGAGATAGATTTATAGGAAGAACCGATAGATAAAACGGGCGTAATGCGCGAGCGCGATAGTTAGCCGCAGCGAAAATGCTCTTCTGCCGGGCGAAGCCGGGAAAGGTTGTGAGCGCCGTGTCTGGAAAGTCGTGATCGTTAACGGGCCTTTTTGCCGCCACGGAATTGCTTGTCGCCCAGCTCGATGGGCGATTCTGCCTTTGATGGATCCCTCCGTCAGATTCGCTATTCATGAGCTCAACCAGGGTGGTCGTTCAAACGCAGTCCATCACTCTGTGTCCGAGTCCCTCGTTAGAGCGTACCCGCATATTATCCCGGCGTGGATAGATATACTCATATATATCCGCGCCTCATACGGGGTGGTTATACGATGGTTAGACGATAAGAGCCACTCAGCCAGGCAGAAGTCAGCAAGCTGTACTCGAGCATCCTCCAGGATCACTGTGAGTCGGTCACAGATAAATATCCGCCGGAATCAGAGAGTTTTCGATAGGATTTACTATGCGAAAAGTTCATACATATTTATCTCGAGAGGCTCGTTCACCAACCGTGGAAGGTTTGTACGTTTTCGAGAACGCACTTCGAACACGCCGCCTGGGGGGCGTGGGAGAACCCAACTTCGCTTGTTGTTCCCACCTTTTTACAGCCCATTCTCAATCAGTGGAATTCATGTCTACTTGGAGATTCAGTCTCAGGACGCAGATATCATTCCACATCCCAGCACGTAGACATCGTTGTCATGAGCGGAGTCGGGTTACGTAGTAAACTCTCTCGAACATCTCGGTGAACATCTAGCTCTCAAGCGTCTTTTGGCCGATCGTCTCGCCAGCAACAGTGAACGTGCGAGCGTTTCTCGGGAGCGAAGGAAAGCTCCAAAGGGCCTCTCTTGCATGATACGCGAAACGAAGTCTCGACAGAACTGACTACAGTCGACTCCGCTTAATTGGGGCTCCGGATGATTGGGGCGACCTCTTATTGGGGCCAAAAGCGGGATTCCCGAATATTTCAATAGAAAACGCTCCGGTTAATCGGGTTTTCACTCCGCTTAATTGGGATTTTTCGGATTCCGAAAGATGAGAATATTCTCAAAGATCGGCTTTTCGGCGACTGTTTCTGGACTAATTTCATGTTCAGTGCGATGGAATCTATCGAGAATGTTTGCAAAGTGCGTCGATGTGTCGCTTCCTGCGTCCAATGTCTGAACAATGTGACGTTCCCTACGCGAACGCTAAGATGGATACAGTCATGGTGATATGAAGCTGTGTCATTGATCTTTCTTCCAATCGTTACTTCGCATGCTAGATAGACGGAGAATTTCGTCCTTCCAGGCTCTTGATCGGTCTCCAAGACCGTGTTTTTTTGAGCGACCGCTTTATCGGGGCAACCGCTTTATCGGGGCAACCGCTTAATCGGGACAAAACGGTGTTTCCCGACGAGTCCCGATCAAGCGGAGTCGACTGTAGTACTTTCGTTCTCCCCCCCCCCCTCCCCCCGTACCCCTACGTCCCTGAACGGCGATTTCTAGGGTTTCGATTATATTCCCTAGTCACCAAGGTGAGAAACGATGTCAGGAAACATGAGATGTTTCGAATCGTCGGTCTTTCACTTTCGACGTTTTTCTCATCTAGATCTCGGAATAGAGCTTCAAGATTCACGCTGAACTTACGATATCGAGTTACAAGATGCTATCGCCGCGCGGAAAACTTCACAGCGCAGTCTGAGGCCGAGGTGTTGTCTAGCTGTCCGCTCAGAGGATACAACTTGTAAGTCTGGAATGACATCCGAGCTTGAACTTTGTTCTCCGGTGGCAGCTTTCGTCGGAGCGCGCACAAGTGCGCCATTTCTGCCCGTCCGGATGGGTTTTGGGGGCGAATGTGTGATGCCGGCGCCGAGCAGACAGTGAGAGCGTGAACGAGTGAGTAAAAGTTGGAGCCAAATGAAGTCAATCTTGAACTCAATTTATAATCCGGCATTTCCGCAAACGCAGAGAGGCGTCTGAAAGCGCGCCATTTAACAGCGCGCGCGCTAGCTCTCCCTAGGCCAAGGCGAGCCGAGATTCTTCATCTCTTCGTCTCCCCCTTCATCCACCGAATGGTGTTGTGTCTTTCACCGAGCTCCCTCGGCGCACCGTGCTGAGCTGGCTCGAGCAGAGCATCTACCGTTGGTTCGTCGGTTTGTTGGTTAGTCTTCCCGCGTGTTCGGTTGTTGCGTTTTCGTGGCAATAAATCCCGACGAGGCGCCGATCCTTCCGACCGGAAAACCTCTCCAAAACCGTCGTCAGAATCGCATTTTCTCGCTGTTTCCCGATGATGAGCTCCGCTCGTCGATCGAAGGTTCCGAGGACCTCGCCGGCGGCCGAGGGGTTCCACCATCGTTTCCTGAATTCTGATATCCAATCCAGCCGGAATCGAATCTGTCGGCGATGAAGTTTTTATGATACGAGAACCAATTTTGAAGGAGTAGATCTATTTCAAGCTTTCGATGGTTCATTCGAGGCCCGCAGAACATCACACCAGCTCACTGGTCAAGGTTCCAGTCTGCGACAGCCAGCGAAATGGTCGCAGTAATTAGCGCACACGCGCAAATCCTCTCTTTTGGAACAGCAGCTTCCGCTTCCGGCGGATAGTCCTCAGTTCTCTGTCGTGACGCGGTTTGTGGTGGTTTTCAGTAATGCCAAGTCAAGGCCGTCCATGCGCGACCCGTACAACAATGCTTTCTCGCAGACTCTGTTTTCCTGCTTGTCACCCGCACTTACTCGATGCGTGACTCCAACGACAGGTGGGCAGACGAGCCAGTACCCCGGGAGCATGAGACTGTTGGTTGTCAGAACCGGAATCTCATTGCTTCCCTTGGCGAATGACATCTGGGCAGATGATATAATTTCTCTTCCCCGAAACACATTCCCTCCTCCTCGTTTCGAATTTCTCAGAACTTACATTCGGTTGTTTGAGATGCACCTTTTTCAGAACCTCATCCATTTGGAGACAAAAATCTGTTCTCGAGAAATCACATTCCCTTCCGGGGCATGACATGTTCCGTTAGAAACGAGAATTCTTCGAAAACCACATTGCCTGTTAATCGGGAATGCTAACTTGACTTTTTCTGGTGACCGACTTTTGACTTGACGAAAGATGTGTGCGGCTCCACATCTCAGGGAAAGTTGTGTTTTCTAAAAAATATCCGCCAATCGGCTAGATGTCGATGATTGTTCACATGAGCCAACGGGTAGTTTCTTCCATGTTGTCAACGCCCACCCATCAGCGATTGTTTTTTGACAAGCTCGCCAGTTTCCCATGTGGGCTTCCCTGACAGTGGCTTCAACAACACTAACACCACTAGCGGCGTTAAACAGGTTACAAGTGAGTACTCGAAACGCTCCGATGCTTTGTTCATACCTATTCGTCAATCAGAATCCTCCCGACAGACGTTCGGACTAACAAACAGATGGGCAGGAAGACAGTCAGACTGAGAAGGAGGTGGGAGAAGAGAACAGTCAGCAAATCACTCAAAACAGACAGTTTCTCTACTCTTGGACATCCCGACCGCACCTTGTCGAGACTCGATACTTTGCCAGATGATTAGCTGACTGTAATGTCCGGTATAAAGAAACACCTTCAAGATCAGCCATCAGAACATTCTTCCACCTAAATTAACGCCGCGCCTCGAGATTATCAGTTTTTGTTTCATTCCGCGAGAATGTCGGCCCAGCACAAGACCGCCACAAAGCGAGCCGAGACCTCATCTGTCGTGAGAGCAATCTCGCGTGAAGAGAGTTCCACCTGACAACGCATCGGCAGCTGAGAACGCGACATCCCAATGAGACGATGAAGTACGGATGTAAGGACTCCTGGAAACACTTCCTAGTGTTCTCCACAGGGGAAATCTCTTCGGTTTTGTAACTTTATCGCGAGAAGCAATGGAAGAAAGAGATTCCCTTTGATTACGGAGCCCATCTCCTCCGAAGTCCTCTCGAGGGTCCTGTGGATCCTCGTAGGAGGTTCCCGCAGGGGTTTCCGGCAGAGACACCCCACGGGAGTCCCGCCTTATCCATCCGAGATGCGTGATTAGGAGAATACACGGTTGACAATCTTGACGAACGGGCGGTATTCATTGATAAGATGGAAACGACATAAAGCTGCTTTCAGCTCTATCAGCCCAACCTGCTCGCGGCACACTCATCCGCCATCGTTACAGCCTCCGCCGTCGTTGTGTTAATATAGAACATCTATAATTGACTCACTGTGTTGGACATCGCCCGGCGAACAACAGGCGAGGATTCTCGGCTACAGGTAGCCGACGACGATGCACTCCGTCAATAGCCGAGCTTGTCCGGTATGCGCAGACAGTAAGTCCGTCGCCGGTGTGTAGGTGGCTACTGTTTAGTTCCCCATCCGTCCATTGTGCCGGCGAGAAATCTGCGTCGATTCAGCAGCTGTCGCAGTCCAGTGCTCGAGTCCGCATCGAGATGTTCTCCCCGATTGCTTGCCGCCAGGACTAGCCGAAGGAGCACACACTGAGCACAATTAGCTAATCGACTTGTGTACGCTACCTCAGACACCGGTTTGACGGAACACCTGTGATCAAGGAACGCTCGTTTGGGGAAGAGTCAACAAGAGAACAACGAGGACGGCGACGGCAGTTGCTCAAGACGGCGGCGGCACCGACGGCAACTCTGCTCCAAGGAGATGTAGTGGCCGTCGTTAGGCGAGCGAAGGTCTCCCTTCTTGGTCTGATACGACGAGCTTGCGGGGTATACGACGGGCGCTTTTTATAGGAGCGAATTTCGTTCGCTCCTTTCGAGAGAAGTTGAGGAACAATGTAATCACATCGAGCGAGTGATTTCCGCATTCGAACTCAGCTTTGCGAATTCAGCTCGAAGATGCCCTTCGGTTGGAGTCGGGGTGCCTGCACTGATTTCAAGGAGTCGCAATCTGGGTTTTTCGGGAGAGCAAATTGAGAACTGCAAAGCTCGACCCTCCGGTTTCTCAATGGTCTCGGCAGATTGGGCAAGTTTCAGGCATGTGGGCAAGTGAGTTCAGGTCATGAGGCGTATTGCAACTATCAAATGCACAGCATGCGTGAAATGATGAGTTGAACTTATTCGTTTCGCGGTCTATTCCGCTGTGCTGGGAATTTCAAATTTTTATCAAAGAGGGACGCTTCCTTCATACTCTTTCGTCAGCTCACAATCCGTCTCCATTTCCAGCTCCATCCACGATTTCAGTTTCATTTCGCGAAGTTCATCAAGCTCACGTATGGGAGTAGATAAAAATGATATTTCGTTAGATGCACTAGCTCTGTTCGTAGTTCCGGGGAGATTCCGGGAAGTCTTTCAGTAGTTTCCTGCAGTGCGTCAAACGCTTATTTACCCTAGCTGAGTATATTTGACATGGCCCCACGAGACATAATCATAAGGCCAGCGATTTCTGCTCAACCGCACCCTGGTTGACGACGAAAGGGCTTCCCGGGTGTCTGCATTTCTGGGAACCAAGAGCCAAGTTACGACATCGTTATACTTGCGAGGATCAGGCGTGACAGATAATCTTATTACTTTCGGGATTTTTTCGGTATGAAATGAGGAACGCCACCCTGGCAGTTTCAAACAGATCACTAACGATGCAACAGAATCTGGAGGAACGAAGCGTATTCCCCTTGGTCTTGTGGCGTCCGAGTCCTGCATGATCTTCGAAGAGCTCCAAAAATCACGGAACTTCCGCGCTACATCCAAGAGAAAGACAGAGAACTGAATCACTGAAGTTCTCCAAGTTCTGGCATGGTCAATCAATCACATTTCGGCGGCGCGGAGGCAACCGCGACGCCGGCCGCAGACCCGGTCCGGCGAAGCTTCAGATGCCCGCTCTCAAAATCTAAACATCAATCAAGGATAGCATGCACTGTCCGACGGATAGGGCGATGAATGATGCCCAACCATCGATAGATTTGCAGAAGAGCGAGAAAGACCTTTCATAACTTCAGTCAACCCGGTTCAAGTTGGCAGCCTACGTTAGAAACTGAAAGTTCACTCTGTCGATCATATCGAATTCCGAACGAGGCATTCATGATTCGAACCTTCTTGGAACTCACGAAGTTCAAAAGCACCTTTAGACACAACAAAGGGAAGCTACTTCGATCCCTTTACCCTTCCCCCCCCCCATTCCCTTCGTGGAAGGTCGAACAATATCATAGATCAGACCGTTTCGCGGGTCCGAGGATCGTCGAGGCCGCGAATGTTGTGAGGGGTTTTGCGGGTTGTATTGAAATCGACTTGGTTGAAAAGAAGGAAAATTTCGACAGCGGAGGTCGTAACCGGTGCGAGAATAATTCCCGAACGACAGAAACAGAGCCCTGTTCGGAATTTAATTTTCGCGGATTCGATAGACGTTCCTGGGGAGTTCTTTTTCTACGTCTATTCGAGCTATCGTGTCGAGCTTGTTCGTTAATTTATGCAACGCTCTCACAATGAATTCAGTCTCATTTGACTCTCGAGCGGGCGCGGATGGCACACGTCCGATGGGAATCCCAGGGAACAGATTGGGATTAAAATTGTTTCTGTTGTTATTCACACTCCAGCGAACGAGCGAGCGAGCGAACGGGCGAACGAACGCGCAAGCAAGTGGACTCGGCGAGTATCTTTCAAGGCGGCCGCTTGCCCGAACGGCCAGTGAGCACCTTCGGAATTTTAACCCGATCATTTTGCAACCAAGACTCTCCGCGGCCTTGCTGGGCTCGCCGCTGATCTCAAGGTTGCGAGGGAAAGAGAGAGACTATTAACGAAGACGTTATGGGAGCCGATGTTCGTTCGCTAGAATCCGAGTGAGAAGTCGTTGTCAGAAGATTCTCCTGCCGAGACGCTTCGGAATCTGGATATTCAAGAGATTCCTCGATACGGCCCTTTCGAAAGTGAATTCCAGAAAGATTGTCGAGATCACGGAATCGCCGTCCCAGAGCATTTATCGCCGTCCGGAAAAGTGGTCAAGGTTTGGGGTCGATCTCCCCGACGCGCAATTTACGGAGCTGTCGATCCAATTCGCGTGGATCAGTTTCCCGTTGCACCTATTACCGAAGCGCCGGATGTTGATCTGACCCGTATAATTATTTGGCGGGGGGGAACCATCATAGGCAAGGCTCTCCAGGTTTAACGGTGGGAACAAACAGTAAAATGTCGACACATCTCGCTGCGCACTCAACCATGAACCGATGCGAGAGATCAATGATACGGTCTCCGGAAATGTGGGAGGGCTTTTTGAGTTTCAGTGGAAGCCTCCGAAGACCCCGCAAGACACGCAACTCGAGAGAGCATTTTGTCCCGCGATGCTCTATTAGAGTCGACAAGACATTTTTCGCTCGGGGGTATCCGATTTCAAGAAGCTACATTTTGCCCCGGAGGATGTCGTAAAGTTGCAGTCGCTATTGTCGTCTTTGTGCTTTTCCCGCGTCCTCCCGTTTCGTTCGTCCCAAACAATGGGTTCTACATGAATTAGGGGGAACGCGGAAGAGAGCAACAATTGTACTCCAAAACATCAGCTATGCGGATCCAGATCGTAGTGGAGCAAGTTCAGATCTCCGAGTTTCACTCGACTCAGATCGTCCTCGCCTCGAAACATTCGTTTCCACCGATGATCGTCATGAGTTTTCTCCCCGGTTCAGGAAGGCGGCGGCGCTTCATCAACTTCAGATAACGCGATTTTCGAACAAAAGAGGATCGCAACATTCACCTCGGAAAACTCTTGACGTCTGTGGGGCGAACAACGGGTCCAAACTCCCGAAAAAAGTTCCAGCGAGAGCGGCGTCCAACGGGTAGAGGCTATCTTCTCTGAACAAACGGTGATATGTGGGTAAGTGGAGGCCCACGAGGACCGCACATTCTTGTGGAGTTAGAATTTTCAAACCTTGCGCTCCAAACGTGAACAAACGCTGGAATTTTTCCTCACTCGTGGAAATTTCTTGCAGCAACTCAATTGTGGAAAATGCGGGATCCGTGAGTTCAGATGATCGGTTCCGCCTTTGTAGATCCTACTTCTTGTCTCGAAACTCGCGATGACCTTCCGCACTCACATCAGAGCCACCTTGAAATGAAGCCTCGCCACAAGAACGCTGCACGAGCACCAGCATTGAACCACCGAACGATTGAAGAGCGGGAAAAAGCCCTCGAACACGTCATAAGGCCTCGCCGTGCAGAGATACGGGAGCTTAATGTGCTGAACAGAGAGGGTTGTGTGCATTTCGTCGTTATATCCGACACAGTACAAATACGTAGCGGGAAACGAATTAGGCAGGTTCCTGGAGTTCTTCGTCCTCTGACATAAGAGAAGGTGACTCCAGCTTCGCTGAAAGTGCGAGCACTGAGGAGTTCTGGATCTCGGTCCCTCCGTAGCTTTGCGGATAATATGTCAAGTGAACGAACGATCTATCTATCCATCTATCCGAAAACCATTAAATTTTCACAAACTCTAAAATGCGATCGGCACGGCAGATTTCAAGTGTGCAGTCGTCGGAACGACGATAACTCGCATGGAAACTGGAGTAGGGATCAAGCGCTCGGCCTTTGAGAACTCATGCCGAGTATCACTGAGGTTGGATACCGGAACTTAGGCCAACGGACTGGACTCACTCGTTTGTGGATTCAGATGTGCGCAGTTCGACCAGATCGACGCAATTAGCCGCCTCCAGGGAGCCGTCTCCAAGACTGAGTTTCCATCGAGACCACGTATCTCAAAGACTGACTGAAGCCCTTCGAAAAATGAAAGTCTCGATCCTCGATAAGACTTTCTGAGTTTGCTTCCGCCTGCTCCTATCTCCAGCTCTCCCCAGACCCCGTCTGGTCTCTCTGAGCAAACAGTTCCAGGTTCTAGAAGCGGAGTCAAATGATCGCACTTGAGGCACGAAGAGAAACTTGGCCATACAGCCGCGGGAGATCTCTGCTTGCAAATTATGTCCGGGAAAGTCTACTCGCTGCTGCCTTACGGGGTAATGGTAAAGTTTTGGACGAGGATCCTCATCTCAACGGCATTACCCTGAGGCAGTTCCAGGTGATTGAGAGTTCGCTCTTTAGGCTTCCGTCGATCAAATGGAGCATATCATCCGATTTGACGGCAGTTTTCGTTTCCACGCACTCTCCTCATTTTATCATGTTCCTCTCTCCCTTTATTTATCCTTATCACTCCCTATCTTGCTCTCTCTCTATTTAATCTTATCTCTCCCTACCTTTCTCTCTCTCTATTTTTCTCTCTTTCCCTATCCTTTCCTCTCGATCTCAAAGATAACTACACACGATTGGCATGGACCGACTGGGCAGCTTCCAAAAACAATCTCGTCCGCCATATTTCATCTGCTGTGCCTGGCGCAACTGTATCAGGAATCTCACCGGAAACTGACAAAATCACGGATCCATATCTGGATACGAATGTTTCCCGAGATTCGACGTTTGCTTTCCCGTGACCGTCTCCCAATGGTCGATCGAAAGTGAGAGAGAAAATCGCTCATCCTTTTCAACCCAGTGTTCCCAGCTCAGACGAAATCACTCCCGATTCAGAAAAGACGCGCGAAAGAGCCAATCCTTGACAGCGAGCGTTTAGGAAACGCGCGACGGAACACTCTCAATTCACCTTGCAGAAAGTTTGGGCGAACATCCTTAACGCACATCCTATTTCCCGCCGATGTCGCTTCATTTGTTCTCGTTGTGAAATTCCTGAATGGGAAATTCCTCAGCGTTGTCACGCGACGAAACAGCGTTCATACATCACTTTGATTCTTGAGGTCGTTCGTTGTTCGCTCGGTTCGCTGCCTCGTTCGTTCGTTCGTTCGTTCGGTTGCTCGTTTGCATCCAGTGAACGGAACAGAACGAGCCATAGTTCAACTAGCAAAACATATTTTTCCTGGTTTCGAAAAATTTCTCGTGACTTCGATTAACAACATGTCAGCTGCCTCACCGTTAAACCACGGAATGGGCTTAGAGCAGAGCTCGGGCAGGCCAGCTCGGTTTAGAGAATAAGTACCTTCTCATTGTCACAACCGGGCTGAGGGAGACTGAGCAAAAATGTTTCGAGATCTCAGCCCGTGGGTCTCTCGGTCTTTGAAAGACTCCCACATAGTGACTTTTCGCTTTCAACCTGCATTTGCCTACCTGCTACAGATCGACATAGATGACTGCCAGTGTGTGTGAGCTCGGGTGAAGCTCAGAGTATGTATTACACTGATGAGCGAAACCAACTTGCGATCGAGAACAATATCGCTCTTCTGCCCAGAACTGTGAATGTAGCGAACTTCTATCAAGCATATATTTTCTTCGGTTTTTGATCAAACGATGTCATCGTGGGCGTCCCAATAATCAGATATCTCAACCACCTTCTGTCGACGATCGTAAGGAACGTCGATCGAAGATTGATGAAAGTATGCTCCAGATTCGTTGAACGAAGAGGCGCGTCACACCATCTCTATATAGGATGGAGAAAGTGTAGTTCAGGATTCAGACGGTTTGCTATTGATTCGAATGGTCGAGGATTGATTAGAATCGACAGTTTCACCGAAACCCGTCCTGATTTTCTCTTTTTGGAAACACACGATCGTCGAATCAGGAGTCGGGATATCGTGATGATGCAGAGCCCTCGGCGAATGGTATCTGTATGCTGTCTGAACTCAATGAACTGAATTATTACGATGCCGTCGCGCTGTGGTGGGCCTACGCACTCTACTCGATCTCTTTCTCACTCCGAGATGAACTTTGGCGTTCGGGGTCCGGCAATCGAAAGTTCCCGATTAATGCCCGCCTCATCCCCAAGTTCTTATCGCGGGTAAGGGAAAATGGATTATTGGTTTGCTGTGAGGATTTTCGCTCAGTTTTCGCAATAGCTTGTTCGCAGACGCCGGCCCGTGTGACGGACCCCTAATTCAGAAAAATATGATCCACTGAGAATTTGTGCTGACGGAGCCATTTCAAAATCCGGAGAAGAGAAAGCGAAACCTCATTTCCGGATTTCGTAACAACCGGTGACGGGAGGTTCTCGTCGATAGACAGAGTTCTCAAATTGGAAGAGTTTAAAACTAAAATAGGGTCTTCAAGTATAAAGCCTGGAATCCTTTGATCCCCTCAACCTTTGAAGCTCCAACGGAACCGCAGTGATTTGATGTTTCAATATTGTCATCCCTCCCTTGTCAGCTTTCCCACGGTATAACCCGGAGGATATTTTCATCGACGACGTCTACGCACCATTTGTAGAAATTAATAATCTGGTGTGTTTTGCGTCGAGATGTGCATCTCGACTATGACTCATAAAGTTTGTTGCAACAAACACTCTACGATTTAGAGTCTTCATGATATGTACACTGCTAACTTCCTGATTGAATGGGAGAAAAATAACTTACCCCTGCCCGTTTGTACATGGAATGCTTAGCGCACAGAGAAACAACGTGAACACTAGCATAAATGATGTTGAACTGGTTGGAGTTGGTTTTGATAATGTCGTAGTACTGACTGATCCACCACCACCACCTCCACCAATGCCACAACAACAACAACAACAAGACGTACAAGAACAAGAAGGATAACCACAACAACAAACTGAACTCCGGGATGAAAACGCTGCTGTTCGTGACGTAAACTTGTTTGAGGAATGCCATCGTTTCTGATCGGTGAATTGGTCGTTTGTGGTACAAAAAGTGGTGTCTGTCGCTGACGGGGTGTCGATCGCTGCGGGAGTTGTGAGCGTCTTTGACGTGGTACTTGCCGCCGTCGGAAACGAGAGCCTCTTCGAAGAGGTTTTTAACTTTGACGTGTTTGTGTACGCCCTGGTGGCGGACGTGGTCGTGGCGCAGGACGTCTTGGATGTCGAACTGGACGTCGGATGCCACGACGACGACGACGGCGGAGACTTCGCTAACATCCAGAGCAATCGGAAATCGAAGGCAGGTGACATTGGTGCCATGCCGACCGCATTCGTGCACTTGGCTCTGGACTTTCGAACAACAAGTTGAGGACCTATGTTCCTCGAGGTCGGAATTCCTGTTGCTTCTGTTGCTGTTATGGCTGCTGCTGCCACCGCTGTTGTTGTTGTTGCTGCCGCTGTTGTTGCTTCTGCTGATGATGATGTGGTTCGTTAGGTGAGAACTGGCAGTGGAATTTTCCGAGTGATCAACTACCAAAAAACGCCAAAAAAAATTGTCCATCGTGCAGGGACGATCGTCGATTGACGTTTTACGTCCCCATGTTCGCACAGCTCCTGATTTCGGAGCGGCACTTTTGCGGCAGCTGAGAGATCTGCACCACGTCTAGCACCACTTGGAGACGCGAGCGGGCAACACACAGTGCGCGGTAAGTCTACGAACAACAACAACAACGACAGCGCATCGTAGAGCCACCGCGCCGCGGCCAGTTGAGCACGTGCTTCGCCCGCCGCGTGTTTTCCGGATTCGAACGGAACGGAAAACTTTCGGAGGCATCCGAAACTTTGGCCGCCACAGCGAGAACTAAAGGCAACTCCATTGAGAAGACAGGACTATGCCAGCGCCGCCAAACGGGTGGCCTGAGAAACCGTCTGGAGAGGGCGCCTGCCGACCGACCGCCCGACTAAGCGACCGGCCGGCTGGCGGGCCTGCCTGCCTGCCAGTGGGTCTATGGGCCTGTCTGCTCAGGTAGTGAGAAGAAGTCGAGCTTCCCGTAAGCACTGTGTTCACTCATAGAATCTTTTCTAGCAGCGAGAAGCAACGACCGAAAGGAACCACCTCTAATGTCGCAGGGCTTCGAACCACCAGCCCTCTCAGTGGCCGCGTCGCTCGACACGCGCGCTTCCTAGCTGATCAATTACACGGCTCGATTTCTTGTCGATGACGGAGATGTCGATCTCTTTGCTCTTTGGTCGCCCGTTTCACACCAGCTTCACAATGGCGCACCTTATATCTTCGAAATTTCGGCACACAATCACTGCCCGACGCCCCAAAGCTGTTCGCTGCGTTCCCTCGGGTGCAGAACTCTCCTGAAGATGCACCTGTCGAACACCAACCTTCTAACCTCACTCGATGAAGGTCCTTCCCCGAGATATATATATACATATACATATATGTTGAAAGACTTTGGAAAGGTCCGCGGAATTCGAAGTTCAGGAAATCCGAATCACGACTTGGTCGCGAAACATCGACCGTGAACCAATTTGACACCTATTCAGTTGTTTGCTTGGCAGAGCACCGAGTAGTCGGAAGTCGGCAGTCTCTTCGTTTGTTACACTCAACAAGCGCTCAACAAAAACGAAGCGCAACCGCGTGAGGTTGAATAGGCCGCTCCGGCGTGATGCCTATCCATCATTTAGCGCAGGACTTAATTTGCACGTCTGTTGTTATGCTGGAAACCCAAGACAGCTGTAAAGAGCGCTCCCACCACCGGTAACAGCAGCTTAAGAAGCTCATAGTATGGTGCGGCTATGAGTCCCAGAGCTCATTTGTCTCAGAGCTGGTTCGCAGCGACGAATCTCAAAGGCCGGATATGTGTGCCAAGGTTCGAGCAGGCCACCAACAAAGCTCGTCTGCATACAGCAACTTGTTGAACCGGGTCTCCTATTGTGAGGCTCGGAAAGGCTTATTTTCGTTTTTCCTCTCGTTTCCGATGTTCCCTGTTCTTCTCTGTGTACCCAACGAAAGCACTAACAGAACCATTGAGTCCGGGGAGCTGCTCTCGATTCCTTCGCAAATTCGCTTCCCCGACGACACATCTCCTAGGTTCCTCCCGAGTACGCTCCCGAAACCTTTCCACAGCGTTACCGGCTACCCTCTCGATAATGATGTTGAGTCGAGTATCTTCAGATCATCCAGAGAATCTTGGAGCGCTCTCGGAATTCCCAGCGTTCTTGACCTTTCTCAGCCTTCCGTTCCGTTGTTTTCCTGGCATTTCCCTCCAGGTTTCCCTATGGATGCTAAACTGGCCCTACTTTCAAGGTCTTTGACCTTTCTTCTGATCGGCCGAGCATCGATTTAGAATGTTATGGTCCTGAACTTCAGCTTCCGATATCCATGGTTCATTCATCTACCTCGTGAGTGTGCCTGTAAGTGTTCATTCCATTCCAAGGAGAACATCCGCCTGCTCCTAGAACGAAAATATCCCAAGTTTTTGGGCGGATAGCGTGCGCGCATCCGACGTAACACGGAAACGTCTTCGTAGAGATCTAGCGTGGAACTCCTATTCCCTGAGAGGTTTCCTCGATCGCAACTACTTTTAGCTGCGTCGATGAACTTTGTTCCGAAAGCTCTCCACGGCCCCGTACTCACTCGCGTCTTCGCCCACACTCGCTTTCGCATCTGGAAACTTCAGCGGTGCAGCACATCTGCCATCTAGGCTCCTGTGGCAGTATTCCGGCCGCGTTTCTGGCGATCCCAATCGACTGATCCTATTCTTGAATCCCCTTGCAGTGGATGTGGACGAGACTCAGAGTTTCATTTGTGATATATCAGGAACCATAGCTCTAGAATTTTTGACGCCGCCGCCGTAACGATTGAAATCATGCGATTCATTTCGGAGAACCCAGAACTTTCGCATCGTGCAGGTTCGTTTCATGAACTTGAGGCCACGGTCTGATGCATGCGCATAATTGCCGGTCGAAGCTGGTACTCGTGCGTGAAATCGCTCGACGGATGCTTCCAACCTCCGAGCCTCAAGCTGGAGCCTTGATTGTAAATCCCGAGTAGGAGGCGAAGAACAGTGGTTGTCCACTCAAGTGCACCTATTTGCTCCGTGAGCGCCCGTCGTGCGACCGCGAAGCTGGCCAGCTCCAGAAATGTTTGATGGCAGCCGCGACGGTAAACCACGGGTTTCGGTCGACCAACCGACCGGTAGACATCTACCCTCCCACAACGAGCGCCGTCGACCGTAACTAACATCGTTCTCATTAATAAATGGACCGTTGTTGTAGTCGTCCTCGTCGCCGTCGTCGTCGTCGTGGCGCTCGCTACTGAGTCCGGTGGTGGTCTGGAGGTCGACGCGACTTCCAGCGTTCGACTCCGCTCTGTTCCGGCGAATTCAGCTTGTTCCGATATTTCCTTTTCGTCCCCAGGATCAGGACCGTTCCCGCCTCCTAGGCCGCGAGGAGAAGAGCCTTGCAGCCAGAAGAAGCATCGGAAAAGCCAGTGAGAACAAAAGGGCCGATGGAGGCATTTGGAAGGCTGCCTCTTCGCCTCCATAATGTCCGCGGGCCTCCCAGAAATAACCTCGCCGCGACGAGAAAGTCGATAGCAGTGAGCATCTCCGAGCGAATCCAAACTGAATGCATACACACACACGCACACAAACGAATAGCGCGTCCACTTGTTTGCATTCGGATCCGGCTCACGTGCTCGAGGCCTGCTGCCATTCCAAATCCGATGTGACTTGGACCTGCGTGACAAGCTGCTTACGAACCCCGCAACCTCTTTCGGATCGGCAGCAACACCCGACAAGCGACGAGGAGAGCTGCGATGAGGTCCGAAGATGTGTTCTGTTCCACCTCCACTTGGAGATCGAGGTTCACACACCAATTTCGCTCCCGCCTGTCGTGGCCGAGGGGAATCCACTTCCATGAAAGTTTGGCCCTACAGAAGGTCCCTAGTGAACAAGGACCTGCTGGCGGCTGCAGTCGTCGCGGCCTTGTTATCATCAGGCAAACGCTGCCTTGTGGCGCCGCGGGACGCCTCCGAAACGCCGTTGGTTGCTGTACCGGTTTCAAACATCCTCGCCAGTCATCAGGAAAGTGTGGAAAGAAGGGCTTATCTGAGGCTTATCTTAAAAGCACACCAATTACCGACCACAGCAGCAGCAGGAGCTACTCCGGCGACGAGAACAGGGACTAAGTTGAAGCTAAGTATGCACTCTTTGTTTTAGAGAGACGCCGTTTGGAGCGAAGCGGAACCGGGAGGAGGGCCGTTTACCTCGTTGATTCCAAATTGACGCAACAATCAACGAAGATCACGGTGAATAGCCTCGCGACGTGGGAAAGAAGCCCGACGGTAGGGTTCATCGGCAAAAAATGCAAAAACTGAATAGGTCGCTCATCCAGTCTCAAGAACTCGACCATGCAAGCTTTTTGTGGATTTCTGGCAATTTTTTTCGCGGAACGTTTTTTTTCTACGGTTTTTACGGAACTACGGTTTGCGCTCCGAGCGATTCAAGCGAACGAGGGCACCTCTTATTCAGAGTAGACAAAGTTCTCTGCGACTAGGTGTTTGTATTGCACTGAGGTTTGCGGCTTTGTCTTTGTCTGGGGCAAGCAGGAGGGGGAGTCGCCGGGGCCTGACGAACGCGGGGGCGGCGGCGTCGGAGAGTGAGCTCCCGGATGAGTGGAGAAGCGTGCCTGGAACGAGCCTCATTAGCTGAATGGGCTGCCAACTGGCTACGAACCTGGTCGTTGCATACTCTGTGCTTGACTGCTCTAGGCTCTGGAACCAAACGAAGCGATGGGGAAAAGCTGACTGACTCAGAGCCGATAGCCGCGAACGGCTTTCGACGATTCGGAGCAGATTAGACAGCCACTCGTCGCGAGGATGTCTATGAGTGGAAGGTCTGAGCGTGGGTTCGATGTTTTCATATCCGAAAACATGAAATCACATCGTCTAGAATAGCAATTAGTGCGCGACGATCAGATTCCTGGCCGTCCGCCCTCGTGCGTTCCCGTTCGCTCGACCGATTGTGACCAAACGCGGCATCGGGCGTTCGGTCACAACTTGCAGCTCGTCCGGGCTTGGTGTGTCACGACGATGTTCCTACGCTCGCATTAGATGTGCATTTCATCCACGCTCAAAAGATTCTGCCGAGAAGGAAGGGTCGAGATTTCGGTTCGAGCCGAGCTGGTTCCGAACCGCATGCTTCAAACGCTGATCACTACGAGCCCACGAACACCTTCACCAAAAACGAAACAAAACCTTCTTGCGGGTCCCTGGACTCAGCATCGCGAGAAACTCGAATTTCCAATCATTAAAGGGCTGCGTTGACGTTCTTGGGAACTTCAGTGATATATCGATTGCTTGCTGGCTGAAGTCATCCGACTATTGAGCGACAGACGAACTCGGAGTACATTTGGCAGGGAAAGCGAGCAATATTCCACATCAAAGCAGTTTGGCAAGACCGAATTGCAAGCAACCAAAAGGTCGACCGCTATCTGAATATTCATCAACAGATACTCAACTCATAGCATCGAGTCGCCGAAAGAGAGGACACAAAGGAAATCTGAACCACTCAGAGTCAGATGGAGAAATCCGATCTTCGGGTCCCGACGATCGAGACACTCCATGCCTGTCAGTATGCCTCCTAGAATCTACTGGAGTTGCATTAGTCATGAAGGGACCTTTGGACGAGATGTTCTAATGCATACCCGCTAATACATTCACATCGAAATCGGAGATTATCTCTGATTCAGCTCCTGAAAACTCCGAGCTCTCGCGCTCAGGAGAGGCTTGTGTGGAATGTTGGTCTCGGACCAGAACATCACAAAGTTTCGATGGGAGAGGATCATGCATTCGCTGCGGTTGGAATGGTGGACTGTCGACGGGTAAGGTATGACAGGGCCCATAGGTGAACGACATGATTGTCTTGAGCTGACCAGAATGATCTGGCATAGGGATGAGATCTGAATTCGATATCCGAAACTCGAATAGCCCCAGAGTTCCCTCTCAGATCCCCCAGAGCATTCCTTCGTTTCAGAAGCAGTTCCTCCAGGGTGTTGTTGATTCTCTTTCGATTTCGCCCGGCGGTGCTGGTGAGGGAAAATCGTTGTTGTGAATCTTGAAAGTTCGGATCCGACGCGTGATCCTGAATACGTTGCGGAGCGCTCAACGATGTTCGAAGGGATTCTGGACGTCGAATATCATCCAGCCCGGGATTTCGTAGATAACAAACCTGTGATGGAGGTGCGAGGGTTGGGGTCTGTTTTGAATCAGCTTAACGGAGCATTGTTGCGAGTGGTATTTGGAGAGAGGGGCTGACGGGAGCATCCAAGCTTCGATCGGCCTCCCAATGCATTTCACGCGACGAGGTAGCGGAATTCTATTCTCTGCGTGGAGAACATGCATCTTTCGCTCAAAGATTCTCCAATCCCAGATATCTTGTATTCACGGATTCAGACACACAGTCTCGTCCATGGAACTCTCCGGAGCTATCGACTCAGCGGCGGCGTCTTGACGCGACACCCTTGTTTCCAGCGAAAATGCTCTACTTCTCGATCTGATGAAATCTTTCATGGTGTCTGATCCGACACTCGGATTCCATTCTTTTTGGGGACACATTTGGATGACAGGCATTTCTAGAACGTCGAATACGGTCTAATCAGGACTTTCCGAAGATTACATCTGGGATTTTTCTTCATGTGGAAGCACCTGTGTCCAGCGGAAGAGTTCCCTGAAGGGCTCGATATTTTTCCCAATTCGCAAACCTTTTCCCCTCTTCTCACCTCGTCCGACGGACGTGGACTGGAACGTGGGAAACACACTGTTCTGGTCATCAATCTGATTGAGACCTTAGGTATACGATCATACGGCCGCTCTCCTGCATTTAACATCACGACAGCAATGGCTACTAGCTCTGGATTGGCAACCTGTGTCAGGAAACATCGAAACTACCATTAGTTACAGCAATGATATCCGTCTCATTGGGTTGCTCTACCTTTCGCTCATGTCAGTTTCGCAAGCTCACTCTCGCTGCCGCGGGCGCGACACATTCACTTAGCGCGGCTCATTCACTGTCTGTCATGGGTACATAATTCGAGATGTCATAGTCGCAATTAAAACAACTCCACCAATGCTAGAGCTTTTATCTTGAGCAGACGGACGCAACTCCATGCTTCGGAGAAGGGAGCCAAGCGAGGCAGCAAAACTCTACGGAACGCATGCGAGGTGGTTGAGAGCTGCTCCTTCCAACGAGGCGAAAATTTTATCAAGGAGGAAAGACAACTCTTATCTCGACCGGTATCTGCCGGTGGAAGACTGTACTCGGGAACCCCAACAAACGAGTCGACGCCAAGCATGATATTTTTCGTATGATTCCGAGTCCTCGACGCAATCCTGAAACACAGCTCTCTCTCTCTCTCTCTCGGTGCCACCCTCACCGATTGTTCCCCTTAAGGCCTCATCATTTCGAATTACAGTACAACCTCGATTATTTCAACTGGTGGATGGAAAAAAGAGTGGAAATAATCGAGGGTGGGCGAAAATAAGCACGTTCTGAAACCCTGGTACCGATTTCTTAATCAGAAAATTGGTTCAGACGCTGAACGAGGTAAAATGATCCGGGATATGTTGGTTGTGGGGATGCCGGACCCTTCCGATAACGAACATTCATCCAGTGTCGCCGTATTTACATCAGACTTGCAGGGCTTCTCACGGCACCCCTCTTGAAGAAATAACCCTGAGGGTTGCCGCCAGTCGGGAAGTTTGGGAACCTTGTGGTGTAGCCAGGAAACAGGGTTTTACAATGATGACAGAACAGTCTACGATCAGCATCGACTATGATTTGGAAGAACATCTCTTTTTTTTTTTGATCATAAGCTACTTATCAAAGTCTGAGAATGAGTCCCTATATTAATCTAACGCAGTTTCGAAAATGTAGGATGAAGAAAATCAGGTCGATAATTAGACAAAATTCCAGCGAAAAATGTGCTTCCGGACGATCCTTTCCGGCGCGTTCCACAGAGTTGAAATAATCGAGGTTGAGATACGGATTGTTGAAATAATCGGAGTTGAAATAATCGCGGTTGGAATACTCGGGGTCGTTCTGTATTTCAGAGGATATCCATTCTTGCGAATAGTTTCGTTCCGAAGTCGATCTGTTGAGGGTTGTTCTCCTGGAAGCGAACTAGATAGGAGACGGTCCGCCGTCGGCGTTGCGTGAGTCAAGCTTCGCGACTCGGTCGGAGCGCGGTGCCAGTTTCCTTTGGGAGGACTCCCAGGAGATTCACCAAAAAATAGTCATCAATCTGCCATCAGCTAGCGGAGGTCGGAAAAGCCTTTTAATTCGCGATGGAAGCACACTTAAACTTGAAAACGTTTGGAGATACGTAACGCAATCCCAGAGTTCCAACGCACAGGACGCAGCGTTAGAGTTCACAGGGCAAATGAGAATGGACTCCGAAGCTGACAGCGGTTGCCCAATTCTAAATACGTTATCAGCATATCGATGCGATGATACCATCAATGAACAAGGACGGACTTGTTATGCCTGATGAAGTCGCTTGCGTGCTTGGAGTCGCATTCATGGGACTCATTCTAGGGAAAACGATCAAGACCGTTGATTGGATAACTCATGAAGTCATGAAACTGCAAAAATCATAACACAAACGGTGTTCTGAAATGTATCGAGAATAAGGTCCCTGTATGTACGCCTCTAATAGCTACTAAGCATAGTGAGCATGGTCGATTCACACCTGGCTCCAAGGCCAAACGCTGACCTCGACCGCATCCGTCCATGAAGCACAAAGTTGTATAACCAGAAAATCGGAACAAAATCTTAATTAAGAGCTGAAATGAGCATGAAGCAATATACGGCGTCGTAAGTCGTAATCCATGTCGAGTTGGTCCATCGCACCAGATGGTCCACTAGAGCTACGATGGCCATAGTCTCCATGACATTACGGAGTAGCGCCACGTCCCTAATGTTGGTCGTGTGCTGGCAGGCGTGAGGGTACGCCGCGCCGCCATCGCGAAGAGGGTGGGTAGGCGCGCGTGCGTAACGGATCCAATGTGTCAGCGATGCTCTGTGCGCAGAGAAGTTCGTACGCCAGGCCTCGCGTCAAGTAGAAAACTCCGAGGTGCTCGGTGCGCCGGACAATCTGATTGAGATCGGGCTTGCCCGATACTTTCGGGACGCCTCCGTCAGCCGGATTCCCCCTAGGCTACAACTTCAGCTTTCTATGACTTGATCTGCATGCGGACCCGCAAAATTTGGCGTGTCTGCGACCTTAATTATAAATACGTGCCTCGGGACTCCGGCACGTGAACCATCCGAACCAGACGATTCCGGCCCGTCCGCTTCCGGCCGCAATGTCTGTCTACCTGCCTCCCTGGCTACCACTAAACCCGCGTCAAAAATGAGGAATCAACCCGAGTTCCATCTGTAGAGACGTGTACTCTCTTGTAACTATCTCAGTTCCCCCGGTGATCGCTTTCGATGTACAGCTGAAATTACAGAGTCGCGGCGTTTGGGCTCTGCGAATCCTTGGTTTTGTTTCCGGGCACGTTGTTGTCTGTTGTTGCAAATTATATTAACAGGTTCAATCCGGAGAGGCATTTGTCGCAACTGTGTTCACTCTCCGCTTTGAAGGCTTCGCTCACGTTGCCGAGTAACGAAGATGAATCGCATCGCCACAATCAGGGAGCGGAAGTCGCAGGTGGATATCTCAAATTCCAAGCATCCGTTGACGACAGATTGGACAGGGAATAAACAATGTGATACGTTGAAATCCAATTTCAAGGTTCAGTTCGGAGGTTGCTCCCCTCGATCCATTCAAACCGCGATCGGAAACATCCGTGATTAAGCTACAGATACGGTCAACTCTGATACTCCGGATATTACGGAGACAAATACCATATCTGCTACTTCTTTGGAATCTTGCACCGGTGTGGAGCCGTGAGTATGCACAATACTCTCCTTCTGACCATGCCCCACGTAGTGGGCCGATTCGAGAGGATCCCAAGTTCGAAGACACCACATGAAGGCAGTGGTTCAGGAGCGTCGCTTGGAATGGCGATGTTCAAATGGAGAGTCTTTCCAAGTTGTTCCGAAAGCGAGAGAGCTCGACAAGGAGATGCTCGAATGTTACTGACAATGAGATACACTGAGGTGTACTCGAGTTCCTTTGTAAAATCCGAGCAGTGCCTAGCTTGGAGAGAGCTAAGTGATGAGATGGGTTACTCTGTCAATCTAGATTTCACCTTGATTGAATTACGGTAGGAAGCGGCCGTTCCGCGACTAAGCAAGTGTTCTGAAAAGGGCGGGGCATTGAACTGCGGGCGAATTGCTTTCCTCCGGAAGGAATGATGAATGGTTCAAACTACTTCGAACTTCGAGAGGAATTCCCGCGCTGAGCACGAGCGGGTAACGAGGGTTGCATCGGATCGTTCGAGGTTCGAATAGCCATTCTCAAATGATCGAGCAATGTTCTGAATCCTCGTTCCATGGATCATTCTATACCGGGACTGTGCTCTCTATGCTCATAATGGCTGATTACCAGCTGAAGCGCATTCCCGCTCCATCCATGGCAGTCGCGACCACAACATAAGTGTGGCAGGCTGGACGCCCTCTCGCCTGCATCGATAGATCCATTTCGTGATTCGTGACCCAGAAGGAACTCGTGAAGGGAAGGCCCCGGCAACTTCATAATTTCGGTCTGGATGAGGATCCTTGAAACTATCAAATGAACAGGAAGCAGTTGTCATTTGCATCAGTAGTCTCGGGTTCCGAAAGACCTCGGAGCGACCCCAGAGGAGCTATACTGTCCATAGTCGTGAGCTTGTCGACTGAAGCTTGAAGTCGCAGAGTCTTGCTAGGGAACGATACTTTATCCGGGGAGATGTTTTCACTATTTGGGTGCTACATCAGACCCTGATGAAATCAAATTCCCTCAAACTCTGCCGCCGAGCCGTTAGGGGTCCATGGGACCACTAAAAGCCCATTGTTGACTGTTTCACTTTTGAGTGACCCTAAGAGCCTAAGTCGGAGAGTCCGGGCCGGAACGTCGCCAGCTTTAAAGTTTCCAAAAGCATCGCGAAACACTGCTGGACGGTTCCAGTTCGACAAATTCCTTCGGAGCAATGGGCTCCGCCTAATTAGTACACAACACGGCCACGCCATTTTGACCCGAATAGGTGGAGAACGCGGTGCACCGATCAAGCGGAGTTCACTGCTGGAAGTTGAAGAGGTGATGACAAAATTGGAGTTGTTACGCGTCGTATCTAGAACTCCAAATGGAATGGAATGGAAATGGAACGATTGTTCTCGAGGAAACGCGTTTTCGGAGCCTGACTCACTCATCCAGAGTGTCGGTCGTCGAGCATGGCAGAATCGAAAATATCGGCAAGAACGGCAATGGTACGGACCTTCCCCCTCCGTATCATTTCACATTGTATCCGTATTTTGTATCCGCGACTGAGGACTCTTTGTCTCAATTTGTCATAGATTGGATCTAGTTACGAGGGTTCTCCGCCTCGAATCGAAAATGTACCTTTCTAAATCGCTCTGATTAAAAAGCCCGATCGAAATTATCAATGTCGTCGCCCTCACTCGAGCAATCGACCCTGGCGAGCCTAACGGAGAGGTTTACGGACCCCAATCACGTGAACACTATCCGCTATCGCCCTCCTCGCTTGTAAAACCCACGTCGCCCGATTGAGCTGGGCCGAACCGAGCGTAGGGTTGCGGTCGGCAGGTCCGCGAACGGACATCACCCCTTGACCGGCGCGGCGCCTGAATGCGACGAAAGGGCACCCGATGAACTGAGCAATTTGAGCCACATGGCCCGGCCGTGATCGACACATTGGATAAGGTTCCACTGGAGCTCCTATGATTAATCCGGAGACTTGTGAGCGGCCTCTGGAGGATGTTTGAATGACCGCACGACTAATTGTACGTGCCTCACAAAGCTTCCGATGGAGTCGAAGGCCACGAACCGTCAAGCTGCGAGCCTTCGAACGACTGCGTGAGTGCTCATGGGCGACAGTCAAAGCTTCGGCGAGACCCAAGATAAGGAGAGAATTTAAGAGTCTCACGTCCGCACTGCTCCGTATCATTGGATGCCGATGGTGACAGAACAGTGCTGTCTGTTCTGACTCTGTCTCATCGATAGTCCACATTCGATTTCTTCTTAGTTTGATCACAATTCTCGATCAGAGAGGTCGGTACCGAGACCCGAAAGAACTTTTTACAGTTTCTCCGGTTGTTAAATCTCAAACTGCCCGCCTCGGATTTATGATGTCCCGTTCCAGCGACAGATTTCCTTCTCCGAAGTATCTGTATATTCCAACAGGTCTTCGGACTCGGATCGGTGTCTTTGACGGTCGTCCGAAGAAATTTTTGTTTGAATTCTCTGGCACCAGATGTTATTTCTATGCTTCACCTACGTTGTTTCGATAGTTTCCCACTTTGGATGAAGGAGTCTTGATTTGAGCCCGGTCATCAGTGACGCATAGAAGGTTGGCGACCGATTCGCTCGAGGGCTAAAAGCCGCTTAGTTTTCAGATATAACTTCGCTCACACATCAAAATGGCTCGGGTTACAAACAAATTTGGTCAAAAGGTTTCCCCTAAAATCGTGTTCTATAGCGAGCATCTTCATCCACGAGTGATCCTGTAACGTCACGGTCGGGTGAGTTCCAGGGACTCTTTTGCTACGCAAACTGTACTCCGGGGGGAACCGGACACGGTCCAGTCTAAATCAAGTAACACGTGTCTTACGTGTCAATCGACGCACGTACGAGCGTGCCGTGGACTAGCCCTCGTTTTCCCTTGCGCGTCACCAGCTCACATACCGTTTCTCGAAGCTCGTTCAATACAGACTGTATGACAGTGGGTCCCAAACGTCTTCGAGCTGTTCCAGAACCGTTTATGAACGAGAATGCTTCAACAGGACGCAAACAAAAAGGATGATGATTATTCCGAGTTTTTTCATACATTACCGCGACGCATTACCGAGTCGATATGGCGGACGAACGGCCATAAATCGACTCGCTTTGGGGCGGAAAGTTCCACACCTGACTTGCACGATGGCATATGGTCCGGATATCGTCTCATCCACTGGCCATGATCTTGAAGCTCCTCATCTCCGGATACAGTGAGTCCCGGATATAACAGGGTCAAGAAGTTCTCCAACTTTTATCGACTGGCACCGCCTGTATAAGTCTTCTATCCTGGTGTATCATGGTTGCCAGGATCCGCATGCTCTGATCTCCTGGATTCCCTGGATCCAACAGTTTTTGAGGAGCAAAACGGCTGCCGGGAGGCGGCAGGGGAATAAATTCTAGCTATGACGACTTTGTGAATTAATTAGGCGTGGCCGATTCGCATATCGTTCATTGATTTCCAATGATTACATGCACAAAAATCCCAGGGAGATTCTTCTTGAAACGCTGCCTCGTTGAGGTCGCGGGACACTCCCTCGCCTGATTTCTCCTTCTCCATGGCTGGTCAGTTGTCAGGACGCGTCTCCTCGCTTCCAATCGCTCCGCCATCCGATGAAAAGGCCTCAAAGTACTGTAACAACAGGCGATGGATCTTTCCCGAACAAAGTCGACCTCAAAGACAATGGCATCCCACCCCCGCTCGGCTGACAGAAAGAACACGACCGCGACCGCCGTGATGATGTCGCGAACGTCGTTTTCCAATACACCAGATTCATTGACTATAATGATTTTTCAAACATCTCAGTTCAGCACATGTCCGATGCTCTGGGAGCGCCTCGCGGCCAAGAATCGGTATTGAGTATCATTGAGAAGAAAGTATAATCCTCGGATAGTCAGTCAACGTCAAAAAGCGGGATGAAGCGGCTGACCACGCGCCTCCGCCTCCGGTCGGCGACGGTGAGACGAGACTCCTGAAATCGAATGTAGTTTAATGTCGCGAAACCTACCCGAAGCCGTATGACGTTGGAATGGAACTCCGAGCGTATGCCTCGGAGTGACCTGAAACATCTCCAATGAATACCGAGAACGGGAATGCAGAAATTTTCAGCCG
This sequence comes from Neoseiulus californicus, assembly GCA_028455905.1. NCBI lineage: Eukaryota > Metazoa > Arthropoda > Arachnida > Mesostigmata > Phytoseiidae > Neoseiulus > Neoseiulus californicus. The sequence continues at coordinate 12,872,091 of JAMQGS010000006.1, read as the reverse complement.
TGATGTCTGTTCTACCCCCGCTCCCGGTCTTCGCGCAGCGAATCCTCAGACGGCGATCATACAGTTGGGGAACCATTGACGAGGATATTTTCGCGTTCATCCAGAGCAACGGAAGTCTCTAGAATCCCGGAGCAGGACTCCCAGATCCGTAAATGATGTCAATCGGAGCAATGTGGGCTTGAACGCAATAATCTGCCTAACTGGTGCTCGGCGCCCACATCTCGGTAGGATTTCTCGACGGGAAAAATTCTCGATGCGTCAGGATATGCCATCACGAATTCTCCGAGCATGGACGGTGTCATCGCAACCGGTGAATGCGCCCGGCGCGCTAATTCATTTGAAGCTTTGTCACCGGTTAGTTCGGTTTCGTGATCGTGTGGTGTGTGTTGGGCGCTCTACGTGGGATTTTTACTCGATGCAGGTGGCGCCGTCTGGCGAACGGGCTGTGGCGGAAATGTTTGCCTTATGTATGTGCGCGCAGGGCTCTCGCAGCCCTTGCTGGTGTTGCCCTCCTTCTCGAACTCGGTCCTGGCCCTGCGGAGTGCAAGCGACCGTCTCAGCCTGGTGGGATGTTGTTCTTGTAGGAAGTGTTTGTTGTTCGTTTGGAACATGGTCTTCTGACAGTTGTTGAAGAGAGAACGCTCCAGTTTCCAAAGGCCCCCGAGGCCATGGAGTCGTTACGTCTACGGCGACCCATAGTCCTGTGGACAACTGTCGCTTGTTATGTTCTGTGTTGCCTTCTGTTATTTCCACAGTTCGGGTAAGTCGAAGCCACTGAACGGTCGAATGGATGGATGAATGAAGCAACCAACGACGGGTGAAAGATAGAACGAACATAGCGAACAAACACGGACTAAGAGTGTACCTGTTAATCTGATCGGAGCCGTCGAGTTAGCCCGATAAAATCTGATCTGTTCGAGAGAAGCACCGTTCCGCATTGAAAACATCTCGCAGATCTCGTCTGCGGCTGTCTGTGAGAGGGCTGGAAAGTTCTGTGTTCAGATGGAACGATTATTGGAGTCGCAACTCGATCGTCGATCATCCGACCAACAGAGTGCACTTTTCGGCCGAGTTTCGTTCTGTTTTTTCACCGCAGGATTCTACCTCAGGGGTGAAAAGTTTTCACGACCAAGTTTTGGAGGATCCAACGTTCTGAAATGAGCGAACTCTTGATTTGTGGCAGATATTTGTGTCCGAAGTTGCATTCGCCCCGATGTATTAATGGAATGGATGACTCGAGTTCATCTCAATCAACTCCTTATCGTTTACTCGACGGGGAATGTTTGTGCTGTGTGAAACTTCGGGTCAGTCTAGCTCTTCCTCTTGGGAGCGGTCTATCAACGTCATTCATGTCTTCCCTGAACACCTCTGACGAAATTTCTTGTGAGATTCACGTCAATCTCGCCCTTCCCGGAGTCGAATTTGAAATTCCGAGAGATTGGAAGCATACCAGGGAAACGAGGGAGCGTAGTCTCGAGAGATCTGAAAACGCTCCGGTCATCAAAACTCACATCAAGCGATGATTTGAACTTTTACGGTTTCATGAAGTCTGGGAAACTTCTCCCCAGATTCCAGGATCGCCAGAGCCTCCGAAAGCGGAATTCTAATCGTAAACTTTGAGAGACTCCTCAGCCAGAGCAACCTGTGGTGTCATTTTGGCACGACTTTTTTGAGCGCGCGCATCTTCCGCGAGGAGCGGAGACTTTTCCGAGGAACGAAAATTGCGGTTGGAGTTATCGACGGTCTGTTCAAAATTTCCGATATTCATCGGGATGATCCCAGAAACTTGGCTGTCTATGTCGAAGACGCTCCCGAGTCGCGTTCAGCTTCGAACCCGGAGTCTATCCTGAGGGGAAGATGAAACGCAGGGCGATGCCAGAACCTGAAACGTCAATCATTTTTTGATACATCGCGAAGGATCAGAAATTCCGGGGTATCAGTGGTCTCAGGCCTAGCTTTTCATCAGTTTCTCGGTGAAGTCTCCTGTGCGGCTTAATCATCATTCTTTTTGGTTTGTGGTTGATTGTTCGGCACTCGGAGCCGGAACTCTTCTTTGCTATTAAATGAGAGTCACGTCCTAACCGGCAATACGGTCAAGACCGTACGAAGCCGTGTGGGGGTTCTGGAGTCCGAAGCGGTTGTGGGACCTGCGACTATCAATGTTTCCCGCCTCCGCACTTTGTACGGTGTTCGTCAATTGTTTCCCACGCGGGGCTCATTGAGGGAGATTACAAGCTCAGCTTCTCTTTGAAGAGTTGTTAATCTATCGGAGAGCTCAAGGACTCATCACACTAAATTTCGACTTTGGAAAGCTCGACTTTTCCTCGTGACAATAACCGTTAGGACTGCTTCTATGTTATTATGGCAAATGAGAATCAATGAAATTGATGGTATTGACCATGTACAACAGGAAAGCAAAGCGATTCACGACGAAACATCCCAAAGGCCGAAGTGGGTGTTCGAGGGTTATCTATGCCGATTGGTGGGCTCTTCAGTTGTCGCCGAGTCCGCGGCACGGCGTAGAAAGCGCGATCCGCATGACACCTGGATCCGCCCACAATCACTGGCACATCAGAGAGTGATGTACAAATACTTGCTTCTCCTCTGCCTCCTCCGGTCGGGACGTCTACCTCCGATGAGCCGGTCCGATTCGTTCTCTTTCCTCATCCGTTCTGCCTCGTTTCGAAATAGGGAACACATATTTGCTTCCTTTTCCTCGCCGTAGCGATGATTGTCCTGCCAATGTTCGATTTGACCTCCGGATGGATGGATTATTAGGCTTGGACTTGAGTTGCACTCCGGCTTTCAATACGTCAACCGGACCGAGTGCAACTTCAACAATCTGAGACTGCACGGACTCTTTCTGCGCTGGAACCGAAGGAGCTTCGCGTGAGGCTCTGCATTATCGTAGAGATAGATTGCCTCCCGTTCTCGAAGACTCGTCGCGCTCGTCTGCCCGTTCATCCATTCGTTCACTTCAATTGAGGAAGAGGAGGAGAAGCCGGTGGTGCTCGAAAACGAGTCGTAAACAAAGCGTCTACAGGACAACGCGGAAGCAGACTCTGGGAAGAGACCTCTTGACTTTGTGCGCAACAACTCTGATGGGCGTCACTCCGGCTCGACTATGGCTCTTTCCCTCACCAGGACGTTGGAAGCCTACCCTGTGCGAGTTTACGCCCGTCGCCGAACGCTTGCTTTTGTCATGTGATTCGATAATTAACTCGAGCTGATCGCGAACTCGCGGATGAGGAAACGTCAAAACGCGATCAAGTACCAGAAACCCGGGAAACGCGACTCGAGAGGAGTAGGGAATGTTGCTAGGAGCGACCCTGACGAGTTTGCGCTCCTCGTCAGAGAGAACGGGAAAGCGCATGACTTGCCAAGTCGAGGGCACCCTGGAGGAATTGAAGCACAAGCCAAAATATAATAGGAGGCTTTGGATCGAACACTTACGGGGCCTAGGGCCAGCGAGGAAAAGCGTGGGCACAACGACGACGACGATGATGATGATGGCCACACACAAACGCGCGGCCATTCGCACACGCCGGCGTTCGTGCGTCCACTCGGTCGCTCGGAGTCGCAACGAGTGCGACGATTTTTCTAGGTGCTCGACAAGAGTCCTTTCACGGGTCAGTCCATCGGCAGCTGGCTTAGCGCCGACCGTGCGCAGAGTACTCCTCGAAGAAAGGAAAGCCGTCCATGGATGATCGATGTGTCCTCCGGTCCCGTGAGGCAGCGGCTCTCACTTGCTCGGAGATCCTTCACCTTCTACTGTGTAACTACATAGCATTAAAGCCCCAATGTAGGATTCGATGATTTGGGAATTGTAGCGCATATATATTGGACGGAATTTCGGTGTCTTTTGCGTTTTTTAAGGAAGACGACTTTCCTTGGGATGGAATCTACGCATTCCTTATTCGCTCCACTAGATTTGCGGAGATTTTCTCGGTCAATGCTCGGTAAGAAAACCTTCGCTCATGAGCGTCCGAGCCTCCTTCGAGGTAGTGACAGAGTCCGGATACTCCAAGACGCTCTGAAAAGTGATCCTATGAGTCTCCCGAAGCCCACGAAGAATCCGCCTGAAACCCGGCCGAGGATACGCTCACGATTCTGTCAGTGGTCGTCTTGCCAGACGAAGGGGGCCAATCGCAATCAGAGGCCACCGCTATTGAAGGTTTGGCATTTGGTCGGATGTGTTGCAATCCTTGATACTTTCACTCCATGATGAAATGAGGGCTCGAATGATGAGTTGCATCTCCTCGAAATGATTGCCATCATGCACTCGTGCCGGTCTAGTACCATCAGTGTCATTTCACCTCGCTTGGTGGGAACCGCTGCGGAGAATGACGAGCGTTGCTTCCCCCCTCTCTTTTCTAAATGAGCTCCAAAATCTTCGGGAACAACTTAGAGTACTTCGAGAAAGCGCCTGTCGATTGGTGTATGATTGTCTGCGGAGTTTCAGTAGGAAATCGGAAGAATCCGAATCGGGCGGATCCCTCTTTATTCGAGGACATTTTGGGCGAGAATCCGTCTTACATTGGATGGAAGTTCTAGGCCACATTTCAGGCCTAAACCGGACCGGGATGATCCGGTCCTAATCTGGTTCCATTTGGCGGAGTTCATTGCACCTAATTCGGGTTGGACCTCCACAAGATTCAGAGATGCTCGGATACAGCGCAGTTGCGTTGAAGGGTGGGTGGGGGGCAATAAGACACTAAAACGATCTAGAACCAATAGTAAACACTCCGAATCGTATTCATTCGGCTGAACACGTAATGTATAACCGAACTATGGACAGAACGAGAAAAAAAGATCTCTGATACAGCCTCCATATTCCCCCTCAAGACATCAGTTAAGCATCCAACAAATGTTTACAGAGAGACGAGGGTTTATATCAATCCGAGAATTCCGACGAAGTAAGTCTCCACTGGAAAAAAGTCGAATCACGACACCCTAACAGGGAAGAATCATAAAAGCTATCGCCCCGTCATTGATTTTTGCCGCGTATACAATGGCGGTTTTGAGCTTCCTAAAAGAGGCGATCCATAAACTTCACGCTTCTGGACGTCAGATTCAAGAGTGAAGATCGAGTTCAAAAGGAATGGATTCGATTCGAAACTGAATCGAAAAGCCCACCGCGAGCTTCTTGGTTTCTCATCAGTCACGCGTCGAGTTCTCACAAACAGCTTGGGCCGGGGGCTGCTTTGGTTACGGAATCGAATTTCCACACTGATTCGGAAAATTTTCCAGAAAACCGAACAATTCTTTTTGTTCTCTGCTCGGTAAGCCCTATGCTTGCTCACAGTCTGAGCTGCCTCAACCTACACGCGTTCCCTGATGGCTTCCCGAATCCGAGTTGCTTTCGAACATTCAACGGAAAATGGTCCCACCGAACAAAAGGCTGATGTAAACTTGCGCGACCTCGACAAAGCGGCAGTGCCGACTTTGAGAGTATGTTGAACTGAGGCTCCACTGAGAGGTTCGCTCCAATGCTCGCGGAAAAAACACGGGTGGAGCTCAAACTGAGTATAGCTCTCTAATTCTCTCCCGATTTAGGTTAAGGGGGAACTTCATCCGAGAGGGCTTCTCTAAGCTCATGAAGAAATGGAACTCTATTTTGAGTTAGTCTGTCGAATCACTTCGAATACTGATGGGTAGGGCTGTAAATTTTTCGCGGCGAAAATGCGTGAAACTCGCGGGATTCCGCGGCTCCCATAGACGCCCTATGAAGAATAGCCCCGAAAATTCCGCGATATTCGCGGAAAAATCGCGGCCCGCGAGGAATTCACAGCCCTACTGATGGGTGATCATTCCGCAAGCCAAACTGAATGTTCGAAGTCCTTGCTGGTATCCGTTGATTGCGTGAACTTGTGCTGGGACTTCTGGTGGGCTTTGCATGAATTCTTGGTGGATTTCCGGCTAAGCTTTCGAACATCGGATCTTCTGTTTTGCTTAAGCTTCACTCAATTGCAGCGATGGAACACACATCAACCGACGCCCAGAGCACTTGGAGAACATCACCGACATTCTCAAGAACATACTCAACGGATATGACATTCGGTTGAGGCCGAATTTCGGCGGTAAGTGCACCACGAGCTAGCCCGATACCCAAAGTTTGACGAATAATCACACGAGTCACTCGGTCGGTTGGTCGGACGAGAACACGATCGGTGATTTTTCCATTCACGTATCCCTCCATCGCCGTCAGCGAGAAACATTGGAACCGTTTTCGAGAATAAGCTTAACGTATGTTAATGAGTCAACCGCGTTCTTTCTCCCAGAGCCGAGGACTCGGACAGGTTTTCTATGAGTTCAGTTGGATCGCGATTTTTAATTATCTTCAAACGGAGGTTTCCTCGCTACGGTAGTGTCGATACGACGGAAACCGAGGCGTTATAGAACGCGATTCTCGCTGTCTTCACATATCAGAGATGGGAGACACACACAATTTCTTTTCCTTCCTCAATCTAGGAAAAGCCTCCGACCGACTCGAAGCAATTGGCCCAGATTCGTTTAGCTCTATTTCCTCACCCAGAGCAAATCGTACGCCTCCTGTACCACCGCATTAATCATTCTAATCCTCAAACAAGTCCTTCATCACTAGCCAACACGCAAGATGCAGGAATAGCCGTCATATTTCATGAGCAGAACCCGAAGTCACGCATTCGGACGAACTCGATCGAATGGTGTTTGTCCCTCCACCGTTAGGTCCGCAAATCGAAACGAGGTTTCAAGAACTCACTTCTGCTTTCTCCAGCATATATCTCGACATTCGTCGCTACGACGACTCATGTTTTCGTTCCGTTGAGTCATCTGTCTGTTCCCAGTTCTCTTCACCCACAAACTGTCCACGGATTCTTGCTCCGACTCTGATCTTCCCAATCACTCAAGGAGCAAAACGTCCAATAAACTCGATACCATCCTCGATTCGTTCCCAGTATTGACCGTATCGATGGGTTGTTGCAGGTAAACCTCTTCACATAGGAATGGATTTACTGATTGCGAGTTTTGATAGTATCTCCGAAGTAAACATGGACTATACGATTACTCTGTACCTGAACCAATACTGGGTAGACGAACGGCTCGCGTTCAGCTCCGGTGAACAAACCAGTCAGGAGCTGACGCTGTCTGGAGACTTCGCGGAGAAGATCTGGGTTCCAGACACGTTTTTCGCCAACGACAAAAATTCATTTCTTCACGATGTCACGGAGAAGAACAAGATGGTGCGATTAAAATCTGACGGACACATTACCTACGGAATGAGGTAAGACTCGATCGATAGATGAACTTGAAGCCGAACTTCGTGAGGATGAACATTCACAGTGCCCACGAGATATTCGCTATCGTGCTCGGAGAAAAAAAATTCTCGACGGTTTCGTTCCGCAACTTGCGAGGCTCTCCGAGAGGAGCCGAGTTTCCTTTGTTGCCGATAGCCAACTTCCGATGTTTACCTTCGAGAGCCACGAGGGCTTCCGATTCCAGCCTTCTCTGAAACACAGTAACTCGTCGTCGAGTTGATTTTCTGACTAAGGCTGTTACTCAAGATGACGCTAAGTAGAGAGAGTCCGCTTCTCCTCAAGTGCACTTTGATTTACACTCGATCGCAGATTCTTTCCATTGTGGACGCACTTTTAAATCCCGAGCTGCAGCTGAGGAATTCGCTCGCTGATGTGTAATGAGTCCACAGCGTCTTGGATCCGGAACATTCGAGCGAGTCTTTTGGATTTGGCCGGACCTTCGGACTCGGCTTTCGTGCGACGAGGATGAAGGGTTCACTGCTTTGGTTCAACGTTCTCGACCTCCGTTCCCTTACCTCTTTTCTCAAATCTGTGGCGTACCCTCACAGTTTCTTTGTCGAGCAACTACCTATACTGTTCCGCGACTCGAGAAAACAAAACGAGGCAATGATTTCTTTCGTTTCAAAGCACAAAGCGCGCTCCTCTGAGAAACCATGGCGACAAGGGGCTCACGATGGAGAGAGAGAGGAAAGTCAGGATTTCGTTGCCTGATGGGAAAGCAACTCGAAGGGAGAAAATTGTCGTAAACGTCGTTGTTGCTGTCCCGCTCTCATATCAGTGCGACGCTGTCGGAATTCTGGAGCGCTCGATCAATTCCCTTCCGCTGTTTCCAGGTTCACCACGACACTGGCTTGCATGATGGATCTGCACTACTACCCTCTCGATGCTCAAAACTGCACCGTCGAGATTGAGAGCTGTGAGTGATTATATCTGAACTTGTGTTTTCCTTTTTCATCCAGTCCGGTGAAACTATGACATCGTTCATGCTTCCCGAAGTGCGTCACGAACGCCACAGGAAGACATGAAAGGGTGCAGGTAGCTCACATTACGGCTTTTCCATCACCATTGGTCGATGAAGATACACGAAAATTCATCCATAATAGTATGGCGCCACATAGCCGAGTTGGCAGGATAAAACATGAGAATAATTAGTGTCAGCCATCCTATCCAGCGACCTTTTCTTAGATGGCATCTCCAAGGAAAAATGAATATTTAGATGAGGGAAGCTTCGTATTCGTCCTGAAAAGGATCAGATATCCCGGACGTCTCCGATGCTTCTCCGATCCCCGCTTAATCCGGTTGCAAAAACCATCGGAACCTTCCCAGACTATCAAAATCAAGGATATTGTTTCCGGAAATGAGCGTATGACTACTTCCGGATTCATTAGCACAGCTGGATTTCCGAGTCACGTGATCAGCATACGCCGAGATTCCCAGCCTGCGGGGCCATCCCACGTCATGTCACTTGGGACAACCGACGACGTTCGACTGCGTATAGATCAGACGCACTTTTCAACACTCATTCGGAAGTCGAGAGGATTGCTCGGATCCCAACCCGTCGTGGCGTGTACACAAGCACGGCATGGAGATTCGGCGGAAAAAGCTGCGTCAAGATGTGTGACAAATGGGAAAGCTTCCCTCGGTATCCTTCGGCTTCCCGAAGCTTGTCCCGTGGAAGGGTTCGTTTCATTACGACGGGATTGTGCGTAGGAACGAATGCGCGACGACCGCTGGATGGCCGCCTAGACGTCGTCGTCGTCGTCGCGACCGATCCTCTCTTTCGTTTTCTTCCAGCCATCCCCCGTTTCCGACTCGAGCTCTTCTGCTTCCTGCTCTCGGTCGCAACACTTGCCGCCAGGAAAGTAGTTCCTACGTTCATCCAGAACGTCCGCTTGCACGCACGCAAGCTCATAGGCACGATCACCTTCGAGCGAGACGCAAACTACTACACCGGGACGAACACTGGCGGATTCGCCGCCGCGACGTCCCCCAAGCTTCGTGTGCGCCTGGCTCATTAACTGACCCTCAAAATTGAGGACCGCGACACCCCTGGGCAATCTTCACATCGACGAGGATTTTTTGCGATGCTCATAGCCTGAGCCCCGCAAGAAATGTATCGCGTCCAATGCAAAGAGGTGGTTCGGTAACAGCGTTCAAGATTTGACTGAACATCAGAAAATCGTGGATCGGTGGCAAGCGTGAGAAATTCTCGTAAACCCTAACTCCCATGCCCAGGTTATGATCAGCAAGTTCGATCTCCGCATCCGATTGACGCCTTAGTTTGGCGGTCCTACAGGTTGACGCGAATGGAGAAATTTCAACTGTCCCATGAAACAATGTTTCGTTCGTCTCAGTTCCATCTGGGGTTCATGCTGAGCTGCATATGTGGTGACCGTAATGCAAACCATCAGCCAGCTGGTCAGGTTTTCAATTTTACTACACCCACATGGTCGCTCGACGGCACACCCAGTTAGTGAATCTTTCAAGACGAACCCTGAATTATCCATCAGTGCCAATTGAGGACCCGGACGAGTTCGCGCCAGGGGGGCCTCGGGTGCTTCCCTCGTGAATTCTCGTCGAAACATTCAGAAAGCCTACCAACGTTCGCGGATGTGTTGGCAAGACATGTGGACTGTTTCGAGCGTTCACACTGTATTGGAGGAACTTCAATTGATAGAGGGAGGGGGTCTTTTGAATATGTACATCGTCCTTTGTGTCGGGAACTCGTTCACTTCAATTCACACGGGGGTTCGGTCTCAGACCGCAACAAGAAAAAAACGAGGTTACCAACGGAACTGCTGTATCATAAAAAGAGGGCCAGCAGCAACAGGTTCGAGGGCGGGATGTTAACAGTGTTATCTCCGTATCCGCTGCTTTGTAGTGATCGTATTATTGTTGCACTATTAGCATACTATGATGGCTCGCGGAATAGCGAGCGACTCGGCGGTTTAGCAGGCGACGGAGGAGAGGGAGGGTCCATTGTTGCAGAAGAAGCGTCGCTCAACGAGCTCGCTGTTTTGTTCGTTTTCCACATCGATTAAGACCCGAATCGTGAGATGAAGTCAATGTTGATACATAAACTGTTTGTCTTATCGTGTGGTTTTCTTCACCTCGTTTCAGATGGTTACACGGTGGACGAGGTGGTGATGTATTGGAAACAACCAAACCCCGTCCGTGGCGTTGGTTCTTCGGAACTGCCGCAATTCTCGATCGTACGACACGAGACGACGGACAGGAAAGAATCTTTAGCCACAGGTACTTCGCAGTCCCAAATCGAACGTTCCCGCTTTCTTATCGTGCCTTCAAACCTTTCTTGCTATTCCTCGGACGAATTTTCTTGCTGGCGGATCGAATTCAGCGAGTATTCCTAGGAGCGGAGAAATTCCGATTCGGAAGTTATGAAGATGATTTCGTCTGTCGCAAAATCGCATCTTCTCCTTGCAGGCACTTACCAACGGCTCTCGTTGAGCTTCGAGCTTAAACGAAACATTGGATACTTCATCTTCCAGACGTATTTGCCATCAATTCTCATCGTGATGCTCTCGTGGGTGTCGTTTTGGATTAACCACGAGGCAACGTCAGCTCGGGTGGCTTTAGGTGCGAACGAAAACGACGGAACGCTGATCATCACTCACTTCCTCTCTCACTCTACATATCTGTGCTTTCCGTTCTCACACGGTGCAGTCCCTGCATGATTAGATTCTTGAAATTTGTCGGTCGAGTGGGAAAATTTTTCCGTTTCATACTTTCTAGATCTTCCTGTCTGTACCGTGAATACGCTGTAGAGACGAATTTGAGCAGTCATTGTTGAGTGATGCGCCTTTTTTGCAGGTATCACAACCGTTCTCACAATGACGACGATCAGCACCGGTGTGCGATCGTCGTTGCCGCGTATTTCTTACGTGAAAGCCATAGACATCTACCTGGTCATGTGTTTTGTGTTCGTGTTCGCTGCCCTTCTAGAATATGCCGCTGTTAACTACACGTACTGGGGTGCGCGAGCGAAGAAAAAGCCAAAACGAAAGAAGAGCGAAGAGAAGTCTCCATCGCCGCCCTCGCCTCACGTGCGTTCCGCGCCGGATGCCGTTTACCCGGTGAGTTTTTAGTTCTCCCCCGGGTTTCTCGAAAGAATCTTCGGAAACCTTGAATAGGTAGACGCAGACAATGAACTCCGCAGAGAGGCATTACACAGTTTCTTCGCGAGAGGATCTCCGATGTCCACTGCGTACTGTCCACTGTTGACTGAAGGCGACACTGACCTCAGAGTTCGACAATCATGTACACCATTGGCTTTGCTTCGGGAATATGGAGCCAGTCAATCACCTCGAACTTCAGGTCTTTGGGGTTCGATCGGACCAATGCTGATCCGCTGAGCTACGCAGAGTGCGGGAGAAGTTTTTCGAGGAGCGATTCTCGCGGAAACGCTCAATCGAATGTCGTACACAGCGTCCTCCTACAACGGAGCGGGCGGCTAAGGAATCAAGTTGAAGATTATTCATGAGAAATTTGAGCCCCTCGCAGAAATATCGGTGGGCGCCTCGGGGCATTGGACTTGATTCAGCCTACCGCCTACGCTTCGAGAATGGTCTCAACGCTTTTCTCTGGGCTCGCGCCGCTGGCAGTAAAATCTGGGCCAGATGTCCCAGGCCTATGCCGACCCTTGCAGTGCTAGCTCACCCAAACCCACCGTTGCGCCCATGTGCAGCAAGGTTACGAACATGCTTTGAAAATGTGGAGGGGGCATGCCAGAGGTCGCTCCCTTGAGGGAGTGCAGCCCTCTCAATTTCATTCGCATGGGGAAGATGACGCAATAGATCCTTCCGAGCGGCCGGGCGTTCGGGAAAGAGTCCGTTCTTATACTTCCCTAACATCCCAGAGTTTGAGATTTCCTCTCAAAATTTGAGCAGCAATCTCCAATCCAGACGTTTCGGGAAGGCGGAGATTGACCTTCTGATCATACCGTTTTCAGAATAACGAAGAAATAATCGAGCTCCACGATATTCGCATGTCGCCGATTCCTTGCATCCGGAATAGACGGCGATCATACGGCAACATCGGCGAAGGCGACGGGAAATATCCTCCGTCGTTCCGAATGACACACAGGTAAGAAGGAGGGGCGCGAGGGAAGATATGAAGGATCAAATGCGCATGAAGCGTACGGCAGATAGCCTCTCGAGAAAATCCTTTCACAATTTCTACCGAACTTGTGAAGCCCGATAGCCGGGCAGGCAGTCGAGCGAGCGAGCGAACGAACGAGCCGCTGCCCCAGAGAAAGGATTTGCCCCAGGCTGAATTTTTATGCTGTTTGCCTCCAAAAGCTAACGTTCATGCTCCTGAAGCCGCTGCCGAAACTTCTCGACTCGAGATATCTCGGTCAGTGAGAGCCAAGTATCGAAAGTTTGTTTCGTTGGGGGAAATCTCTCACTTCGTTATTCGTGCAATCTTAATTCGTTGGTTCGATTCGCCCAACAATCTCGCTCCGCAAAAAGGCCTAGTGCTATCATCCCTTCAGACCAGGCGCGTACAAAGGATCTCCTGTCGAGAGAGAGAGAGGGCGGCATGGCCCCCTTGCAGCGTGGCCAGGGGCGGCGGGAGGCACGCTGCGGCTTAAAAACCAGAATGATGCAATTTACCGCTTGTGATTTCTTCTGGCTTCAACGTTGGGATTGTTCGGAACTCATTGATTGCTAGGGAACAGGCCTCTCCTGCACGCCTCGACCCAGTTTCCGCTTCTACTAACATAAGCTCTGATTGTCGTCTACCTCAGGGGAACATACAATTCCAGACCATCGGTCGGCTACGCGAACCGGAGGCGATACCGTTCAGAATACGGCGAGAGACGGCCCAGGATGTTGGCTAGCTTGAAGAGGCACGCTTCAATGATCAAAACTGCCATTCCACGAATCAAAGACGTGAACAAAATCGATAAATACTCTCGGATCATCTTCCCACTTTCCTATATGCTATTCAACGCCGTATATTGGTGCTTCTACCTGCTCTAGAGGAGCGGGATCACAAAAGCCGTAACGTTTACGGCAGTCGCCTACGTGGTTCCGATCATTTCTGCTTGCGCTCATCTTGATGATAATGTCCAACAAGGCATTGATTCGTTTCCATCTCGGTTCTCCAAAAAACAAAAAACTCCTAGCCGTGCGACTGCGTCCGTTGATGATAGATAGTTAGCCGCTTCAACGCTACGCTGGATTTTCAGTCTGAGAATTGTCTTTTATTGAGTCCTTTCCGGTATCATGAAGACTTCTAGCAGTCCCTCTCGGAATCTGTAGCGATTGTTTAGCTTGATTTCTATGTTCGTAACTGTGCAGTCAACATAGAACCCGTTGTTCACTCATTTTACTCATTATACTCGGCGAATCGTTCCGGAGACGCGAATGCAAGATCGATAATTTAGCCGTTTCATTATTACTGGAATCGGGAATGTCCCGTTACGTCGATCACAGTGTCTCAACCCTATCCCTCTTCTATGAATTCTCGCGATCGTCAATCGCATCGGACAGTGAGCAAAGTAACCGAAGGTTGCGCGTCCTTGTGGTCGAAACGCCAAGTGTGGTAGGAATCAACCTCTGACTGTTTGTTGAGAACGTGTGTGCCTATGCGAAGAAAGAGAAACCAGGATTAAGAAGATGGGAACGACAGAACGAAAGAAATCGCGAGTGACTGTGTAAACTTGAACCAACTGCGCAAATAGGGCCCACAATTGTACATACGGCCCGTGCCTACAGATCAAATCTTTGATGCGCGTCAACTTCGACTGGAGCCAACAGAATCAACCATGAACAGGAGAACCGTCTCGAAATTCTCTGTTCTGACTGACGAGATTATGTGATGTCACGCACCCCTCCCCCACAATCCCCCGTGTACTCATTTACCCTTGTCGCTCATGCAATCCTCACTAAGGCAGAGACGAGTCAAGGTCGTTGGGATGGCCTTCGCATAGATGAGAGCGACTCGGTGACTTGCTTAAAAGTAGAGATCTCAAGCTGCCCACTCACAGGGGGTTCGCAAATAGCAGTCTCGCACTCCAGAAGATCCTTTCTCCGAAATCTCCCCGTTGCGGTACGTGAAACTTACTCGCGATACCTTCGTCCGCAAGACCTCGTTTCCCCGTTCACATAGAAGGGCGTTTGCCCCTCCTCCTCGCCATCTGGTTTTGTTGAGTTCCCGTCCCGCGTCCCCGTGAAACTGTTCACCTCAGCCCAACCGAATCGGTTCTGCTAGCAGCCTGAATGTCATCCGTCCTCAGAACATTTTGTACTCTTCATTCCGTCGTATCTTCCCTCATCAACTCCTTTGGTACCTCAATCGCCTCATTTCGGTCCCCGTCTTTGGCTTCTCAGCATCTCCAACATCGATCGTTCCTGACTCCGTTGATCATTCTGGCTGATTCAATCCATTCAATCACCCTCCGGATCGTACTCTGCGCTACTTACCGCCATTATTTCCGCAAACCCACTTCTCCTATCCTTCGTGTCCCCTTTTCCCCCGGCTATCCCGTTAGTTGAGACCTAAACTCCAATAGGCTCAAGAAATGTTCATACTGCTAACCAAATCTGCGACTGAGCTAAATACCCATGCTGAGGCACTATTCCTGAACTGGGAATCGCATGTAAATATGGATATGCAAGAGCCACCATTTCATTATAGGATGTTCGTCTAAAGACTTAATTATCTCATCGAGGATTAGGCTCAGTTGATAGTAGTTCCCCCCGCCCGACTGAAGTTATCGCCAACAACAAACTCACAAAGATTGGAGACACAATGAGAACTAGAATCTCGAGTGACGAGCCAGTGTCACCTCAATACGCCAAAAGTCGTTCCTTGATTTCATTCTTGAAAGAGAAACGTTGGATTGTTCCATGAAACGGCTGTGGAGTTGAGCGACCGCGGCACAGGCTTACTGTCCTGAGTTCCACACAGTGCTTGTTTGCTCCGCAGCGGAGATATAGATTATCCAAAATATTTGATGTCGGTGTTGATATTTACTTATGTATTGTTAGGATTAAGGATCATTTGACGATTCAGACTGACCTGCTCCAGCGGATTGGACTCGGGGTCTCGCTACAATGTGCGATTGTAGTTGAGTATTCTGGAGAGCAATTCTTCGATCCTTGCTAAAACTCACGTGGTCACACTTTAACTTAGCGGCGATTGAAACGCTAGTTGAGCCGTAAACCGATGAAGATATTCAAGAGTACTTTCGATCGGGTTGATAGTTATTATAGACCCATATTGACATTGATGCTACTCGGCTCGCAGGGCGAACTTACGACAAAACGAAACCGGAAACACCCAATGTTCATGAACCACAATAAACATGAATCGTTTTTATCGAAAAAGAATCGCATATCCTCGTTCGGGCGACTACACGCGCGATAATACGGGCAACGACCCAAGCGGACTTCGAGGCACCCCGGGCAGACTGACGGAAACGTGATCATACATTCCCTCCCACGGGTTCTCAGATGAAAGTACGATTGCGTATCAAATAGGTGGGAGTGCGGGGAGAGAACCGAGACTGTTCTCGGGAAAGCCGTTCCCGGGAAATCCCGGGGAAACGGACATGAACGGGAGCTTGGAACGGACATGAACGGGAGCCCTGGAAGCTTTCTCTTGTCCAACCTATCCCCACGAAAGGCGACAAATCCATACCATCTAACTATCGTCCAATCTCACTGGTCGCCATTCTATCAGAGGTCATGGAGAAATCTATCAATTGCCAGCTCCTCTCCCACCTAGAACGATCCTCCCTCATTAGTGACCGTCAGTACGGCTTTCGGAGGGGTCGCTCAACTGGTGACCTTCTTCTTTATACAACACGCCTCTGGAACTCAACCATCGAAAGACACGGCGAGACCATTGCCGTTGCTCTCGATATTTCCAAGGCTTTCGATAGGGTTTGGCATCTCGCTCTTCTCAATGAACTACCCTCCTTCGGACTCACCATCAGACCGAGCCTCTGCAATTGGATTCCAAGCTTTCTCAGCCAACGCTCAACGAGGGTTATGGTTGATGGGGCCCTCCAAGTCCTTTGCATTGAATGCGGGCGTACCCCAAGGCTCAGTTCTTCCTCCGACTCTTTTTCTCATGCACATCAATGATCTCCTTCACTCCACCTCGAACCCCATCCAGAGTTTTGCAGACGACAGGACACTCCACACTGGCTACTTCTTTGAGAGATTCCCCACTCCTGGCCTGACCACCTCCTCCCAAACCACCATGCTGAACTCCCTCAACTGCGATCTCCAGAAGATACTTGACTGGGGCGCAACTAATTCAGTCCAGCTCAACTCTCTGAAGACGCAGCTCACCCTCTCCTCGAGAAAGACCCGACCCACGACTCCCAACATATCTTTCGACAGCAACACGTTGCCTCCTTCGTCAGTAGTCAATATATTGGGCGTCTCCCTATCTTCGACAACATCCCTCTCTATCCTTGATTCTATTCAAAATCGTGCTGTTCGTCTTATCGGTGCCGGAACCCCGTCCTCCTCTCTCGAGACTCTTTCCTTCCGACGTAAAGTCTCTGACCTCTGTCTATTCTATCGAAACTTCCATGGGAAGTGTTCAGCTGAAATCTCTTCCCTCGTACCTCCCCTTTCGAACCCCGTCCGCGTCACTAGACGTACAGCGAACCAACACCCCTATACTGTCCGAATTTCCACTAATCGTAGTGCCCACTTTGACTCCACTTTTTTTCCTTCGCACATCTCGTCTTTGGAATGCCCTTCCCTCTGATGTCTTCCCTCCTATCTATAATCCCCAATTCTTCAAAGCCACCATCCGCTCCTATCTTTCAGATGAGGAGCCTTTGGTTTTTTTTTAGTGGGTATTATATACAGGGTGCGGCACCAGAAATGTTCCGATTACAAACGTCTGTAAAATCTGAACCAGATGAGATATCGAAGTTCTGTTTGCGCGAATAGTTGCGTCTTGAGTTGCCATTTCACGGCTTTAAGCCATCGGGAGCGGACAGATTGCAAACGGAATGGCAGCTCAAGACGCAACTATTCGCGCAAACAGAACTTCGATATCTCATCTGGTTCAGATTTGACAGACGTTCACTATGGGCGTCCTATAGACGAACCCAGATTTTCGCGGTTTTTCTTCTGGCTAATCTCGACGCTTCGAGCTTTTGGAGGCGGACGAATCGCAAACGAAATGGCACTTGAAGACGCAACTTTTCGCGCAAACAGAACTTCGATATCTCATCTAGTTCAGATTTGACAGGCGTTTGTAATGGGAAGATTTTCGGTGCCGCACCCTGTACTACCTCTGTCCCGTAATAGCTGTCGCATTTGAGCCCAGAATTTTGTCCCGAATTAGTGGTCGCATTTGGCGATTTCCACATTTTCCCTCTCTTACCCAGAACGGAGCGATGCCCGCGTTTTGAGTGAAGCATGTGATGAAGCATGTAAAGTATATTCATCATTTCAGAAGCTCCCGGAAGGTTCCTTAATACCGACTCTCAAAGTCAAATGCGACAGCTATTACGGGACAGAGGTAGTATACATGAGCCCAACACTCCAGTTGAATTTCCCACTCTCCTGGGTCGTGCGTGAACGCATTTATTCCTCCTATGACTCTTTATCTTTTCCCCACTGTCTTTCCCTCATTTTCGCACTCACAGTTCTTCCCTAGAATCATGGGGGGCTCCCCCTAGTGAGTTTGCTTAAAAAAAAAGTGCTGCCCAGCCGACCGAAAACTGAAACACATCGTCGTCGAGACTCACAAGTAAACATATGTTTTGTCAAAAAACGATTGCCGGTCCCGCTATGATGGATGGAAAGACCTTGGTCCAAGGAGTAAAACGCGCCATAGCTAGCCGGCTATCAGGCCCTTCTTGATAGTTAAAACGGTCGAAAACTTCAGGAGAGACCTATATGAGCAATTTTCAAATGCATGCCATTTCGCTCTCGACCGGGCTAGCGAGCTGATTCTTCCGCCATTTTCAAGAGCATTTTATCCTCTTTCAGATGGTTTTTTGAAGAACCTTCTACGATGGATGCTCGCTTTTCTAGAGCTCTTTGAAGGTATCGAATAAAACGTGAGAATTCCAATAGAAAACACACCGCACAGAGGCGTTTTCCAATGACAGCTAGTGCACGTTTTCCATTAGGGTTTCCACGTTTTTTTTGGTATTTTCAAAGTGTTCTAGAGCAGCGAGTATTAGTCGTAGAAGGTTCATCAAAAAACCATCTGAAAGAGGACAAAATTCTCTTGAAAATGGCGGAAGAATCAGCTCGGTAGCCCCATCGAGAGCGAAATGGCTTGCATTTGAAAATTGCTCATTCCAGGTCCCTCCTAGAGTTTTTGACCGTTTGAACTATCAAGAAGGGCCTGATAGCCGGCTAGCTATGGCGCGTATTACTCCTTGGACCAAGGCCTTTCCATCCATTATAGCGGGATCGGCAATCGTTTTTTGACAAAACATATGTTTACTTGTCAGATCGAAACACAGTTTGAAGGAGCCCGCCACCGCCATGTGCGTTGCTTACCGTGCGGCGGTTATGGTTCCGGTTCCGATTCGGAAATGCGGTATATTTCGCGTGCGGCGTTCGAAAGCTATTCGTCGGTGGAACGTGGCATGGTTCGCACACGTCGTTTGACAGCTATTCCTCGGTGGAACGCGGTAGATTTCGCGTAGGTACAGTCGTTTGACAGCTATCCCTCGGTCATTCAGAAGTTCTTCAAACGCTGTCACGAACGTGTCGATTGTCATTCTGTTTGTTCAGCATGCCGTTCGCCAAACGTTCCAATCTCAGTCGTTGTTCGTCCAGGGCGCGTGAGCTCAAAAGAGCGAGACGCACTGGTGCGGCGTCGGCAACTGAACCGCAACCCAGTGCCGCCGGCGATCCAAGTGAACCTCAACCCACTACCTCCGGCCATCCGGCAAGTGAACCTCAACCCAGTACATCTGACGATCCGGCAAGTGAACCTCAGCCCTGTACATCCGATGTTTCGCGTGTTCTCTCCGTTTCGGGAGCGCCGGCACGTAAACATCAACGCAGAACAGCCGGCGACTCGCGTGGTATCTCTGTCCCGGAAATGCCAGAACGTGAACCGCTTTCCAGTGGTTCCAGTCCTGAAGGTGTGTCGCGTGATCCCTCCGAACTGGAAACGTCAACGACTCTAGAATCTGCGAGTGCATCGTCACCCATCGTTCGAGGTGTGTCCTTGGTAGTCAACGTGGTGCTCACGGTCGGCCGCGAGTGATATTGCACACACAATGTCCGTGTGCACGTTTTTGATGGTGATGTTCTTCCGCAGATGGTGTTCGCTCGACTCGACGCGTTCCAGTCGTCCGGCTCCCTTGTCACCTTAGACGAGCTGCCCTCGATTACACGCCAAACCGTGATTACAGTGCGCATCCGGCAGCAAGGATCGGGAAAATGGACAAGGTGTGCGTCTTCTGTCGTGCCCGGGAGTTTCCTTCCGAGCCACCGGGTTTATGTTGTCTTAATGGGAAAGTGACCTTGCCAATGTTACTCCCACCACCCGAGCCGCTGCTGTCGTTAATGACCGGCGTTACGCCGGAATCGAAACATTTTCTGAGAAACAATCGTAAGTATAATTCCTGTTTTCGAATGACTTCGTTCGGAGCCACGGGAATCATCCGGGAAACGTTCAAGGTACAGGGTCAGGTTTAGCATCAGATGGCCAGTACATTTGCAAGCATGTCTATAAAGGACATGACATGGCTACAATGGGGTCAGCAAAGCAAACGATGAAGTCGAACAATATCAAAGTGGTCGTTACTTCAGCACTAACGAAGCGCTCTGGCAATTTTTTTCGTTCGGTATTCACGAACGGCATCCGACCGTCGTCCACATAGAAGCAGGCGCGTATGCAGGATTTTTTCTGGGAGGGGGCTAATTTTTTTTTCAACAGGGGGTACCCTTGTGAAATTCGCAGGAAATGTGTTGGGAAGGGCCATCTTAGGCCTGGGGGGGGGGGGGTAAAGCCCGCTCAGCCCCCCCTGCATACGCGCCTGCCTAGGAGTTCATCTTGAGAACGGTCAGCGTGTAAATATCACTGAGGCGAGCATGCACCTCAGGGTCGCTTCGCCCCCCCCCATACAACGTTGACCGCAAAATTTGTATTCCTCCGATACACTCGGTCGAGTGTACACCGTCCACGCGAAAGACATGACCGTCTTCTCGAACATGACGCACATTGGGAGGCTACACTGGCCGATGCGACTAGCTCCGCCAGACCACAGCAGATACGAACTCTTTTTGCTGTCATTATATGCACGTGTGCGCCGTCCAACCCCATGAACCTTTGGGAAATATTCAAAGACTCGCTGAGTGAAGACTTCCTATACCGTCGGCGTTTGGGTCCTGATAACCCCAGCTGAGAATATTCAGCTCCGATTTACAACGAAGCGTTAATCGCGATCGAGGATCTTAGTGTTGCAATCGCTAACAAAAGACTCTCGGAGTTGGCTATGAACGCCCCCGATCGCGCTGTTTCGACCACCGATGGTTGGGCAATGAGTCGAGAATCGCAAGTCGATGTTGTCGTCTTGAGTCGGTACGTTGAAGAAAACCTGCCGAAACTCATCGCCGAACAGCGTCACCTCTACGCAGGGCCGGATTTACCATTAGGCAGTTTAGGCTAGAGCCTAGGGCGGCACAATGAGAGGACCAGCGAATCTGACTCCTGATGGAGAGGTGATAAATAGATTTCGTACTATGAAATTCAGACGCGAAGTGCGAATTGAGCAGCGCCCAATAGAGGAAACTTGAATTCCCAAATGTCATAACGCGATGAAATTATTGATTGAGACCCGCCACGTGGGGCGGTAGTTTTTCTCAGACACTGGGCGGCAAATTTAACCCCAGCCTAGGGGCGGCGATTTCTCGAATCCGGCCCTGCCTCTACGAGACAATCTTGCAAGCCATCGATGACAACAACAGCGGATTCTATTTTCTCGATTCTCCGGGCGGAACCGGTGAAACATTCCTGCTCTCACTGATTCTGGCCACAATTCGATCGCAAAATAAAATCGCGTTGGCCATCGCATCCTCCGGTATAGCGGCAATAAAGAAACAGTGTCGACTTCAAACCGTTGGTTCGAATAAGACGGAGCGAATCACGATTACGAAGAAATCTGAACGAGTCTTTACCGACGCGTTCCTAACACGTTCCACATAACCAACGGCTGGTTATCCACCCACAAATGAAATACCGAATTCCTTTGCCTCATGACTCCTCATTCGTTAGGCACAGTACAAGAAAACATTCAAGGAATACAACTACCACGAACGACGCCCCCGGCCGGAAACATACACCATATGTACTAGAAACACGCGAAACGTTGCGCCGCGCCGCAGCGAAGCGCGGCAGGGTACACTAGTATGGGATATTGCCTGACATGGGATACCCAAGTATCTCTAGAGCCGACCATCAAAACTGAGAAACTGCTAAAGATATAAGATGCTCAAGGGGTCGCAGGAAAAACAGGAGTGCGGTTTCGGATATGTATTACCCATTCACCACGGAACGGCGACTCCGAAACCCCTTTTTTTTTCGCGGATTTCAGTTTTTCCAGAGAGTTGACTGATTTTGTCCTGGGTGCTTCAGATCGATCGTTTCGGAACGATTCTCTACCTGAGTCATGCTCCGAGATCCCCAGTAGAGATTACCACTCAACCTTCCTCTTAACGGAGGATTCCGTTTATGGGCGACCCCTGTGTCACGGAAACGCGCGCGGAAATGCGTCATTCGCAGCGTTGTTTACGACGCCATCTTAGCGCCACTGTTCTCCGCTGGTGCTGCCGCCGCCGCGGTCAAGCTCAGTGGCCCGCGAAACCATGCCTCCGCGCGCTCTTGGAGACTTTGTGCTCTTCATGGGAGGAATAAGTGACGAAACGAACAAGGTGAGTCGGAAAGTATCTTCATTCAGGATTTGCTTTTTCGGTAAGGAAGAACATCGCGGACCGTGGGAATTAATGGTACTCCGAAGTTCCTCCATCGACGACGCTAAACATTGATTTGGGGTTTGCTGGAGTAGCTCTTATGAGTGAAACAGTCGGTTATATTCACGTTGCGGGTGAAGACGAGATCGATGCAAACATTCTGATTCGTTGAACACTCCTCTGGGTCATTTGCCAGAATCAGACCGAAGTTTCTCATCATGCGATCCCCATCACACGTATGCAACGGGCGACCAACGGGGAGGATCATCTGAAGCGAGATACCTCCTATGGCCGCATACAATGGTTTTCGTTCCCCTCCGAAGCCTGAGCACTTGCCGCCGTTAAACCCGATCAGTACAAGACTTATAAGTCCTAGGATTCCCTTCATGCAGATTGGGCGCTTACGGTATGAAAGCGGAACGTATATCATCGTTGGGCAGATGATAAACGTCTCTGTCAATGAGGAAGAAATCATATCTTTGCTGCCGAGAAATCTTGCCGAAGACCATGCCGTCAACGTATCGTTGGAAGAACATCTCATTCACACCTCGGCTGCTTACTCCGGCACGGTAAAAACCGTGGAGTTGATAACATGGCTCGATTATCTGGTACAGACACCACTGTGTCAGTTGTACGGAATCACAATAGACTGGAGCGCCTATCGTTCCAATGATACCGTGGAAGCACAGGAATAGGAGGAGGTGGACATCGAAAATACAAGCGAATTGTTACTTTCACGGCAACAATCTGTCTTGTGGAGCGAAGATGAGCAGCTATGTCTAGCTCCAGGACAGCGATCGACACCTCTTAGCATAATTCACGACGAACAAGCGGAAGAACTCTCTTTCCCATCAATCTATTATGGGATTGCGCGCGAGTTCCGCGCAGGTGTTCACGTAACGCCCTTCTTGATCATGACCAGTGAAATACGACGGAAAGATCGTCGAGGAGCAAGCCCAGAGCACATACTCTATATGGTAGTCAAATTGATGCGATTGCGTGTATCGCAAGGTCTGCACGCAAGTTTTCGGCACCACGGTGATCTCAGCCACCTCACCCGACAACGATTTGAGGATCCGCTTGTCCCCGAAAACTGCATGGCTACAAATCTGGCCTTTCTAGAGTCCATCCCTAATTCTGTGCAGTACTGGATGTATCGCAAAAAAGGACTATTCTCCATGATACGTCAGTTGGGCAAACCAACTTGCTTTCTAACCATGATTGCCAATGAGATGAACGGGCCGCATCTGCTCTCCCTGTTCCATCGACTCCGAACCGGAACGGTCGTATCTGATCCTACTATGACGGCGTTCAGCTACTCTCATCGTGCTGATCTCGCGAACGAAGATTCTGTTACTTGTTGCATCTACTTCTGGAAACTCATGACCACAATGATGAACATTCTACAGTCTTCAACATACAGCCCCTTCGCATCACATTTCATCATTGATTTTGTCACTCGAGTCGAATATCAGCCTCGTCGATCCCCTGATTGTCATATCTGAATCTGGTTAAACGAAGATCCCCAAGAAGAGCTTTCGGAAAGTATGCCGTTGACAGTGTCTCTGAGATGAAACGTTTACGTGTGTTGCGGCACACGGTACGTCGAGACCGCCAGTTCTGTGTTCCTGGAAGAAGGGGGTGTCGCGAAAGACCGCAGACAAACCCTGAATGCGTGGTACAAGAGAGCCGGTTTCGAAGAAGAATTCGAAGCCTTGTGACTTCTCCCGATAGCTCTATCAATAAATAATCGATTCCCTTGAGTATTTTCATGTATCATTTGGCCCAACATTCTCAAATATTATCATCGACAAGTATGAAGTATAAAGAGCATGCGTATAAAGAAAGGAGAGGTGTAACACCGAGAGGAACATACGACAACAAAAGGGGGAGCGCCCTACTCGCATTAGCGAGAGCGGGAATGCTCCCAACCAGGAAATACCGAAGTAGATTCCAACACATCCATCCATACTGTATCAAGTGTGGGATGGAGGAAGAAACAGTCCAGCATGTATTATTGGAATGCACACCACACCACTTCAATGAAGAAGAACTCCCCAAAAAACTAGGGCTCCGGGGAGAACTGTACCGTGGAGAACTAAGAAGGACGAAGGAAGTACTAACTCGATGGGAAGAGGAGACCCGAATGATCTGCTGAGAAATCGCCCCTGATACGAAAGGGATATGACTCCTGTAATATAGTTAACAAGAGCCATATTAATCAATAAACCATAACCATAAGTAATTTTCAATATCTAGTATTTGGAATTCCCGGGCGCCACGGCACAGTCTCACCATCAGTCAAATCCGCCTGTTTGTTTCCGTCCTCAAGCAGACTCTCTGATAGGAATCTGAGGCGGATTTCCGTCGACTCATGCTATTCAACAATCGTGGAGGCTCGAAAACGGCGCACATACGTCCAGGGCCGGATTTAAGAAATTGCCGCCCCTAAGCTGGGGAGGATTTGCCGTCCCACATCTGAGAAAAAAACTTCCGCCCCACGTAGCAGGTCCAGAATCAATAATCTCATCCGTTATGAAATTTGGGCATTGATATTTTCCTGAGACCCCATTGAGCGCTGCTAATTTCGCACCTTGCGTCTGAATTACATATGACAAAATATTTTCACCACCGCTTCATCTGGAGTCAGATTTGCCGCCCCTGTAAATGAGCCCCAGGTCTCTAGCCCAGGGTTTCCCAAAGTGGGGCGTAGCGGATTTTCGGTGGGTCACGGGGCCGTGAACACATTTCATACTATCAAACTTCTCCAACGGGAGCGCGGAATCCCCAACCGAGAATTATCACTTTAAACTCGCTCCATGAAATGCTCGCATTTCCCGTTGGTGAAGTGAACTGGATTGCAAACGTGCTCATATTATTGTGAAGGCGCTGAGCGAACTCTGGAGGAGAAACAACGATGGCTAAGGCGGCAATCGAATGTTGTTCTGATGGAAAGGGTGATACCTGGAAGAGATTGCAGAACTCCGATGCGACGTATCGAAAGAAACGGTGCTCAAGATAAAAGGTGTGTTCCATGTGACCCATGATGTGGGTTGAAAAAGTTATGACACGACTCTACCCGAGACTGAGTTCCTGCGCCGCGCAGATGCTGGTTCATTTCCCGTCCTCGTATCTTGTGGAGTGTGGGTTCAGTGCCGTGAACCAGCTCGTGCGCGATCAGAGGCACCGGCTCGAGGTAACAAAGAGAGGGGACCTCCGCCTGAAGCTCACTGCGATCACGCCT
Organism: Neoseiulus californicus; assembly: GCA_028455905.1. NCBI lineage: Eukaryota > Metazoa > Arthropoda > Arachnida > Mesostigmata > Phytoseiidae > Neoseiulus > Neoseiulus californicus. The sequence continues at coordinate 12,846,610 of JAMQGS010000006.1, read as the reverse complement.
GCGGATCGCAAAGTTGTGTGAAGCTCATGTCGCGCACCCATCCTATTGAGAGCGAGCGGCATGGAAGGGCATCTAACATAATAAAATTATGAAATTCTGCTGCGGTCAACGATGTAAAGCAGGATTCTGCATCTAATCAGAAATAAGATGCAGCATTATGCGTATTTCCCTCCTTATGACCTCGGTGGGGCATGAGGAAATTCTGGCTCAAAAAGTGGGGCATGGGAAAAAAGCCCTGCTGGGACTCATCAGGGTGAAAAAACGTGCCACGGGAGAACATCTTCATGACGTGATCTATGCGAGACTGCAAGCCGCCTATCTGTTGAGATCAGACCTTCTCGCTGCAACCACAGACGGTGCAAGCAATGTGAAGAGAGCCGTCGAGCTGATAGGCATAAAACAACAAAAATGCTTCGCCCACGGGCTCGACCTCGTCGTTCGAAGAGTGATATTCGGAAGAAACAATGCACATTTCGACATCAAGATTCTGGATGAGTTAATTGGAGAGAAAACGGTGGAAGATCGTGACACTGCCGAGGAGTTTGATTCCGAATACGAGCACGAGTCAGGATCAGAATCAGATATGGAGACCGAGTCCGAGTGTGATACCGAGTCGGAGAGCGATGAGGAGGGGTACACTCCCTTGGCGACCCTTGGAGAGGCCCTCGAACGGCTCTGAAACGTCGCTCGAAGCTTCCGGAAGAGACCGATACTGATTGACGATATTAGGGCGACCACGAAGGAACCCGAATCCAACAAAAAATTCAGTGTTTCCCACGGAAGTGGAAGGAGAAACGGAGGATCCTCATTTTGCAAGGGGAACATAAACCTCCGGGAATCGAGAACGCTGCGACACCCCAAGATGGGGACTTGGCGTTGCGGGAAGCACATCGCGAAACATCGCGGGCATTGCCGGCACCACGAGCTTCACATACAAACGAAAGTGACGACTGGAGGAGCACGAAGTTGCAACGTGAAAAACACAATGTGCCGACTTGAATCACAGAGAGGCGATTTGAGAACATAAAGTGGTAACTTCGAACCACGGAGTGTCGACTCAAACCTCGGAGTGGCGACTTGAGAACACAAAGTGGCGACTTGAACCGCGAAGTGGCGACTTAAAAACATTAAGTGAGACCTTGAAACAACGAAGTGGCGACTTAAACCAAGAAGTCGCGACTTGAGAACATTGAGTGGCGACGTAAACCAAGGAGTGGGGTCTGGAACACATCAAGTGACAACTTGAAACCGCGCTATATCAACACTTTCATCTCGACGTATCTTAGCGTTCCGACAAAGCGAATCGAATTTGTCCCGAATTAGTTGTCACATTTGCACATCCATGGCGGAGAACGAACTCGGACTCATTCTCCGTCCGTTCTGTTCGAGTGCAGGATGCCAGCGACTCCCGGAAAAAAGCCCGAGCACACCGAGAGGGATCCTGAAAGGATTTTACAGTTGCTCTTGCCGCGTTCCGACCCACTTCGATAAGATGCAGCTCGGAGGCTTTCGAGCAGTCCTCGCGCTCCCTAACAGAGTAATCTTGATCAAAAAGGTAGTGAATAAATATACTCTATATGCTTCATCACGTGCTTCACTCCAAACGCGGGCATCATTCCGTTCTTGGTAAGAGAGGGGAAAATGTGGAAATCGGCAAATGCGACTACTAATTCGGGACAAAATTTTGGGCTCAGATGCGACAGCTATTACGGGACAGAGGTAGTATATCGGACGCTTCAGACATCACGTTCAGAATCTTGGAACTAGTCGAGAACGCTACCAAAAAATCTCACAACATTGCAAAGAGCAGTTTGACGCCGCTCGGTTGAGAGGGGCTGTCGTTCATGATCATTCGATCAGGATGTGGGCCTTGGAAAAAGCCAGAGAGCTAGGCCTTACCTCATTCCTAGGGAGTCACTCATGGGTTGCGAAGTTCAAGCGAGTCTACCTAATAACATCGAGACGGATAGTAAAAATCGTAACACACAAACAGCAGGCCTGTCTTGACGAAACCATTTCCGAGGCAAGGAACCTTCTCAAGAACTTCGTCGAAACCGTCAAGCACATGTTCGAGCCCGCGGAAATCTTCAACACAGACCAATCCGGGTTCAGCTATATTGTACACACGGGTCGGACTCTTTCGTTCACCGGTGAACGGTCGACGACCGCGACCGTCAGCAGCTCGAACGCCCTAACTCATAGCTATACGATACAGCCCCTTCTCAACATGGACGGCCGCCTGGTGGGCGAGCTTCCAGTGAATTTGCAGGGAAGGAGTGTATCCTTTCCCTTCGGCCCTTCCGTAGCGAGAGACATGGCCAAATTCTCGAATCTGTACGTAACGTGCTCGAAGTCTGGGAAGCTGACAAAAAATTTGGTGTCCGAGTGGTGCTCTCAAGTGTTTGCGCCAGAAGTCCGCAAGTTGCGTCACGAAACTTGTGTGGTGTACGTCGATTCTTGGGGGGGCCATCGAGACCAGGCGCTGTATCAGGTGGCAATCAAGCAAGTGCTCGTCAAAATTTTCCCTGCGGGGTCAACAAGCATACTACAGCCATTAGACCTCTACTGTTTCCGGCAATGGAAGTATTCCGCGAAACGTCTCACCGAATACAGCATGCTGCGTGGATTCCGACTCGACGATCGGAACAGCGTACTCGAGCTGCAGTCTCTGATCTTCAATCAATTCCAGCATTCCGCCCTGCGACCCTTATGGCTGTATGGTTGGACGAAAGCTGGTTTCAGCGACCAGCACATCCCGTTCCAAGGTTTGCAGCAGCTCCTCTTCAACATGTTCGAGGGCTGCTCAACGCGGGATTGCCAGAAACCACCGTTCATCAAATGCATCTATTGTGGTGAGGTGTTCTGCGCGGTGTGCTGTTTCATCGACTATCATTTCCACGCGGAGCCAAAAATCAGGCTAGCTAATCGCCTTCTCAATCACTCCCATCCTGACGGAGATCCTGACCCAAAGTCCATATCCCAACATGAAAGTCGAATATCTGTATGACCAGGAGTCAGGACGACTTCTTAGCGCGAAACACTGGAAAAACGTTTTTTTTTCAGTTCTCGAGTTCTTGCTCCAACGGAATGGGGTTTGCTCGGTCTCAGTATCTTCCGCGATTCGTCCTTCAACGGAGAAATCGCACGTTTGGCTAACTAAGCAGAGATTCGGGCAACCATAGGGCTCAGAACGCTAAAAAAACTCAGTTTTTCGATTTTTTCCGAAAAAAAATTGCGAGCCCATTCGGGACGGTCATCTGTGGGCTTGAACATGATACAACATAGACTACAAAACGGGCACCATTTAATCTGGATCCCAGCGTTACACATCGTGTACCTCCCTTTTAGACATCGCGTTTTCAGTTCGTGAGAGTCGCTCTAGAGCAGTGGTTCCCAACCTTTTCAGCGGGTGGGCCCTCCGTTCGTGATTAGATCCGACCTCGGGCTCCCCTCGGATTTTCCTCATAAGAAATTTCTGGGAACGAACTATTGACCAGTCAAATAAGTCCGTTATGGCGGGAAACTCTATTCATTAATGACTAGGTTGTTGCTGTCTCTGGTCAACGAGCCTTCCTATACAGGGCTTCGTATTGCTAATGGCTACCCGCGCTTATTTCATCTCACCGGGAAAATGTTTGTCAGCAGACTCCGGGCCCCCGGCAACGCCGCGTGGGAACCCTGAGGGGGCCTAGGCCGCCAGGTTGGGAACCACTGCTCTAGAGGATTCTTGAGGAGAGCCGAATTCGGGTAAAGTTCCCAAAAAACCATTTTTCGCGACCAGACCCCCATTAGTGAACGCAAGGACAAAGTTCTGTGTCAGAATACATCATCTCTTGGGTGAACGCAGAGGAAAGAGGGTCATCTGACATTGTAACTCAATGCCATCAGATCAAGGATGCCGTACTTACTCCTCCGAAAAACGGTGTCCCTCGTTGTCTGGTAGGCCGACGCCAATCTGAGTGCTGTTTGGCAGGCCGAAGCCAATCTCAGTGGTAGGGACGGAGCGGAGTCTCAGAATGCTCGATAAAGCTGTTGTGGACATCCCCAGACCTCCCCGACCAATTGAGGTCTTCTCGTTCGGAGTAAGCCAGCTAGTCTGATGCGAAGAGTGTTCGCTCATAGGACAATTGACGCAGAGCAGAACCAGTGCGTCTTTTCGATTTCCGCATCACATATCCTCTCTCAAAATCGAAGGAATCGATCCCTAGCACGTAGTCCTGAGTTGAAAGCGAACGTTTTCTCCTCCTGTTAATCGCCGAATCTCCCACTTTGCGGCACGGCGTCACTTGAGACGGATGGACCCCACGAGAGAGAATTCGCGGTAACTTGAGTTAATGATGAATGCTCGTGTGGAGTGCCAATTATCGTCTTCTCAAACAGCACAGTTGAACGGAATTTCCGTTACGGCTTTCACTCGTAGGGTGAATCCCCGGGATTTTTTGTTTGAAAACGATCCCATATTAGAACACCAGGTGTCCCATATTAGTCCCGGATTATCAATCCGAGACATCTGAGAGTTTCAGCCGATTGAATGCGACCACCGCCGACGTTAATGGTTGGGACAGGGAACTTCCTGCGGGAAGCCCTGAAAAGTATAGCATCAGTCTTCGACTCATTGATTTCCAGTTCAAAATCCGAGAAGACTCTGATGATATCCACGAGGGTGTATGAAATGGCAGCAAACTCGGCATCGAGTTTGTCAGGATCGATATCGAACAGACATTTTTGTCATCCGGATAACAGATGACCTCACAAGCTAAAATGTCCTTGAGCTGGGACAGGATGAAGTTCATGAAGACCACAAACATGGATGCATTCCGGATTATTCCGGACTATCATAAGTTTTTGCATTATACCAAGAAGACTACAACCCCAATTTCGCGCCCCCTGGAGGCTGCGCCCGGGGCAAGTGCCCTAGATCCGCCACTGATCCCATCTAAGGGCACTCTCCCCTACATTCATGCTCTAAGGCAGGGGTTCTCAAACTGTGTGCCGCCGGCACCCAACTGCCGCGGAGTGCCGCGGCACTCGTGGTGCCGCGCCTGCATGTCCTACGGCATCCCATGCTGGAGGTGCCGCGTGGTGCCGCCACCAGAAAAGTTTGAGAACCCCTGCTCTAAGGCCCTCCATTTTCTGTTTGAACAAGAATATCATGACTCAAACGTACAGGATGCTGAATTCAAGGTGAGTAACTCGCCTCTTCCACGGATATAGCTCCAGGTTGGCCGGAAAAAATGCTCTTTCCGGGATTTTTTTGCATCTTGGCATCGCCTGACTTCTGGTAGGACATCGGATTCGAGGCTGGGCCGCAGATGGCCCCCAAGCTGGGCTGAAGGCTCAGACCCCTGATTCACGGAGAAGGCGAATTCACGCATGAAACATTTCCGAAAGTGTCGATCCCGGAGGGAAGCAAAGGAAATCTACGAATATCCTACATCTCTCATGATTCTACTCTTCGACGGCGTCAGACGGGAGAAGAACTGCGGTGCAATGGGAAATGCTGTTCGGAGGGTCCCGTAGAGAAGGGAAGATCTTAAGACACTTGTAAAGACAGATAGAACGACCGCACCGACCCACGGCTGCATGGTATTCTTCTTCCGCATGTATGTACAAAACATTATTATTTCGCTCTGAACAGAGCCACACGTTGATGGAAGCGCATTATGGGAGAGGTTTTCATTTCTTTATTCATCTAGTTTTTGGTTTCTTAGCATCTTTCTCATCGGCCTGCTCCGCTTTGCCTCAGAAGTTCGCGCCGAATCAGACTTGCGTCACAGGAGACTGGCTATGGACTTCAGATATTCTATCCGCTCGTTCTGAGCCGCTCGGCTCGCACAACAACTTACTCCTAAATCTTTCCATCGACATTGAAAGCATCAGATAATTTCGGATGAATTTTGCTAGGACCAACGCCTCCGATTTAGGAGCTGATGATCAGGACCTTACTTCTTCGATTGCTTCAACTCTCCGAGCTCGGGAATTGTTTGAACCTGTCAGAAAATTAATAACTTCCGTCGACAGTTCCGGCTGTCGAATCTAGGGCCAACAACACTGTAGCAGACTCTCAGGAGCCACAACTCGGAAGATCACCTCGCGGACAGTGTATAAAAGGAAAGGAATAAATAACAGCTTACATCAACAGCTTCCTAAATAAAATCTATGTACAGGAACGGGAATAACTTACAACTAACTTACAACGGGTAAAAATCATTGCGGAATAGAGATCTGTTCGCAAACTATGCACAATTGTAGGAAACGGCGTTGCGGCGTTGGCGGCAATTTTCGATAACGAGAGCGATTCACTCTCCAAGATTAGTTCTCTCGACCATCGAGTGTTGATCGCCGAGATTTCTGCGCATCGGGGTGCACGCGTTAGGAATGATATACACGTCAAGGAAGTATGAATGGAGATTCCACTTCGCAACTGACTATTTGAACGATGAGAACACATCTTTCTTGTTGTCGCATCGGAACGCGTAACATCGAAGAGGACTCTGACGGCCGAAGGCAGCAGCTTTCTTCATCTGGTCCTTGAAGCTTTCCGGAATGTACTTGTTCTTCACAATTGTGTAGATTATCCTGCAAAGGACAGCCAAGATCGTTTGAATCCGGATTCTGGTTATATGTACTTGATCTTCGCATCTTCTGCCAAATCATGAGATGAAACCGGAAGTTTCAGGCATATTGGAGGTTTTGAAGTGCGGAAATAAGGCAAAAAGTGTTCCTACTCACAATGAAGCGACCTCTTTCTCTAGACTGCCGAGTGTTCCAGCCGTGTACTGACAAGTTAACCGATCTAGGCAGTGGTTTCTCGAGTCCAGCATCCCGCTGCATTTCAGGTATTGCGCCATGACTTCGTCGTTGTATTCGCCGCTTGGATTGACTTTCTGCAGATACTCGTGTATGGACTCCGCTGAGCCTTGAGTGGCTCTCCTCCGTCTCCGTCGGCCTGCGGTAGCTGCTGCTGTTCCTGCAATCACCTGGGTCATGGCGGGTACCACCAAAGGTGCCATCGATATCGGAGCGATCGCCCCCGTTAGCAGGGGCAGTAGAGCTAGAGGCGCCAGAAGAGCCAAAAGACCATGGAGACTGACTGCGGAAGCATAAAATTCCCTGATTCATTATCTGGCTGGAGTCATTCTTATCATTCTTTCCACAGTTCGTATCTAACTCGGCTTGGATCTTTGACTCTTTCCAAAGAATGAATTTGGAATCAACGATCCTAATATTCCATGAATTCATGACTTTAAACCTAGATGATAGGTAGGTCGACTTACTGGATTTCTTATCGTGCTTTTTGTGGCAGTGTTTGCAATGGTACTTGTGGCTGTGGTGATGATGATGATAGTGTTTCCCGTAGCTCCCGTAGTTGCTCTCATGGGAATAATGTGACGACTTCGGTTCGTATGATGAAGGCACATAATCTGCGGAAATATCCCAATGTGAGTGATATTTCTATTTCTCATGCCAACGAGACCTATATTCCCTTCCGGGAAGCTATGCGCCGCCTGAAGTTTTTTGTTCGGAATCGAACTATTGCCCGGAACGGGCGTCAACTTGGAACTTTTCTTGAACCCAAGAGTAGCGAAACGGACACTAACAGATGTTGGTATTTTAACGGACGGGCACATCGGAACAGTCAAACTTCCAGAAGCACACAATTCCGTTACAATTTCGGAATTTTTCCACCAGCTGATCGGCGAACCACAGTCATATCTCGTCAGGACGAATTCGGGAACCGGGAAACTTCGTTCATTCGTCGGAAATCCGATGAAGAACAGTACCAATCGATGGCAGGTGCCCAGGAGTTCTTCCTCAGGGATACCAGGGATCCAAAAACTAAACGTTGCACCGATTGGCTCGATGAAGCATTGGGGGGCCACACGAGATCCGGCTTACAGAGAAACTCGGCTCCCGGCTATCCGAGGATTCCGGCTTCCCATGACGGATCTCGGCGACCGCGTTTCAAAACCTTAGCGATGTTGATTTTTCGTGTTTGCACGGCCACGGAGTGACGAGCAGAATTGACATTGCAGTTCGTGGTTGTGAGTTCTAGCGCGAGTCAGATTCCCAGCATTCTCATTTCTCATTTCATTGATTTCTCGAGAAACTTCTCGAATGGTGAATTGGCAATAAGCTTTTACTTTGCGAAAAATGTGCCGACGGGCCGCTTCACGCGAACTTAGTCGGCTTCGAATCAATGCCGAACGAAGAAGGCGGAGGAGCAATCGAACTTCCGGAATCGATGAAGACCACTTCACATTCGCTTGCTACAGCACACAAGTTCCCCCCGAAAAAACAAGGAGCGAATCTCAGCGGACAACATCGACATCGGTTCCAAAGCGTTAAGGTCCACCGGTACAGCCCAGTAGCAGCCGATCGGTAGGTGAAGATCCTACGCGCGGGAACGGTCATCACCGGGGACGTTTTTCTTCCACCGAGCAGAGGAATTTACCCGGTTTTCTGACCTCAGCTCAGAAACAAAGTTACCGGTGGAACTTCCCTAGCTAAGGATGGGAAGATTAGCCGCTCGAGACTTGAGGGCAACTTCGAAGACGGAAATCACTTGGTGGATGATGTTTCGGGACGCGTCTCGGGAGTTAATCCCGAACTTGAGGTAAAACCACTTACCGACGTACTCGTATCCTCCACCGCGTTTGGTCCTCTTCAGGCCGTAATCATCCGATGTGTCACCTGCCGCGAACACCGCCATCAAAGTGGCCCCGCTCAACAACGTGACGAGAAGTCGAGCGCCCAACATTTCCCAAGTCACAGCCGACTAGAACAAAACCGAACACACTAACAGATCGACTTGACGAGCGCACGAAGAAACTTGATGTTTGATTCACTTCGGCCAACCAAGTGGCTGACTTTGTGGCTGACTGACTGAGCGGCCCAGCCGCAGGCGAGCAATTCCGAAATCAAAGTGGCACGAGCGGCCGCTGTCCATCCGCTTTTGAGGTTCGTTCCGCGTGAGAGAACGACCTGCTCTTCCGACGGCGGGGCGGCCGCGCAGACCAATGGACGAAGCACTGAAGACCCCTTCTGGCGACACCTCATCATAGAAACGGATTTTTTTTCGGCTTCTTCTCGACTCCATCCTTTGTGGTGCCCCGTAGACAGGGCGGAAACCCCGGACGACTTTCTGGAGACTCTTCTTTCTACTTCAGTCGCTTTGTCGACTGTCCCCGAAAATCTAAGGGGGAAAAACTATTCCAGAAAAAAGGACAAACAAACAAGCGAGCACAGAGTAAAAATGGAACCACGCATCGCTCCTTCCATATGAATCCGACAAAAAATTGTCTGCGACGCCAGACGGATTCCCTCAGGTGACCTTAATCCGGCATAATCGCCGGAGTACTCGAGAAACATCAATATTCCAGAGCACAGACTTCCAGAAGCGTCCTTGCTTTAGTTGGGGTCAGGCCTGCGGTGGACCAGAGTTTCACGAAGAAACGCATAGTTGTTTCCGGTGCTACAAAGTATCTTTCAATCATTGAATAATCGCGGACCGTTTCCAGTGCCTTTTGATTTTCTTCTCGGCGAGCCATTATCCTTACTTGAATCAGGATTGCTTCAATTTCAAGGCACGAATGCGGGCGAGTTGTTTGATCAGTGCTCCTCTCCGACGGTAGTCTTATTATTATATATATCATGATCATCATTGGATTTGGATTGTTTGGACTAACTTCTCCGGAACTGGTCTTCTGCCTAGACAGAACATCTCTGGAACAGCAGAGTAGAAAACGAACTTGAGTAGGCTGTTTAGGAAAGAAAAAAAAAACGGAGCATTTCGTGAGCCGCATCACTTGCAGAGATTGACCAACGATCATCGGGACGGATCACCGCATGAGCTTTCTTTTCTCGGGATCAGAAAAATCAAATTTCAACGTGCGGCGCGGCGCGGCGGTGCAGCTACAGCTCGCTCGATCGGGCAACGAATGCCGAGGAGTGAAAACGGTCTGAACTTAACGATTGTTTAAAGAGGGCATTAGACTCATGGTGGGAAAAACTCGGGTTCCATCATTCTAGGGTGGGATTTCCGATTTCTAAGACAGCTTTGGGCTGTGATAGAATGTCTCAAGTTTGTCGGAAGTGTCGTAGCGACCAACTGATTGGAGGGATTTGAACGGAAACCGCGAGCGCACCTCGCAATCATCGGACTTTGTGCTCAACCGTCCTGATAGTTGAAGGCGATTCGTGACGGTGAAATCGAGACAATCCAAGACTCAACCGGGGTCGGAAGTAGGTAATTCGTGAAATTGCAAGCCGCATGCCATTAATGGATAGGACCCCCATAAACGAAATCTTTAGGTGTCATTCACCCTCTCCTCTCCATGAGTACGCCACGGAGAAGAATCTAAAAACCTGAAGTTGCGCAACAGAAGTGTCGCTATATAGTCAGCTTGCGTCTTAGAGAAGCTGCTCCTCTTGGAAGAGCCTAAAGAGGAGCTGCGGCTCGTGCAACGATTGACGAAGATTTTGTTTTTGAGGACGAGGAGAGAGTTCTGGTCTGAGCGAAATCGCTGGAGAGGACTTCAATCGTTCTCCCGAAGGGTCGAGCCTGAGTTCTTGAATGATTTCTCTGATAGCGTGAACCCCGCGCGAAGAGTTCTCGCGTTGAAGATTCACGTGTAACCTATCGCTCAAACTGTCGGGTTCTTTCCTGGGAGCTACAATTCTGGAAGTTGAACTCCAATTCCGACCGCATGAACGCTGACGGTAAGATGTGGGAGAGAATAGAAAGATGCGAAACAGCTTCGCGGCTTCACAGAGCTGAAACAATGCCGGCGGCCATTATAGAATCTTCTTATTGAATCATGGTGGTAGAAATTCGTTGAGAACATGGCTTGCTACAGAGCGCTGCTGCGCTCGTTCCGCTCGCTGAGCGTCGCCCTTTCTTGAGTGATGCCTCCACTAGTTTGTCTATTTTTCCTTTCGTCTTGTGCAAACGCTGTGACGGATTCACGACAAGGGTTTTCTGACTTTTCCGGGAGCGGCTTCATGTTCTAATTGAAATTCTCAATGCGGCCAGAACTTCATCCGCGGCAGCGTTCGTCGGCTTTCTGTTTGTGTGACTGTCACCATCACCTCGGCGGGCGGGCGGGCGGGCGGCTCTAGCCCGACCGCCCCACGGACTGCGGTTCCGACAAGCTGGCGCGGCGCGGCTCGCTCCGTTCGTTAATTAGCGGATCTGTTTGTTTGTGAGCGTGTCTGTCTCGGAAAAATAGTGAATGCACTTCCGAAACATTTCCGCCGCGCGCACAACAATGTCTGTTTGCCCCAAATGTGACACAATTGGTGTCATCCGTTGCGCTCCGGAACAACGAGAATGCTTCCTCACTGTACTTCCACTCAAAGCGGGAACTTTCCAGTAAATTTTCTCTCGAGCCCACGAGAGATCTTGAAGTGTGACTGGATTTCGACAGCGACTGAAGCTTCTTCCCTGAAGTCAGAAATATCTCGATTGTCATGGTAGGGCTGCAGCGGACTCTTTGCTTCTGAAAATCCGAACGGTTCTTTCGCAAACTGTGAGTAGTAAGCGAAGACGAAGTGCAAATCATACGAAGCGAACAACGCCAATGAAGATAGATCTTGCTGATGGCGTCAGCTCAGGCTGGAACCGAAACGAAGCTTCTTGACAGCTCAGCGTCCGCACGCGGCCTTGCAAGCCTCTCCTATGCATCCACTTGTGAACGAGAGGACACCTTTCTCAAAAACCGATTGACAGACTCGTAACAGTATTCCAAATTTTCGGGCAACAGTTTATCAACGGCAACAAATTATCGAAATCTCATTTTGGGAGGTTCACGAGAGCGCGAATAACAAGGCTCAGTACAACATTGGTGAGTACTAGAAGCACGATGACAACGTCTTTCCATTTCTGATGACAAGCGTCGTGAGAGGGGCTGAGCTGAAGTGATGACGGAGTCAGCTCTGGTAGCGCCCCAGGCGATAGAGCTACCCGAGGCGCATTACTGTTCGATGCATCATTCACGCTCAAACGTTCCCGTTTGCGAGGCATATTCAGAGGTGTTAACGATGATCTCAAGACTGCTCGGCTGACACACTTCGGTTTGGTCCCTTTCCACCTTTTCTTCAATCGAGATTTATCGGTTTTGGTGTTGTCTCTGTCACCCTGGTTAGGTTTGGATTTCTTCAAATTTTTCATGAGGAAACACGATGAGCGCTTGGACTTCTTGCGGCCATCATGCGACGCAATCCCGCTTTTCTTCGTTAAAGCGGATCCCTCCCGAGGGACGGAAAGGTCCCCAATGATGGCGGGCTTCATGATTTCTTTTGGTACCGACGCCGATTCCGGACTCAAAGTCGTGGGCGAACCGGGTGCCAATGCGTCTGTACTTGGGGATCCGTCCTTCGTCGGTTTGTCGTCCGCCGGAAGCGATGGAGCCGTAGCCGCATCTGAATAACGGGAGGAACGAGAAGTCAGTGTCAAGTTGTTTTGCAAGGTGTCAAGATTGGCGCATGTGAATACTGCACGATACGGACGCGATATTTCCCTTCTAGCTACCTCGTGTCAGGGGATCGTCCTCATAGGTTGTCCGACGAAAGCTCCAAAGATGTCAAGTGTACCCGATATCAGCGTACACGATCCGTCCCCCTCATGTCGGGCTCTCACCTCCAAGGATTTGAGGTCACAAGGCAGAATCTCCTTCATCCTCATCGATTCCCCGCTCTCAACAGTTTCAACGGCTTCATCTCCACAACTTTCGTCGGAAAAGCTATTGAACTCCCCTCAGGGGACACGAAGAACGAAAGCAAGAGCGAATTTCCGCGTTGGATCTGAATCATTATAGCGGTCGTCCGTCATCGTATTTCATTTCAAAAATGCGCGACGACGTGGAACGGATATCAGCGACTCCGCATGACGTGAAATGAACACGGAGCAGAATGAGTCAATACGCGCTCGAAGCAGCTCTGAGCTTCACCTCAACATTGGCTCACTGGAGGATGAATATCCGAGGGTTAAGCCGACCGCAGAGCCCATCACCTTTGATGCTCTTATTCGACGAGCCTCCCCTGACGCCGCGCTTTCTCGAGTTTCTGAACGGGCTGCATCTAACGAGGGAACCACGAGAAACACTACGGCTCCGGAATCGACTTCGTCTTCTAGAGAACAGGGCGCTCGACTGTAACCTGCTCCGTAGATTCGCTTTGCCGCCTCTTATCGCTTCCAGGATCACCGTCGCCATGTCGCGTTGCAGTTGACTCCTGTCAGCCTCGCAGGTTGGCCCGCATAACCGTTGCTTGAACGTGTCTTCGCTTGAAACGGGGACCTCATTGCCACTCTCGGCCTCGTCCACTGATGGGAGATCGGGGCTCGAGACATCAAGCTGTAAATAAACCAGGACACAGCCATCTTAGCGAGCCATGGCGAGATGATTTAGTATAATCAGCCGTGATCAGGAGCGTCGCCTCCGCTGTGTAGGGAGCAAGCTCACCTCATTGGATGCGTAGGAGCAGCTACTTATATTATCGCCATCATCCATTATCATACGGAATTTCGTTTCTTGATTTCCTTCGTTGTTCTATCGCGTTGATCATGGGTTTACTCTCGTGAACAAGCCGTGAGTTTGAAACTGCTCATAGCGCTCACAAGTCACCGAGTGAGCAACTCTGATCAAGACCGAGGAGGTGAAGCTTTTCGCATGTGCACCAGCACACCGCGATTCGATTCCAATCCATGGCACAATCACCGTTTTCGGCTCCCTGAATCCCTGAAATGTGAGTTTTTTGAACCGGCATCTGAAACGCATCTCAGATTGAGCCTCTCTTTGAGCTGTATTCCGCCGCAGCCAGTTTTATTGATGCCACAAGTGTTTCTTCGAGCTCGGCGGTTGTAGCTGGGGCCGGTCGTCTTCCGAGCGAGCTTGATAATCTCGGAACGGTTTAGTCTCATTCCGCGCATTTCATGCTTCAATCGCCTCATTGTGCCTCGACTTGAGTCCGATGGAATTGATCCATATCGATGACTGACAGCTCCTCCGGATGCACTCAGAGAATTCCCGGTTTCCAATGACCGTCTTCGACTAAATAATTCAGGATCTGAGGTTCCAGAGCAACAGCCGCCTGACTCGCAAGATATTCCACCTAGAAATTCGGGTCCCAAAGTGTTGTGAGGCCCGACATACGAGAGATGATGGTTAGCGCACCTTGAGCGGACGTGAGTGTACTAAGAGACCGAAATAGACGGGCGAGATGATGCCATGCCAGGTCAACGGCGAGTTTGAAATCGCGCGCTGCTAACGGACCAATCGCGTTGCCACGAAGTGTCCACAAACAAAATGGACGCGCTCACGGCAAAGGTTGTTCTCTGGAGGGAAGGCAGAGCCCGACAGTAGTGAGTTGGTAACGACAAAGTCACTCACGGGGAGCTACAGATAAGAGCAGTCCTCCTCGTTCTGTGATCAGGGTGAGTTTCCGATACTTTCTATTCTGTCGTAACATGCGCGCTCCGCTCGGTCAGCTGCGGCACCGGCACTCATTTATTGATATCCATCTCTTTGAATATGTTCGAACGAGCCCGACGGGCACGGTCCTCGGTGGACTCTGTCACCTGTCAAAATAAATCAGGATTTGGCTTCTTCGTTCGATTTCGGATTCCGGAGCTTATCGAAATTGGTTCTAAACCTGTGGCTCCTTGTTTCCACCCTTCCGCCTTCACGTGTTTCGCTTTACGGACGCCGCGCCGGTCTCGAGAGAACGATTGTCAGCTTTGTTTATCGTGAATGAGATATGTCTCAATGGAGATCAGTTCGCTTCCTGATTCATTCGTGCTTTACAATGCTTGACTACAATCAACAAAATCCGTCGTGATCAACTTATTCATCCGCTGTGAATGTGAGCTCGAGTGTGGTGTTACATGCATTGAGTTGGGGAGCTACGATCATTTGAGATGGGATAGAACGTGATGGCATTTAAAGTAATGACGGTACCTGTGCGTCTCAATGCGGAGCCTTGGAATCATGACGATGCACTCTCCGGAGAGATTTAGAACGTTTGTTTCTCTCGGCTTGGATGCTGGAGCAACTGGTTGCTGAAGTTTTTCCTTAAAAGCGATTTTTCCTGGTGCTGTTGGGCTTTAGAAACAGATCGATTTCGGCAGGAGCACTCACGATATGCACCGTGAATCCGATGCACCGATGTGAATCTCCCTCACGATTCTATGAAAACTTATTCTCCTATTTTGCAGTTCGGTAGCATCTCAAAACATCGACAAAGATGACAGAAGAAACGAAGACAACATCAGGCGCACGTAAAGTGTCTCCGCTGAAGGAATTCATCGCTGGTGGTTTCGGCGGGATTTGTCTCGTGGCCACAGGACATCCTCTGGACACAATCAAAGTTCGGCTCCAAACAATGCCGAAACCGGGCCCTGGTCAAGCTCCCATGTACAAAGGAACCTTCGATTGTGCGAAAAAAACCGTCACCCGAGAAGGTGAGTCTCACCATCTGTAGCTGCGGCATGCGACATGTTCTCATTTTTCGAAGAAGATAGCGTTCTGCGGGTGATATACGATGGCGCGCGGTGGCAGCGCCACCCCAATCTTGATCCGGACTGAAACAGTTTCGTTACAGGCTTGAAAGGGCTCTACAAGGGTATGGCGGCGCCCATCATGGGAGTGACACCGATGTATGCGGTTTGTTTCCTGGGTTTTGGAGTCGGGAAGAAGATACAACAAACGCACCCCGATGAAGACCTACGTTATCATCAGCTGTTCCTAGCCGGCATGTTGTCGGGAGTTTTCACGACGGCGATCATGGCGCCCGGCGAACGAATCAAGTGCCTTCTTCAAGTTCAACAGGCTGGTGCCTCAAACGCTACAAACTACTCAGGACCCGTGGACTGCGCGAAGCAGCTGTACCGAACGGGCGGAATCCGCAGCATATATAAGGGAACATGTGCAACGTTGATGCGTGACGTTCCAGCCTCCGGGATGTACTTCATGACATATGAATGGCTCCAGAAAGTTTTGACTCCTGAAGGCGGCAACAGGAGCGATCTCTCAGTCGGCAAAACGCTTTTCGCGGGAGGCATGGCTGGAGTCTTCAACTGGTTGGTGGCCATTCCGCCGGACGTGCTCAAGAGCAGGCTGCAAACTGCACCCGAGGGAAAATACAACGGAATTAGGGACGTTTTCAGGGAAACCATGAAAAACGAAGGTCCATCGGCTTTCTACAAAGGTTGCACACCTGTCATGCTGAGAGCGTTCCCCGCAAACGCCGCTTGTTTCATGGGATTCGAGCTGGCGCTGAAAGCTCTCAACGTAGCGTTTCCCGAATGAAGATGAATTCAAGTATTGGCTGACGTCTGAATTTCGAGGCTGCGAGCGGCGTCGGGACTCACGGAACACGGCACCGTTTGTTCTGAGATTCAATCGCGATACCTGATCATTACATCACTTGTTACGGTTCACGGAGGGCACTTCGATGTGAGTTGAATGTTGAAAATTTATTTGGGTTAGTCTTCCATCACGCTTGTGCAATCCGCGGCGAAGCTTAGCAATAACCCGCATCGCAGGGGATGAGCCCACATCAGGGATATCCCTTCAAAGTCGAATATCCGACCTTCAGCCATGAGAAAACGGAGACCTTGAATAACGTTGGTAGAATAGTTTGATATCCCTTTGGATTTGGAGTTTTGTATGTGCGCTACTTACGTAGGATTCATGGTCGAGATCATAGTTATCGATGCAGGACGTATCGAGAATCTGTAGTTTGTTCAGCAATAAATTTCCGGAAAAGAGGACTCTCGATTCTCTTCATTGCCTGGAAATTCGGAAACTCTTGCATGCTACCACTCCGTAGACCTCTATCACACCGTATGGTGGTGCCGTTGAATTTGTGAAGTCGGAGGAGAGGAGCCCCCCTGGCGCGCAACTGGGAGCAGACGACACGATGTTTGGGTTTCGAAAGTGTGTGTCCAACCATCGCGCAACAACTGCGTTCAACCGCCGAGAAAACGGTGCGAAACCGTTCAAACATTCGACGTGTGTCCACTACCTGATCTATTCCCTCCTTCATTCACATCTAGGGTGAACTGTCCCCAACATTGTTTTCCGACAGAAACAGCTTTCTCGAAGGTGAGTCCCAAGAAATGATCCGACATCTGTCAGCCTCTCGAGGGAAACCTCACCATAGTGTGATCTAGAAATGCGCGTTCGGCACAACCCGCCGATCTAACAGGCGAGAAGCCGCGTCGCTTGAGCCAAAACAGTTCGATTCAATGTTGAGTGATCCTGTCTCTTTTCAAGAAGCGGAGAGCCGTAAACATCGTGACACGCGATCAGCTGATCGAGTGAGTCGCGAGCTCACGAGCACACACTAGATGGCGCGGAACCCTGAGGGGTCGTCTGCTTTGACCGAAAACACAATTTTCTGCTGTACATGTGCACTGGCCAGGCATTTTCGCTCGTGAATCGCTTAATCGCTCCGTGACACCGTGACAGCGGGCTTCCATCCCTGCCTTCCTTATTTGGAGAATCGCTGTACGTTCGATACCCGACATCGATTATTATCAGCCAACGATCCTACATTGTGTGTGACCTCGCCATACAACAATGGACGTCTCCACAACCAGTATTCGCTCCTCGGGATCCACGAGTACGAAACCTCGCGCGGGCCGCCAAGTTTCTAACGTGAGCACCAAAAGTCAAGGATCCACAGGCAGTCCTCGGATGACTAGGAAGCCCCCGCTGCCAGCAGCCGCCAACGGCAAAGCAACGACTCCGCGCTCGAAACAAAACGGTGCGTCCGTAACCACACCGGGTCGCAGTGATAGAGTCGACCTATTGCGGCCCAAAGCTGAGGAGCGAAGGTCATCGGCAACCTCGCTAAAATCCAAAACCGACAAAATCGATTCCGGCAATCTACGTCCCGAGAAGAAACCCGCCGGGACTCCAACTTCGACGGCTCCAAGAACGCCCGTGAAGTCTAACGCAGAGCTGCGGAAGACAAGCACTCCGAAAGAAGCCGCAATCAAGAAAGGTGCACGTGACATCAACAGAAACTCGCCGAGAGAGAAACCGATTCGAAGCGATAGCAGTGATCTCGAAACAGCCTCGAAGCTAGTCAGTGCTAAGATCTACGAGCTGCGTACTGAATTGGTCAACAACGGTTTGATAACAGTTGCGCTGAAAGAGTTTGTTCAGGGCGGAGTTGAAAGTTTCGTAGTGCTGCCTCTCGGGAGATTCTCGAGGAACTCTCAATCCCTATGGCGGGCGGCTATGATGGAAGTCTTGCTCGAGATGACAGTTCCCAAGCGCAGGTAAGTTCCCGACAAAAGAGCACATTACATATTTGAGGTTCGCGATTTTCACAGAGATACCGTCTAGTTTTTGAAAAGCTTATTCTTCCTCTTGGTTTCAGGGTTTACCTGGACTCCGCACTGATCGAACTCGAGAAAGAGAGCCTTCGAAGCCACGCCTTCCTCCATGCCAAAGACAAGCTTCCAGCGGATATCATAATAAACGACTCTGTGCGCGCACCCGGAGTTACATTATACTACGCCCCAATGGCAGACCTGGACTCGATCGAGAGTATGCTGAAAGAGAATGAAGACAGACTCGAGCAAATCCTCGTGATGGGGTACAGCTTACATAAATTGGCCAAGAAAGCGCCATCCTCGAGTCTACTCCGCAAACATCTGCCATCGATCCAGGAGGAAGCTTTCCCTTTCGATTTGTTCCCTCAGAAAGCGTTTGCGCCCGTGTTCGCTGACTTGAGGGGTCATCGTTTCAACGTGATTGCCAAGAGCAATTCCCGTTATAGTGATATGAGGGCTTCGAGTTGCGAAACCCTTAACGAGGCCAAGAGTTCCGACTCATCGGAAGGCTTGAAATCGGCGGCCTCCGCTCCGAACCTCGCACCAAAGGCCAGTAAGGTGCCGTCGACTCTTCTAACAATCGGAGCGATCTGCTGTGGCGCCGGACTGGCGTGGATGTTCATCAACAAACGTTAAATAGATTCGGCGTCTGTCGTATTTCAAAGCAAGAAGAGTTAGCTCAACGCCTCGTTGACTTCCAGAAACTTACATCTGACTCCTGCTGGCTCAAAAATTTTCCGAAGAGGAAGCCGATCGTAGAACACCTTGTTAGGGTATCCTTCGAGATCCCCGCATCCTGTGATGAAAGATGCGAGTCCCAAAGAATGGGTCAAGCCTCTCAAGCCCCGACTGTAATTCGGTCTTATGGCCCTCGTTCAACTCGATTTGCTTTGATGCCACTGATGACGCTTGGCAGTATTACTTTAGATTTTATATTCAACCGCAGCAAAGTTTTCTTTCTTCTTAAAGTTTTCGCTATTTTCCTTCGGCTAGCAGTGGATCACAATTGTCGATCTCATTTGTACTTGTGTTGCACTTTACATCTTTCAGTTCGGTGTTCTTCCCGAGCAAAGCACAGCTCGAAATCTATCTATGAGTCAGCTGCTTGCATTCTGCTGTTTTTTCAGAACCTTTTTGAGTGTTCGAAAGGTGGGGATGTGCCTTCCCGGATTTCCTGATATTCAGGAAATTTTTAAACCGTAGATTGTCAAAGTTCGGAAGCTTTCGGGACAAATCTCGAAACGAGTTCACATTTCCTAAGCGGTACTAGACTACTAGCATTATAGGATCTCAGCGACGGTGACAAATCCTGCTGTCTCAAGCAACTCATGGCTGCTCACATCTTAAGCTGTATCTTATGTGTAGCACGTTCTCCAGGTAGCTCGGAGCAATGTTCAACTGGGAATAAAACCATACGTTACCTGAACCTGATACCACATGAGTTCTTTCACTAGCGTCGCGATAACTCTTTCTGTCCGAAAAATCGAGGGGGTTGTATTCGAAACCCAGTTTTGGATTCTCCATGGCGGTAGTTGAGGTGTCGCACTCTATAATGAGATTGCTAAAGCCTGTTCCCGAGTATGAGGTCATCGCAGTTGCTCAAGTTGAAGCCCATGAAGTTCATCGAGGAGTGCGTCTTTAATCGATTCCAGCAAAACTGTTGAAATTGTTGTAACCCTGTGATGTCGTGATCCAAAATCTTCCGGAAGAATGAAGACGACTCACTTCTGTGGCTTTCCAGATGGAGGATGACTTCATTCCGGTGCGGAGGAAGCGAATTGGTCGCAAGAAGCGCGACGCCCCGTCGAGTGAGTTACTAGACATCCGAACATTGTGTCCACATTCGAAACATTCATCTGAGAGATACTGCTCTAATAGATGCTAATCCGATCCGACCGTTCTGATAATACCAGAAGAAACATCCATCTCCCCCTACAGATCCAGCGGAGATTGCAGAGGAGGCTGTGGATGAAGGTGCCCTGCGAAGCAAACTAGAGTGCGCCAAAAACGATTTAATCTGTTCAGATTACTGGGGAATCTTGAAGAAGGCGCTTAGGCTTGAGGCTGTAACGAACCTTGCGTGTCTCGGGCTTGGCCAGGTAAGCTTCCCGTTTGCGTAAATGCGAAATTTTCACACGATGGGCTTGAACTTCATCGACGATGTTCACTTTGATCAGATCTGGGGTCCATCGCATTGATACCATGTCTCCCAAACAGTTCAGTCACAACGTGACGAGCCGCTGGCAAACAGCTCTCCTGCTCCTTCTGAAGGATCATCTGAAGGCCGACCGCACCGTGGTTTACGACCCGCTGTTCAACAGTGCTGAGCGGAAGCTTCTCTCTGAAATGGGCTGTGAAATACCTTCCGAGAACGATGAAGGTTTCCTGGTTTTTAGCAACTCGTTATTCTACATGCCGCACTGCGGCAAGCCGCTCTTCAACAGCGTGGTTTATGCCAACAGGTACAAACTTCAGGAGCCCGGCGGGACATGCAAAGGAATACGGCCCTATAACCATCGTATCCATCAAACGAAACGCAAGAACTCTCTTTCAAATCAGACCCGTGACTGTCTTTCTTTCCCACAGGAAACATCTGACGTCGGTAATGATTTTTGGCAACTCCTTCCGAGCCATGTTTGATCAGCTAGACTTCCAGATCCGAATCAAGGCTGGGGAACTCGCGGCATTGAAAGCGATAGAGGACGAATTCGACGAGGTTTGTTTGAAGCTCTTTTGGTCCCAATTATTGACCGCTTTCCGGGGAAGCGTAAGCTAGTCTCATCTAATGTGCTTTCTGCAGGTTCCCGTGGAGAACGTTTTCCAGTACAGAGATGTTTTCAACGATTTGAGCGTTCTGCGATTCAAATCTGAACTCTTGGAAGACATACCACAGCCGGTCTATTCAACGGACGATGAAATCATCCTGCGAGAAGCCATGCAGAATCTGAATATAGGCTCGGAATAAATCACTTTGAAGCCATCTGATCATCGTCTCCCAGACGCGGCGGGGCTTCCGTGAGCAACGTCGAAGACGGGTCGGAACGAGTATTTCCGGAGTTTGGTCGTCATATCCGGATGACGGATTGAATTCATGGTGGATTTAGAGGAGGAAAATTAGCAAACGGAAACCTTCTCGATTCTCGGTGATAAGTCGACCTTCCTAACAGCTTTGGCATTGACCTCGGAAACACAGAGTCCCCTTTGTAGAGTCCCACTGCTCGCGAGTCTCATGATTGGAGCTCGTGCCACGCATGCGGTGTCACGGTTTCGACCTGATTAGTTTTATCGTGCTCTGTCGAGATCGTCATTCCGCATTTCACGGGCTCTCCTACATTTCTCGTCGCGACTCAACGTCATTCGCGACAATACTTGTTCGTTCACTCTCCACACTGAGTCCCACTCAGCCCAAAACGTCTAGGGTGGTTCTGGAATGATCAGATCACTCGACCATTGATTCCAGTCTTTCGTGAGCGTTCGCTGTTCTCAAGCTCCGTATAAAAAACAAGGTTTTCCGAATCCCGCCGACTAGAACAACATGAAGTCCGTTTTGCTGCTCGTATTGCTCGTTCTGCTCGGACTTCTGTCATCAGCCATCGCAGGACCAGGAGATGGAAAGAAAAAAGGCGGAAAAGGCGGAAACCCATTCACCGGTGGCGATGACAAGAAGAAGAAAGGAAAATGGTGAAATCCTCTACCGGTACCAATAAACGCGAGTGCCCTCGAACTCATATGCACCTAGAAACGACCCGTATGTCTTCCTTCGGTCAGATGCCTACTCCGGTTACCAAGCTTAGGAGATCCAAGTTCCTGATTCGGAATCGAAGCGAGTTCTTCAATTGAATATGAAATTTACATCGCTCGTTCACAGTATTATCCCACCGCTTTTCAATAATGAATTTGTGTGCCGTTGAACACCTCGAAGAACAATGCGGCGATATTCGCTCAAATCTGTGATTTTCTTTTTCAACTGAGTCTCGAAGTGTCGTTGGGCACGAGGTTGGAGATGCTCTTACAATAAGTTGAACTTTGCAGCTTTCGCTGACGAAAGTAAGCTCGAAGCGGAGTTCAACAGAATATTACTTGAAGCATCAGGTGCGAAAACGTATAAAGAGCATTCGCATTCGGCTCCCTCCCACCTGCACACCGGCATCCCGGGAGCGCTTAAGACCTGAGATCGTCTGATATGTTCTCTGGATCAAAATATCCCCAGCTCTATGGCCACAAGCTCCCAGTCAACGGGAATGAAATCAGAACCGCAACCAACACCAAAATTCCCACTCGGCTCCGCACTTGCGAGGATATCCTGAGCAAACACGATTCACAGTTCGATCTACACACCTCACAACTCTCTGGGTGGCTTTGTAACGATGACTACGTCGTTCGGAGACGATGTAATCCCCGTCTTCCGTGAGCACTCGCTCTCCCCGGACTCTATATAAAACACGCTGAGTTTCAGCCGGCTGACCAGACAACATGAGGTCCGCCTCATTGCTCCTACTACTTCTGGTCCTGCTCGGTGTGCTGTCTTCTGTACAGGCAGGAGGACCCCCCGCAGGAGGAGGTGGAAAGAAAAGAGGTGGAAAAGGAGGTGGTGGAAAAGGAGGCGGCGGAGGGGGAGGCAAAGGCGGCGGAGGAGGAGGTGGCGGCGGCGGCGGCGGTGGAGGAGGCGGAGGTGGATCTAACGAAGACAGGCGTGGACCGTAAGATGCCTTGAAGTACTAATAAAGACGGTGGCCTCGAACTTGTCTGCACAAAGAATCGACGTCCGGGTTCTCCTTTGCTCCCGTTTACTATCTCGTCCTAAATGGAGCTTGGGGCTCAAGTTAAGATACTGGAAGATCCAAATCGAGTGTGACGACTTGAATATGGATCACGATTGTCATTGTTTCCGCTATGATTGTGCTGAATATCACGTTCATTCATTGTCGGTGTATGATCAAATCATTCCGATAGCTCAACTTCATGTCAAGAATCGCTGGAATTCTTGTAGAATCTCGGTTTTTGCAGCGTTGAGGAGACCTTGAGAGTCAGAATAAAGAGAGAGAGAGAGAGAGGCCATCTCCGGCCAAGGTGACAAAATATTTGAAAACAATCCCATCAGTGCGCAGATCAGGGGTCAACTAACCTGAGTAAATTCAGTTCAGACCACAGACTTTAACTACAACTTTGTGGATGCCTCCGAAATTGGGGAATTCCGTTTTGTTAGGGATTAGTATCTTCATTCAAGCCAGCGGATCCCGCGGGTGACTATGGACGAGATGAAAAACGGGCATTGGGAATGGGTCGGATTCGGGGGTTTTCTCACCTGAATTATCAATCCTGCGAATTCCGAAGCGAGGTGTTCTCTGACTAGCAAACAGCAAAGAAACCAGGGCCGCTGCTCTGTATTCGCAGAGATAAGGAGAGCTGTCCATTGTAGTTCTCGGAGTCGGATAACCCCTCGTATGCGTTTCCCGCAATATTCTCGAAAAGTGATCATTCATGTTGCAAAAATACATTTCTACTCATTGAGTCGTCAATAAATATTCGTCCGATGGTAACAACCGAGCGTAAATCGGGTCCTAGAGGCCAGCTCTTGGAGAATCTCCGGAACCTTTGTCAGAAGAAACCGCTCGACTCGACAGCAACACAAGAGGCAGAGAAATGTTGTTCAAAACCTCCCTGCCCGCTGAGACCTCGAATTCGAAACTCCGATTCTCCCTGATCCCTCCTCCTCGTCTTCCGTTCTTGGAAGCGTACGAGCATGCAATCGGAACTTTTCAGCGGCCGAGAGGAAGAGTTCCCCATGACACGCCATGAGTCGGGACTCTAGTCGGATATTTAGTGATTTCTTCTATGCTTCTGCAGGACTGCGAGCCTTCCGTGCGATGGAGGCTCATAACACTGATGCTAAGGTCGTCGTATTTGCTCTCGCGACTGGTGTCGGTGAAACCAGTAGAAGCTCGTAGAGATTAATCAACCGATTGACGCTTCTATGGGAAACCATTTCGCTGATGGCCTCACGTCTCATGACGACGGATTTCCATGAGAATGTGTGAGATTCTGTCGTTCGCCGGCTCAGTGTCGTGTTTGCCTTTCCTCGGCCTGCATCGTCTTCCGCGGAACGAGAATCTCTTCTCCGATTCGCCGAAATACTAGCCGCTCGGTTGCAGCCCTGGCTGGGTGGCTTTGCCAATGAGCCGCGACGACGGCTGTCAGCTTTTGCGCAATCTGGGTTGAATCCAGCGGCGACGGTCCGCTTTGCCGGGGACACTGACGCCCAGTCGAACTCGTCCGGACCTCGCATGAGGCTCGAACGGAAGTCTCTCAAACGTCCCGAGAACTATCCCGCTCGGTGGTAAAAGTTTCCCGAGTTTCGTAAGAATTTCACGTTGCGCGCTTACCGAGCTCAGCGGTAGCTCTGGTCTGCGAGCCTCTGTGCGTTGTCGGGGCCGTTGGAGTTCGGAATAAAGTTTGCCAGGCTTAAGCAATACTACATAAGCAGACTCTGAGATTACCATTGTTGGGACCGGTTGAACTCGGTATGTACACGAGAGCGAGAGAGAAAAGGGGCGACTGTGAGAGCGGACGTTTACCATGAGCAGCTCCCAGTTCTCAGTTTCAGTTCTGGACCAAAATATTCTGGATGAACCCTCTCGCGACTGGCACTCGGAGTGTTTCCGTCGAGAAAACTGAACCTGACAGACCTCCGGCAAGTCCTTCGGTCGCAAAAAAAGTTATCCGCGGATCTCTCAGGAAATTGAAGTAGAATTTTGCGCGTGATCTGCGCGTTCTCAAACACATCGGTCACTCACTCTACGGGGATGTTTCGAACGATGCCTTGTCTGTGTGACAACGTGATTCAGGCACGGAGTTCACCCGCAGTCTGGGAATGTATGTTTGTGTGAAGTTTTTTGAGCACGGCGTTCCAATGGCAGCAGAGAGGGAGAGACGTAGATACAACAAGATTTATGACCTTATCGACAGCTTTTCTATGCCTCGCAGAGAGTCATAAGTCACTACCGCTCACTTCTCGCCGACCAGCCAGTCAGCCAGCCAGCCAGCCAGCCAGCCAGCCAGCAAGCAAGCTAGCCAGTCAGTTGGGAAGGGCAAAAAAGGGCATTTGAATCAAAGGAGCGACAATTCGGGACGCCTCGGTGGGAAAAGGGCACAGACCGGCAGACCAGACGAGACAAAAAAGCCGGACAACATTGTGTTCGCCTTTGTCGGAGTCGATATCATTGCTTCTGCGTTATCTGTGTCCCGGGCGGAGTTCCTCTACTTCATTTTTTTTTCGATAGGCCGCTGTCGAGCTTCGGAAAACTATACCTCCCGGCAGAAAGCTTTCGATTCTAGCCGAAGGTCCAACTACGCAGTGCGAGTTTGTTTTCGTTCGCTTCCGAAGAACACAGCAGACTTGCTGAGGCGTTTGTGCTCTCACCGTATTGAGGCTGATATTTCCAACACCACCAGTACCTTGAAGAGCTGAATTCCGAATCAGGAGATTCCGATGAAACTTGGAATCGTAGGAAAATCGGGGAACCAAGCTGCTTCGGCTCTGCAGTGTCGACACGGAACAGAAGCTCATCGGTTGAGGACTAACGAAGGGACAGCGCTACGGGAAGCTATCGAAAACGTATTTAGAACTCCGTTCCGACCAAAGTTACGACACTCAACTCCAGCTAGCACGCCGCGCCGCTAAGACGCCACACGCTGATTTCGAGTCAAGTGGTGGGAGCTCTCGGAAGTTTTCGCAGCCCTCGGTTCTTCTCGGAGAGCTGTGGGCCGACGACGATCTCGCGGTTCGCACGGACGATGTGAGCAGACAGCCGCTTGCTCGGATTTGTGAGATTGTTGAGAGAATCACGGCAAAGGTCATTTGTGAGTCCCTCTGAAAGGGTGAAGGTCCTTAGGAATTCTCCAAAACGCCAAAGAGCGTTCCCTGGCCAAAAAAGGCCCTCGTTTCGAGAGTCACTGCTGTGTGGTTATGTGAGCCGACCAGGAGGATTTTCAGTCATCGACTGAAACCTTGCTCCAGAGAGCCACAGTGTGCGGCAACTGAACGATTCGATATGAGACTCGCAGGTTTCGAATCTGAGAGTCGAAATGAGAGTATCCGCTGCAAGCCGAGAGACAGCGAGCTCGAGCACCGTGTCCCTTCATTACTCAGCTTCACGCTCGGGAGATCTACGATTCTGGGGGAAGGAGCTCTTTGCAGCTCTCATTCGTCTCTCTTGCACACAATGGTCCGAGTCTTGGGGTGGAAGTGGGCGTACTTATCATTACCTAATTATAACTGGCTGGTCATTTGAAATGCACCCCTTGTTGCAGCAGACGTCCGTCTCTCATTGATCGAGCTGGCACGCTTCGTATTTATGACGAATATTCCCCCTGGATTCGCGGATTCTTTTCACAGCAAGTTTTTCTTTGAGGGAGATCTTGCTTTGGCCGCGCAATCTCCTACCAGGCCCGGCCGAAGCGCGAAATCGTCGACCGACGTTGGTGATGATGAGCACGACGAGGGTCTACCGTCTAATAGCGAGTTAATGAAGGCCTTCTCGAGCGTAGGAAGAGAAGAGGGGGCTCCATCATCATCATCATCATGGAGCACCACTACTCGTTGCTTCTTGTGCCCGAGCCACCGCCATCTTCCTGTCAAATATTTACCTAGCGGCAGCAAATACCTCTCGAATGACTGACCATTTGCTACAGAAATAGCCGCAGCACTCGGAAGCCATCTCAAAGCGAATGGGCAGGACTAACTCTGGGATGCAACCGATCATCTCATTACTTCTGTTTGTCCCTCTGAATGTGTTGAATAGTTTCAAAAGACTCCCGCTGACTTTGGCGGCTTCGGCCACAGCCAACCCCCACAGTAGAGGGCGTAGGAACGAATCGGTACCTCAATCGTTGAGGATTCAGGCTGAGGACTCTGCGCAGTTTCCGACGTCACAGATAGCTGCAACTCAAACAGTTCTTGTGGAACTTTGAAAATGAGAATCAAACCTCCGATGAATCGACAAGCCCGATGCACAACGATACGGAGCCGCTGCCTCGAGATGCTGCTCAATTCGAGCAACATTCTGGGAGGAACGAATGTGAACGATTTGAGAAAGCAATCCAGGTTTCTAAAACGGTATGGAGACGAGAATGTTGTCTGGGTCACAGTATCTTGGTAGCCATCTCTCCCCGTTCCTTCGCTTGGTCATCTTGTGTGATTATCATTTCCGCCGTGCGTTACTGCCGCTGTTGACTGCGCTCGACAAGTTTCGGTGTTGCATGAAAGCGGTAGTGGGAGCTGTTTCTCGCTCAAATGAACGACTTTCATATTTCACAAGTTGCTCCCGTCTTCCCGTTCGCAGAGCGCGGAAATCATGCACCACCTCATTCACTCATTCCGGTAGTCAGCGGGCTACTGACTGATGTGAGTGAGTCTTCCTCGGTTTACTTAGTATTTTCTCCAAGAGAATAATTCGAGCAAGCGGTTGCCGCCTTCTTCCCAGAAGCTTTTGGAAGGGAAAGGAGAGAGTTCTACATCTAGAATCTGCCGGGGATCATCTATCGGCGGAGTACAGCCGCCGCCGGCAGGAACCGTGCGTGTTAGGACGCAGAAGCTCAGACGTGAGGATAAGAGAGAGAGAGAGAGCGGGAAGAGAGATGAGCTGCGGCCATACGGCGGGAAAAAGAGGAGCAGGAGGAATCTTGATCGGCCACTTATGCAGAAGTCGCTATTTTGCTTAGCAGCCGGAGAGGCAGCGGTAGCAGCACAAGAGGAAGATGATTTCAGAGCTTCATTCTGAACATATGCTTCCACCTCATCAGCGGCAGTGGAAGTGAACGACGTGCTCTGGAAGGAAAAAAATTCCATGAGCATCCTGACCTGGCGCCCTTCAGAACAAGAATCCACACACGGACACGGCCGTGAAAATGAAAAAAAAAACTCAAATGAGGCAGTGAGAACCGACTCCTTACACGGCTTCGGTGCTCTTCTCGATTCCGGATTGAAGAAGCACAGAAAGCGCCAGCCTTTTTTCCTTAACGAATCATGGAACAACTCGGACAAGACCCCGGACGCAACGACAGTTCAGCAGACTGAGGTTCTTGCTTCAAATGCGGTTAAGCCCCTCAAATATTCAATGGTTATGATCAGTGAACGATATGATTGTCGAGCTGCGTTTCGACCCTGATCGTGGATGACGTGTCAATGTGACGTCGTGAATCGCTCGGATATCATGCGATTGTGCGCAGTCCCAGAATCATTCAAGCTTGGATGCGTGGATGTCCAGACTGTTGTGTGAGATCGGCGATGTCCTTGATCTCAGGCAACCGACTGTCGCATCCGTCACTGTCAACAGCGTTGCATCTTCCAGCGAGTCCCTCTTTTCCCCTGTCGTCCCTTCACTTCCTCTGCTACGGTTTCCTCCTCAATGTCGTCGCGTGCAATCTTTCTCCAGCGCTTCCTGCAATCGAGGTGCTACCTTCAGCACTAGCTGGCCCGCTGTCAGAGCGTCGTAGTCCTCTCCGGCAATGTCCTGGTCTATGACTACAATCATTTCGCGTGACGGCTATTCACTGCCATCCAGTGCAATGGCGCCTCCGTGGTGCTTAGCGATTCTCCTGCCTGCCGGCCTGCCTGCCGGTCGGTCGGCCTTCCGTCGTACTCTCACTCTCTCTCTCTCTATCTCGCTTCTCTCGGTGGCATTAGCCAACTCTGGCCAAAGTGGTGGGAGTGGTGTTCAAGCGAGCTGCTGCCGGCTGACTTCGGTCACCTTCCTCGAGCGTTTCTATCTACGCGCGTTCCTCTCCGCTCCTCCGCTCATTCACTGTTGCTTGCCACGTTAAGTCACCTGTAACTTATTCACTCGGCAGGCAGAGCACGCTGCTGGAGGTGATGGTTGCCAAAACGGAGGAGAAAGAGAGAACAGCGACACGATTAAGGAGAAGCGAGAGCTGGGATAGAACGTTCTGAGCGCCACTTCACCACGAGCCGACCGAGTGTTTGACCTCAGTCAACATTTTCCACATTAGCATACGAGTCTTCTGCGTCGACTGTCTCTTCTCGTTCGCATGACAGACGAACGAGTCCTGTCGGCTTCCCCCATTTCAAGAGAGAGACACGACCGAGTTTCCAGCAGCGAAGTTTTCTGCCAAAAGTTTCAGAACCCAGGATCGAGTACGAGCGGACGATTCCCGCCTATACCCCGCTAACTCGGGGAGGAGCTTGTATCTTCTTTGTTCTGTTGCTCCTGCTCCTTGTTTTCTTAGTATATCCGCGTATACTTGACTGAAAAGGAGTGACCAAACAAGGAGCATATCGGGGGAGGGGCTGGAAGGAGAGCAGGCTGCTCGGGTGCGAAAGATTCGGAAGGCTGCTCCCCTACGTCGTAAGTTTTAATGACAAAAAAACTCGATTGGCCCCCTGGTCTCCCGGACACATAATTGCAATTAGACATCAGCCTAGTTAGGATGGACGAGATAGTGGGGAACAACAAGCCTCCTAACGAAGGCCTTTAGGACACCGTTGGACAGGGGGGATCCTCCGTTAACAAGCCAATGGCTGATCATCCTATCGGCTACCTGAGCCATGTGTTCAAGAAGCCGCCGAGAGCAGTTAGAGCTGCTCAGCAATTACCCGCCTTCCGAGACGATTCGATGATGCCATTCCGAGATTTGACTGCTGCGAAGCCGTGAGGCTGATGTAGCATAAATCCGACGTCGCGGTCGTCGGCGTCGTCGTTCAGAGACAGGCGGCACTGGCCAGCCAGCATCCGACTGTCAAACAGGCGGATGGCACCTACGGTGACGTTTATGGTCTTCTGGGGGAACATATTTTATACCGTGGTAAGCCGGGTCCGTTTACGGCTCAACTACGGATGTCAAACTACAATAAAAAAAAAGTTTGCACGCTCAGCTCCAGTCGACGAAGTTATCGCGACGCCCAGCTTCGCCGCAGACGATTTACATCCCCGAGCTCGGAATACCCGTCGGATCTGGGTTGACCACGAAAGAGTTTCATAGGGACGGATGACTCTTCGATCGACCATCTATCGTGTTTTCGGGAAAGTACCCAGATGGCCTCCGCGGCACTGAGATATGGAGGTCCACTTACTCGCTAAATTGTCAATGATGCTTCGTTCGCGGCTACGGTTTCGAGGATGTGAAGTTGCTCCGCCAAATTCGGCGTCGGTCACGGAGTCGGGTCACTGGTTCAGGGCATGACCTCGATATCGGCGCACGGGAAAACAAAGACTTGGTTGAGAAATTTGATAGTAATAGATGTGTGTATGGCAGAGCGAGCTTTTTTTATCTCGGGAACATTCTCTCGCTTGACTATCACATGCCGTTGAGAGCATCTAATAGAAGAATCAAACTCGAAAGAATTTGGAGTTCGGAGAACGGTCATCGGGTCGCGAAATTAAAACGGTGGGCAGCCGCCACTCCGACCCACGGGGCTTCTCCGGGAACGACTCCCATCGTAGAAGGAAGTTTTGTGCCTGGCTTGTGAGCCTAGACTGGTATTTGATGAGGCCAATCAACTGCGTCCCCATCGGTGTCTGTGTCTCGGAGGACTCCGAATTAAGCCAAATTGGTCTCAAATCAGAGCCTGATCTTCTCCCCTCTGCTACGCTCCCGCCACGACCGGATCACTATTCGCGGCTTTGCCATGAATTCCAATGTCGGGTTCACACGTTGGTGCCGAGCAACGGCCAAATTACGAATTTCCGCCCTGATACCTTTTGTTCAGCAATATCATATGAGTCGCCCGGTCATATGCTATGGTCTGTGAGAACGATATGCGTGACGGGAATTCTCGACGAGAGATGACACAGCATATTGTGCTGTGATCAGCAAGGGTCCTGGTGAGTGACCCACTGGTTCCACTGCACGAAGCAGTCTGTATGAAGGCTTGATGAATACCTCCGAGTTTCCATATTTTCGTGAATCACAGCTCACTCCTTCTTCCGAATTCCGGGAAGTTACAAAGAGATTCCCAGAAAAAAATCTCCCATGTTTCGCAGGAGAACTCACTGTGAGGAGGTATATCGAGCACAGCTGCGACCGCGGGGAAACGCTGAACAACGGGTCATCGGAGATTCCCTTCGGGGAGGAAATCGTGGGTCGTAGCTCCAGAAAGAATCCGCGGGGCGTGGTTTCGAGCTCTCACTCTCACAAAAAAGTCTCTCAGAATGCTAACATGACCGTCATGGAATGTTTCTCTCCAGCGTCCGCCGCCCAACCTTCATCCTTCGTACTCAAAATTCAAGCGTTCGCACTCGAACACTTCTTCTGTTTGCATATTAAACCCATTAAGAAGTTGGGTGGGGCGTCGACCGGTTACCCCTGGAGTTCAGACCAGTGAGCCGGTGAGAAAGTGAGGAGTATAAGACGAGATCTGCGGGAGCGGATGAACGAATGAAGGAACGAGCCGGGCAGCCACCGAGTCGAGTGAGGAGAGGAATGAGGGTGGGGGCTGCCATTAAGAACTTTAAATAACTTCAAGTCGTTCACGCTTAAGGTCGATACTCTCAACTTGGAGGAGCGGGAGGCTTCGGCTGGTCGAGCGACGACCAGGCCGACCGACCGAGCGGCCGGCCTGCCTGCCTGCCTGCGAGTGTTTTTGTTTGAGCGTGGCTCTTATTGCATTTTCCAAGTGAACGCGTCGACTCGACAATAAAGGAGCAACTTTGAGCCAGGAAGCAAGGATATTACTTTGGAAGCTTGGATCCGTCGCTCCTCTCACCCCACCTACCTCATATTTCCACTATTGAAAAACCATTCCACCTCCTCCTCTTTGCTTCCCGAGTTAGCTGGGCTTTGGGCCCGTCCGGAGCGTATTGAGGAAACTATTATCTCTATCGATCTGGCCTTTTTCCATTGCGCACATTCGAAAGTGCGAGCGGAAAAATAGAACCCGACCGTCAGGAGACTGCAGCTAGGATCGTGCTCCCATTAGCCACCGCTCACATCTCCGCATGGTATGAAGCAGAAAGTTCTGCTCTGAATCTAAAGCTAGCTTACGATAGATTGAACAATGTTCCTCATTCAGCACCAACTTTTTCTTTTCCCCAGGGATTCCAGTTTTCGACCTAGCGATCTCTCGGAACTGCAGAGGTTCCAGAGCGCTGTGCTCCGGCGCTCGACTCCTGAAGCCTGTTGAACATGTGAACTGAACTTAGCCCTCCCGAAGTCGTGCCAACAGTTTTCCTGGAGCTGTGGTTGATTCTTACCATCTCGCAGCTAATGGCATACCCTCGCAACAATGGGCAATAAGAAACGATCGTATTCGACAATCGCTCCTCTCAAGAGAGTTCTTATGACTTGAGCTACGACTCGCAGCGCGGCTTGCCGACGACCCGACACATGGACGGACGGACCGACAAATCGAGGAGCTGACTGGCTGGCTGCTGGCTGGATTGCTGACTTACGGGCTTATAAGCAGGAAGGCAATTGAAACTCGAACCCGATGAGAGAGTGCTCTCACATCAAGCTGCGAGGAAGAAATAACATTTGACCTATAAGGTGCGGAGACAGACGCACGGGGAGCAATTGGGTTCTACAGCCGATGGGGCAGGTCTACGAGTCCTTGAGTTGAGTCGAATTGCGAATAGAAAGCAACGATAAAAGCTTCTCGTTTGGGGAACAAGTTGTAGTGCTTGGGACAATGAGGTTACGACCTCAAATGCCGCTCTGGCCTCGTGTGGGCTGTAAAGAGGTGCTTTATGACTAGAGCTGCGAAGTTCAGGCAGTTTTGAATCGAGAAAAAGGCGGGAAAAAAGACACTGAAAATTAGTGAAGAGGCCACTGTAAGCAGCACTATAGGAACTCGATAACACCTCTAGAAATTTTCTGATTTTTATTCTTTGGAAGCATAAGATGCACGGCACAGAGGAATAATGTGATCACGTTAAATTATGATCGGTCATCGTTGACTTCAGGCTCCGATTCCGTGTAGATTCAGTGTCCGACTCAATCGCTTGAACTCGGCTCGCAGTCACCGCTGCCACTCGCGCGAACTTGCTTCGAACGGATCGCGCATGCTTTCCAAAATTTTCAACTGGCGCAGTTCTTTCGGAACTTAGAACTTTCAGCTTGGTAGAATTTTCGAAAACAATGGTATCTGCGATCGAATGGAGTCAAACTCGAGATGAAAAACTTCAAATCACTGGCGGCGTTCCGAACAGGTAGAAATCAGGCAAACTGGGTGAACGAGGCCAAAAAAGAGAGCCAGTTCCGCTCACTTTGGATGTCGAGTGCGAAGGGAGACTAATGGGGGAAGCGTTCCACATGTCGTCAGACCGTCGTCATCACGGACTTATGTCGCTGTTCTCATCAAAGACTGGAACGTACCAGCTCGCGCAATCAGTGTCATATCTGGCCGAAATGCTCAATGAAGACAGCAACATCAACCTGAAATACCGCCGCGACAGCACCAATATCCTCAAGATGGAAGTCCAATCGCGCCTTGTAAAGAAGGAACGGGGCAGATGTCGTATCGATTATCCGCCAACTTCGATCGGTTACGCGGGGATTCGGCGTCATTACTGCGAATGCACCAATCGCTTCGCGCACCTTATCGCGCCTACTAGCGATGCATATCGCTTCCCGGTCCTTTACTCTCTTCCCCTCGCGCGATATCTCTCCCGGATCATCAGGCCGGCGGAAATGCTGGATTTATCTCCAATGACGGTATTAAGGTTCCAGTCTGTGATGAGAACAGCGATGGTGAATAAGTCCATGATGACGACGGTATGGTGACAGCGATGGTGACGAGTAGGGCCCGGAAGTTCAGGCACTTGAAAATCATGGAAAAGGCAGGCAAAAAGGCACTGAAAATGGCCAAAAAGGCACAAAAATAGGCACATTCGGCATCGGAAGATTACATTATTCTAATGTTCTGAGAGCTCTCGTCGGCTGCACATGGGCACGATATGATACATATTTTATGTTTACATTCACTCGCGGAAGTCGTTTCTCAATAAGAGTGCCTCGCATCGTGAGAAATGATACTGCGTCCGTTCCTTGACATCAAAGCAGCGTCTTCGACTCACACTGCCGACTGTCAGTGGCTCGGTTCAATGAGAGGCGTTAACATACACGTGCATGTCCCTTCCTTATCCTACGCGCGTTCTTTAGAAACCGAGGAGCGTTCGCTTTCCTGAGCTCATTCGCGGCGTCGCGACGCGTCGTGTGGAGAACGGACCTGAGATTCGAGCATAATCTCCTTTGTATTTGGGCTACTAATGCTTGAAAATGCTATTATGGCACGCAAAGAGCGAAATAGGCAAACTCGCGAAGAAATGGGCGGAAAAGGCACTCGGAGGCATTCATGGCAAAATGCCTGAACTTGCGGGCCCTGATAATGAGTGTTTGAAATCCCGAGGGAAACATCTAGCCGAAGGATAGAGTTGAATGAGTATGTGAGGCTCTCTGGCATTGTTGGAAAACCTCAGTGTAGATGATGTATCTTTGTTGCTCCAGGCTCCCATGGCGAAAGTCGATGTCTGACGGAGCTTCTCACTTCATGGAACATTTCAAACAGACAATAAGCTCTCGTTGTCGAACGAGAACGTGAGATATCGTATGATCTCACTGCGCAATGCGTTTGCGGAGTCTCATACTGATCAGAATAAACGAGCGAGTTTTTGATCTTGTTGCCGATTCTGTACATTTTGTTTGCCTTTTCTCAGGATTTTCGTTGCTTTTTTGCCTGCCTTTTTAACCATTCTTTCATGCCTGAACTTCTCAGCCCTAATCATCACATGACTGGACAGGTCTCGCGTTTGTTTCTGAGAACCTGTTCGGATCCACGCATGTTGAGCTGCGCCCGATGATGAGCATCGAAGGTCGCTTGTTTGTTGCTTCGTACGAGGTACGTACTGCCCATATTTCCGAAAAGCTCTGATTTCTCCCGTCTAGAAGATTTCTGAGAATTGAGCTGGTATGCATGCTTGCATGAGACATCTACAACGTCGTTGTAAGACTTGGTCCGTTTCTGCTTCTCTGTCATTTGTATGCATCTATTTTCATCTCAAGTATTTTTAGTTGCTTGCGTGTCCGTTTTGTGACTTTCGATTGCAGTTTTGATTGGAACTCTTTGGACCGACTGCGTGGCATGGCATGATGCTTAGCGTGCTTGGTACAAGCGCGTGCTGCTATGGTGGATGCCATAAGCGACCGGCTGCGTTGTTCGGGAGGTTCCAGGCTTGAATCCTAAAGCGTGCCAGAAGTTTTTTGGCGGCGAGTACGAAAGAGAACAGGGGCCGCGTTGACTAAGCGATGATTTGTGTGTCAACCAAAGGAGAGGAAAGGGATGCATACCTAGGATGCATGCATGTGCGGTGCGTGGTGTAAACATATTATCGGCTGCAGACACTGATCCTTAAATCTACACTGCGTACGTAAAGCACAGCATGCACGTTGTAGTAAACGTAGGATTGACAGGGTCGCTCCCTCGTTTGAGAAGATCACCTGAACCGCCACCGCCGCGAATACAGTTCGGCACTATCACGAAGGAACAACTTCGGGATTCAAAGACATCATGACATCGAAACCCGTACTTTTACTGGTTCGCATTCCCGTGCATGAATGAAAGGCATGTTGTCTTCGCCGTCATCAAAATAATCGTCATCGAATCCGTAACGGTCGTCTGCACAGCTACCGTCATGCCTGGCGGTGGGGATCTGTGCTCATTCGAGTCTCCGGCTATCTGTTTGCTTGTTCTTCACATTCCGTCGTCCGTCTGTACTCATACATGAATGACCTTAATTTTTGAGGCTCAATGGACGATCTAATCGCCGTCAAGGAGAAGCCGAGTCCTGCTTAGTTTCGATTGTTGATACAGTAAAAGCTCGTTGCAACGAACACTGTTATAACGAACGAAAAATAGTTCTCTGTACGACCGGTCTGCCATAGAGTCCAATGTTAGGATACTCTCGATACAACGAATTTTAGTTACGGAGAACTGATTTCGCCGGTCCCGCGGAGTTCGTTGTAACGAGCTTTTACTGTATTATACTCACTAATCGTAATGAAATTTATTCACGGTCCACTGAGAATGGATGCGTCATCGATGACTGATTACCCGGCTACAAATCATTTTGCGGGCCTGCTGATCAATCAATCATCTGGTGAAGGGAGTGAAAAACGCCCAAGAGGAGTATTCCTGATTTCGCACCGTTCTCGGTGCTGCAGAGGCGAGCGGTGTACAATGAATATATAGATCATCATCGTCATAAGTATCATTATTGTTTCTACGAGTTCATCACGAAGAAAATAGGCGCACGGCCGGGGCCTGACCAAACTATCCGTTGTAGCCGAGTATCCGCTTTGTCCGGGTCCGTTATAACCGGGTTCTACTGTGTGCTCTCCGCCGCGATGAGCTCTAAGAGTTATCGTAAGTATCCAACCAAGGCGTAGCTAATTCTCGTCTAAAAGAACTTCCTGCAATTGAGAATTTCCGCTCTTTCCCTTAATTTCCTACGACTCTACCCTTAGCTAGGCTAGTCAACCTGTGGGACGCTGAGATGACGGACTATGAATCCGAAATCTTCTGCCCGGCATTGATTCCCGCCAGGGGCGATCCCGCTCCCAAGAGTTCCGCATTCCATCCCAAGCTGGCTTTGCACTTCATCTCAATTCCGGTTATTAATCACTCGGTAGAGAGCGGTATATAAGCGCCCGTGAGCCTCAAAAAGGGCAGGTCGAGCTTTCGCTTTTCCACCTTGCGCGAAGTGACTTCCCGTTTGGACGAATCTGAGTTTCCCGTCAGAGAGCATCCAGGGTGATTCCCAATATGAAAATCCATACAATCTTTGTGACGTTGTGCTCGCTGACTCTAGCTGTGGCCGGACCTGTGCAAAATAGTCTCCAGAATTCCGATGCAATCAAAGATGATGTCAACCGAGAAAAGGAAGTGGCATACAGTTCTATCTGCTACGGTGAACTAGGTGAGCGGAACGGAACATCGCAATGACGATGATCCGACTGCAGAGCTCGGGCGTAGGATACCGAGCAATCGCCCTCGTCGCGAAAAATACCCCTAGTGACCCTCTGATTGCAGGCTGTTTCGATGATTCGATCGGCGGTCGACTCCCCGGAAGTCCTGATGACATACCGCCATTCTATGTCATGTGTTCAAACAAGAATCCGGTGAGTCGCGGAGTCTTCGAACCAAGCTCGTGCCTTCTATCGTGGCCGCTTTGGCCTCCGAAAACGAAAACTGAGAGAGCGTGATCTCTTACGTCGCCAGGGCGAATATTTCTCCTCCAGGAGGTCACAATGAGCTGGAATGATACCGTCGACGACTTGCGGAAAAAAACCGAAGGCTTTCTTGACGACAAAGAGAGAGAACTCATCTTTTTGGCCCATGGTTTCATGGAATCTCTACAAGACGCCTGGATTCGGAAGCTGAAAAACGCTATTTTGGTGGCTTATCCAAACGCCACCGTGATGATGATTGATTGGGGCCTGGGTGCCACGTAAGTTTCCCTCAACTTCTCCTTCTCCATCCATAAGTAGCCGCAACTGGAATTCCTATCGAATACGATCTAAGATCCACACACTAAGGAAGTGGTCGGCTTGAAATAAACGGCCTAGGCTTGAGATGCCTATATCGGACCAATTCGACCCTGGGAGAATGATTCTTTTCGGTTTTCAGGGGGCCACTTATAATGTACGATCAAGCGTCCGC
The DNA here is from genome assembly GCA_028455905.1 of Neoseiulus californicus. Taxonomy (NCBI): domain Eukaryota; kingdom Metazoa; phylum Arthropoda; class Arachnida; order Mesostigmata; family Phytoseiidae; genus Neoseiulus; species Neoseiulus californicus. The sequence continues at coordinate 12,808,595 of JAMQGS010000006.1, read as the reverse complement.
GAACGTTCCTTTGATCGCCAACATGACAGTGCGACTCACCTCAAAGTTGATGGAGATCAAGCCCAGCATCAAGGCTGAAAAAATCTATTTCATCGGATTCTCACTGGGGGCTCAGATGGCTGGTTATTACGCTCGATCGTTCGCGAACGAAACTGGAACGAAGATTGGTCGAATCACGTCATTGGAAGCCGCTCACCCAGACTTCGAAGAAATGGGTATCGCTCCTCGTGTCGGGGATGCTGACTTCGTTGAAGCCATCCATACTTCCGGTGAGCCCGCCTCCTGAATCCACTCAGGCCGCTTCAACTGTCAATGTGTTGATAACTTCGACAAGAGGATGGGAATAGCGAATGCAGTAGATGACTTCCTTGAGCCCTGAACTCGCTCGGGGATTGACCTTAAACATCATTTCAGTGGCGTACGGTTATAACGCGCCATACGCTGATATCGATTTCTACGCCAACGGAGGCTACTATCAACCCGGTTGCAATTTCTACGGATGTTCTCACGATCGAGCTTTCGTCTATCTGACCAGCGCGCTCAAGAACTTGGATACTTGCCAGTTCAGAGGTCAGTTTGGGAACCTCGATGCTTCATCTAACGCGACTCGCAAACTTTCAGTGGTATCGAATAGAGTAGAGATAACTGGGTCGAAGGCGGCGAGAGTCATCGGGTCAAATTACACTTTCGTTCCTAGGGGTCCGCTGCGACACTGTGAAGGCAGCTTACGACGCGCAATGCAATGGAACACTTGTAGATGCGTACATCGGACAGAAAGACTTGCAGAACTACCCCCGGCTCGACGACAACTTTCACATTGTTTACGTGAAGACTGAGGCATGGGATCCATTCTGCCCGAAGCCATCATCCTGATGTAAGAGAGCTGAACTTCCCCCAATTCGTCCCCAACTCTCCGTGATGCTAATAAAGCTGTTTTTCCTCGCGACGAACCCGCCGTCGTTAGCTAAAGAAGTAGGCAGGGGGGGGGGGGGGGGGGGGGGGGGGGGGGGGAAAAAAAGGGGGGGGGGGGGGGGGCTCAAAAAAAAAAAAGAGGGGGGGAAGGAAAAGGGGGGGGGGGGGGGGGGGGGCCCCCCCGGGGGGGGGAAGAGGGGGGGGGGGGGGGGGGCCGGGGGGGGGGGGTTTTTTTTGGAAAAAAAAAAAGGGGAAAAAAAAAAACAAAAAGAAAGAGGAAAAAAAGGGGGATCCTTCAAAATGCCAAAGTCGTGAGAAAGTAGAAAGGAGACAGCGGAATGAAGGCCGATTCTGGGGCCCGTCGGAAAATGGGGGAAAATGGGGGGAAAATGGGAATCACGCGGTTTGATTCCCCTTCTAAATGAATGAATCAATTAATCAATGAATTGATGGTTTATTGATGGGGACGCAAATCTTGTGGATCGCCTAGGCCCTCATATGACTACCTAGGGTATAAACTAATTATAAGACTAATCACCGTGTCCGCCCCAGTTGACGGACACGCCCGTCAGCCGGAGCGCCAACGGCATTCGCCATAGACGCTACAACTGACGGGCATGCCCGCCACCCACAACGGACACGGCAACACGCGCACAACTTTGAGATTACAAAACTTGAATCATCACAATGACTTTCTGTATTCTGTAATGAATGATTTGACTGAGGTACGGGAGCGGATGGTCCGGGGGATGGAGCTCCATATTGCTGGCAGACGATCCGCGACAGATTGGCGTGTATGCATATTACGTGGGATAGGACTGCGGAACATGGTTCTGCGTCGCCCTGAGCGCGGCACGGCGGGAACGAACGGCGGAGTCAAGTTGGGGGGTATGATTCCACGAGAGACCTTGAATGCTAGGACGGCCAGAGCAATGTCTCTATGTCGATATACCGAAAGAGTGTCATGAGTGCCATCCAAAATGATCCACCCGATCAGATCTCCTCGAGCGGCGCAAATTCTCGAAAGAATCAGATCACGGCTGCGCATTCAGTCTCAGATAGATAAAAGAACTACTTGAAAAAGATCTACCTCTCGGTGACTAGCGGCAACGCGGTCGCTGTCCATCCTCAACGCCTGTGGCCGCAACTTCGTGCAACAACGAAGTCGGGGACCGGTCGGCCGCGTCAGGGACGGCGCTCCGATTGAGGGGCCCTTCGCGATTCGCGAGCACCAGGGGCATTGCGGACGGTGGCATCGACGCCAGGGCTTCGCTCGAGGAGCCCTATGCCGTTCGGCTGCGTCGGGTCCGTGCAACATTCGAGGCGGGCACCGTTCGGTCGCGTTAGGGGCATCGTGGACGGCGACATCGGTCGCGGCTACAGCGCTCTGATTGAGGGTGATTTGTGACCCGTGATGATCATTAACAACTGGATTGCCCATGATTTTGGTAAGAGATGGGTCTCGAATGATTTCATTGTGTTGAAACGCTGACCTCATCGTCTCGTTTCATCACGAGCATCGGGTGATGGGGCATCTCCACCCAGAACAAAATTCCCATAGGGTCCCATGTTAATGTTATAGCCCCATGACTCGGGAATGCGTCTGCGCCTGACGCTGATATTTCACATTGTGATCACACACAACAAGACCTTTAGCCTTTGTGCGCAACTAGTAGAGAACCGCCGTCATCCCCGACTCTAAGGAAAGAACGTTTACTCGTGAGAGGAATGAGTCAACATCAAGTGGAAAGTTGAGGAGGTTGTCTTCGGAAATTGAGAACCGCGGGCCGCAAGCTGATGCACTTCGTATGGGTATAATTTCATTCCGGCAACCGTCAGTCTTTGGACCGACTACGTCGTCCTGATCGCGATAACGGATTCCATCGTGATAATTCTATCAAGACTTTGAACTAAGATGTACGTCGGCGTCGGTGTCATGCGTTGTCGGCGATAGAGTTGCACATGGAAGCCATATAAGCAAGGAAAGTACAGTACAACCTCGATCATTTCAACTGATTGATGCGGAAAAACATTGAAATAACCGGAAGATGAATACTCGAGGGTGGGCCGGAATAAGCACGCTTTGGTATCCTGGTACCGATTTCGCAGTCAGAAAATGAGTTTAGGGACTGTACGTGGTGGAATGACCCGGGATTAGTTACATCTGGGGATGCCGCTGTTCATCTTGAGATATCTTCGGATTCGGAGATAATCGAGGATGAGATACCAATGGTTGAAATAATCAGAGTTGAAATGATCAAAGTTGAAATCATCGAGGTTGTACTTTACTACCCTGGTGAGACGCCGTGACGCTGAGTTGTCGAACGCTGCCAGTGATTTCAGCGTGTCCTACGAGACGAAGCTAGCGAACTGTCCGAATTCGGCTCACTGAGCGATGTCTGGAGATGCGCGCGAAGTGTCGAGAAGGTCTCGAATTTAGTTTTTTGAAATAGAGGTGTGCCAAGAGAGAGAACTTCAATGTAGCGACGCAGGAATGCGCGGAGTTGCGCATGATCAGAGTACTCTGCTCGTAGGTTTCTGAGCAAGGCTATCATAAGCTTTTGCCGCTGGTAATCGTGTTCCTATCAGTGAACCTTTCTTGGCTGAGACTTCCAGTAGAAAACGAAGGGGGGGGGGGGGGGGGGGGGGGGGGGGGGGGGGGGGGGGGGGGGGGGGGGGGGGGTGGGGGGGGGGGGGGGGGGGGGGGGGGGAATAATAAAAAAAAATTTGGTTTTTTTTTTTTTTTCTCGAGGAGGGTTTTTTGGAATTTCGAATTTCCGGGGGGAGGAAGGGGGTGGGGGGGCAGAATACTTGGGCGACAGGTCTTCCACAAAATCGACGAGAATTCGGTCGGAACTCCGGGAGGGGCAGACCGGAAGAAAAAATTTCGGAACAAAACAGGTGCGGCCACATCACACAAAAATTGTATGGATCTTCATATTGGGAATCACCGCGGATGCTCTCTGACAGGAAACTCAGACTTTTCGAGACTCACGGGCGCTTATATACCGCTCTCTACCGAGTGAGTGATAACCGGAATTGAGATGGAAGTGAAAAGCCAGCTTGGCATGGAATGCGGAACTCTTGGGAGCGGGATCGCCCCTGGCGGGAATCAATGCCAGGCAGACGATTTCGGATTCATAGTCTGTCGTCTCAGCGTCCCACAGGTTGACTAGCGTAACTGAGGGTAGGGTCGTAGGAAATTAAGGGAACGAGCTGAAATCCTCAATTGCAGGAAGTTTTTTGAGACGAGAATCAGCTACGCGTTGGTTGGACACTCGCGATAACTCTAACAATACTGAGGAGTTAAATAGATGCATACAAATGACAGAGGAGCAGCAGCAAACCAAGTTTTGCAAGGACGTTGACGATGTCTCATGCAAGCATGCGCAGCTTAACATGCGTGGATCCGAACAGGTTCTCAGAAACAAACGCAAAAACGAACGAGCGTAGCTTCCCGAGACCTATGCACTCATGTGATGATTTATGACCGAGCAATGACGCGAGAGTACACGCACGGACATGTTGCAACCTGTCGAGCAATCATTCCATTTAGTTGAAACCTGTGCGAAATACCGTTTATCGACGCAGCGTGAATACAACACCGGACCCGCGAGGGAAGGGGTAAACAAGCGGATTCCCCTGGCTGATCAGAATGAACAAGTCCGTACATGTTGCATCGTCGTCTCCATACCGCGCGCTCTTCAACACGCCAACGCTGAAAGCATGGCGACGATGTTCGAGATGGGCGAATGATGAATTGTGGTTCCGGAAACCCCGTCGGCCCCTTCGCCGGCAACGTCCCCAGGCGTTTTCGCAAAACTTCCCGAAAAGCATTCGACTCTTGACCACAAGCCAAGGCCGCGTCGAGGTCAACTTTTGTACGCCGTGCTAATTTCAATTTACATTCAAACTTTTCATCATCGCACATCAATCCGTCTTCCTTTGAGTGCTGTGGTCGACGACCAACGGGCGCAAGGACGAGCCAGCCGACCGACAGGACGGCCACCAGGCCGCCGACCAAGGACGGGCTTTGGTTCCTCGGGCGCGAGGCCAAATGGAAAAGGGGGATGAATTTCGACCCCGGAATTTCGAACCAGAACGTCTAATGGAAGAAGTTGCAGTGCATCATCCGTCAACGATCGAGCGGCTCCGCTTCCACCTGATACGCAGTCCGCTTGGAGCATCAACAAAAAAGCGTTCCCATTCGATGGCATACTTTGCATCAACAGAGGCTGTCTGAGAGAGGAAAATCCCTCCTCAAGAACATTTGTGGTTGGTTGGAGAAAGTTCGGGGGCGATGGTACGGAAGGACGACTGACGAGCTCCCATGTTGAAGATCGCTTGTTCACCTCGATTCCCACTTGGATGGAACTCAAACTGTAAACAACCAATCTTGAAGTTGATTCAAAAACTCAACTTCGCCTTCGATTCAAGTGCGGAACTGTTGATAAAGTGTTTTTAAGAGTCAAGTCTGCGCAAACATTCAATTAACCACGGAATTCTGGAGAGAGTAAGTGCAATGATGCCATCATACCTCTGAAATCGCCTCGACCTACAAGAGAGCAGATTATCCTAAAAAAAGTTCCAAACGCACTTTCTGTCAGAACTTGTAGCGTGTATATGCCCGTCGCTATGCGTCTCTCAGCGCTGTTAGGGGTTCTCGCGATATGCGTTGTCCCGAACGTCAAATCCCAAGCTTTCCTGTGTCGTGAGTCGCGCTACCTAAGATTCGGTCATTGCATAAATCCTCCAAAAATACGAAATTTGGGCTGAAGTGACCGTCAGGATTGTTCATTGTTGCAGTTTACGACGCCGAACCTCTCCTTGACTGGATCCATTGCCTCACGATGGTCTTCCCGAAAATTGTGAGTCGAGTTCTCTTCTTCTTTCCGAAAACAACGATCTGAACTCTTCTCCTCACTCTGCGATATCATCCGCAAAATAAGCCGAAACTGATGAGATGACCCATAATGCAGTTGGTCGACGAGGGGGCGAGACTTCGGAAAAAGTTTTTCAAAAATATGGAACCCGTCGATATCACCTTGAAGATTTGCGTGAACTCGCCACAGCTAGTTGCTAACTACGTGAGTATAGTCGTGGTCTGGCATTCGTGATCCCGACTCGCCCCTGAGACGATCATGAGCCCGGACGTCATCCGCCGGGCCTTTCCTCAGCGTACAGTTCAGAAATTGCGGTTTTTCAGACCAAGGTCGTGAGGAAGTTTTTGGAGAAAATACCGGTAACTTATCTTCGCTTTTCCCATGGGATACTGAGGCTCGATGGTAGGTAAGGTCGTCAGAATCCAGCTCTGAATCCGTCCGCGAGTGATTTTCTGTCCTCCTACAGGAAGAGGTGATGGTGGTTGCGGACTACGATGCGGAGGTTTGCGCCAACAATACGGCATACAAATTTCCAATCAAGAACAAAAATGGCGAATTTGTGGATGCCTACAGCGTCACTCTGGAGAATCTCGACGAAATAAGAGGAACTCCGCCAACATCCACAGCGGCGCCAAAGTGAATCAGTCAACCCTGCCTGACAATCGGAACAAACTTATGAGCGGAACAATAAAATATCATGGATTCTCTTCTGAATCGGTCGTTCCGATCTTTATTTTTCCCTCAAAGAGAAGAGAGCCAGCCTTGCTTCAGGGCCGAACAACTCCCCAAACCGGTGCCTTGGGACCCACGAGTGGCCAATCAATGTATCGGTCAGATTTCATGTAGGCTTCGATAGCGGGCAACTTTCTGATTCTCTCACAATAAGCAGCAATATTGGGGAAGGCCTCGAGGATTCCTTTATCGAGGAGGATGTGCCAGTCCAAAAACTCGAACAGATAGAAGTCCACATAGGTCAAGAGGTCACCCATGACCCACTTCTTGTTGTTCAGGAATTGATCCCAGTTTCCCAGGACGCCCTTGATATCCTGGACGTAATTCGGGTACCTCAATTTATGCGGGAAAGTGCTTCCGTAGCAATAGCCGATGATAGCCGTCCTGAAATCGGAATTCTCCTCAGTCCAAATAGCTTTCAAGGATCGTAAGTTCCACCAAGATTCGGGAATGGAGCCGAATAACGGCGCGGGACTCACCGGAGGTCCGTGACTTCCTGTTCGTAGACGTCAAGGTGAGCTTGCTCTTCCAAGGAGGTTGGAACGAGTCCGTGTTTCTTGCCAAGATACCGCAGGATTGCGACACTCTGGGAGAGTTTGAGTTTGGATCCGTCCGGTTTGGTTTCAATGTAGTAGGGAAGATTAGGGAACTCCATACGGGACTCACCGGCCCCGCCAACGACCATCGGAGACGACGTCTTATCCGCGAACCAATCGTTGATCATCTAAGCCCGACATTATCGTTAGAAGCCCGCCGTCTCTCGATTGCTAAGGTGACCTCGTGGGAATGTGTTTAAGAAACTCTGCTGAATAGCGCCGTCGCTAAAACCCAAAACTTCCCAGAACCTTGGAGTTCCCGATGCTCGAGCTCAAGGCGAGGGATGTCGACTGATTGTGAGGGGTCGAGAGACTCTAAGAGCAGGCAGCGTTTTCGAGAGAACACAGGCACTGATCTGTTCTCATCTCTGCAAACGCGTTCGAGTGTTTTGTGTCTCGTATCTCTCAAAGTGGGATTGAATTGTCTCACCTGGCCATCGATCTCCTTTCCGTAAAGAACCTCTTCATACTCTATGCCGATATATTCCAAGAGCAGACGAATGGGCTGCCCGAGGCCCCGCAAATTCCAATAGCCTGGAAAATATTATTATAAGGAGAGAGATCAAGATTATGCGAAGGCAATAATCATATCCACCCTCAGAAGCAGAAAAACAAAAGAGCGAACACAAGATCCACAGAATTTTTCTTCCATCGATGTCGAGCAACCATCGACGAACATTCCGTGGCTCGCTCGTATTCACTGTAGACTTATGCAAGGGAAAGTGTTCTGTGATCTAACAATCACGATTGCCAGGTTCGGGGGAGCAGATCCGAAATGCCAGGATCGATTTGTCGTAAAGCTGTTCTGCGCCAGGCAGATCACGCATCAGTTATTGACCAAGAGTCATTGAGTAGAGCGGAAGAAAGAGTGTATTTATAGATGTAGATAGACAACAAAAGAACAGCCATTCGGTTGTTTATGAGTGTAATCGGCTTTGCTCAGCCACCCCCACAAGATCGTAAAGGTTACAATTATAAGCACAGGCAATACGGCCGTTACGCACTAAGATCATCCAGTACTGGAACTTGTCTGCCACTTCGCTTTGGCACTTGATCTCACGACCAGTCTCGGCCTCGGCAGTGCTTCAGCTTCGTGCTGTTCTTCATCGAATTGTCTACGAAAACACTCCAGTGTACGGTTTCGGCGAAAAGCCCCGCAGCCGCTCCAGAAATGCTTGGTCTATTCATTCATGAAGAATAGCAGTCGTAACCGGTTTGAGAGAGAAAACCGGCCGGGGAACAGCCAATGCGTTTTGTTACACCTTCCCCTCCAAATCAGATATTCCGAGGATTTCCGCCATCGAACGCCAGATTCAACACACTCAAAACTCACCAATCTTCACGGATTCCATGGCGAAGCTGCTCCCTTGTGTCGGTCGCTCGACACGAATGAAACAGTTGCCGGCCAAGTTGACAATTAGACTGTCCTTGAGAGAAAGAGTGACGGCTCTGTCGGCCGCTAGATTCAGCTGGACGGACGTGTTTTCAATGCTCCCCTCCCTTGCTCTTTGGAGCGACATACAGAACTTATTGTTCATTCCGCGCAGTGATTCCCAGAGCGGGGTCCGCATGCCGTCTTCGGTGGCAGCACCTGTATCCGACTGAACATCGAGCTACTAGATTGTCAAGCTCACAATTCTGAGTCTAGCTCTGACATGAGTGTCTTCTGGTCCTGTCGGCGGAGCCAGATCGATCATCATAACCACAGAAACAAACCTGAGAATCGATCGGATGAGGTCCGCGAGCTTGGAAAGTTTGGGACCCACTGGTTTGGAGCAAGATCGCTCACCGGAAGTTTTTGACCCTTTATGAATCGGCTGCTCTCAGAATGTCGGTACAGGGCTGCCTTGTACGATACTGCGTTTTTCGAGTAATTGGTCCCGGAATGCGGGATTGCGAAGCTTTTTGATTTCGCACAAAGCTCCGAACGATACCTCATTCGTGAGATGGGCAAGGTAATCGGCCGATTTGGGAAAGTTGAGACTTACTCGATTTTCTTCACGGAATTAGCAAAACTCGAGAGATCAGTTCGGATACCCGGAAATTCACAGTCTGGATCTGAATCGACAAAGAATGAATCTCAAAGAATCATCTTGGCCGGGCTGCGTGTTAAATCACCAGGCTGTGGAAAGTTTGGCGAATCGGTTTTTCGGTTCGTTTGGAGAGGAAAAGCTGTCGGTGAGACAGGGTAATCTAATTTGGAGCAGGCCGCACGGCTCGGAGCGAACGCTGTGTTCCTTTCTTTTAGAGTTTTCGCCCTCTTGCAATAAGTTAAATAATGGATGCCACTTGGCCCGTCGTTGGTCGTTGACTTTTCTCTACTTTTCCCTCCCACTCCTTCTCCTTTCGCCTCCTCACCAAGAGACGATTCTTCCATTCTGCTGACTCGTTCCTCACCCCGCGTGTCTCCTCCGATGCTTCTCACCAGTTCATCGGGATATTCGTTCCAAGTGCCCGTCGTCACTCCGCGGAAAAATGTCGAGAACCGCCTCATAAAAGTACTCTATGAGGGGAATCGCGGGAACTTCTGAAATTCTTGCGCGACTGGATTCCGGAATTCGCCAAACTGTTCTCTTCTTCTATTGCTTGTCGACGAATATCAATTCCACTGCTGCCCTGTTCTGAGCATGCTATTCGAGGGATAGGAGTAAGGGAAGATGAAATAGGTATTACTTGTTGAAAGAGGCTTTATAGGGATGTTGCTCTCCTCACGAGGCATCGCCCCGAGGTCGTTCCGTACTCGCCGTAAGATGACGGAGTACACAACCTCGCTGCGCCCTCATGAATATATATGTAAGCACGGTGGAGGCTCTGCCTGTTCAGTGCTCACTATGTGCCTACGTTGCGTTGTTCCTGCAACGTCTGAGGGTTGAGTTCCTGAATCCGGAGAGTTTCCCTCCTTCCTGATAACGCGCTGTTAGTCACGATTCAGGAATTGAGAACAGCGTCGGATTCGCCGAATAGGGATTTTCAGCAACCAGCGCGCCACGTGCACGTTCGCGGTAGTTTGTGGTGTGGTAGCCCATCATCTGCGATGTCGGCTCGAGGTATCACATCCCAAGCGGAAGGAACCGGCCGCGTCACCAGCCTTTCTTCAAAGGTTTGAGTTGCTATGTGCCTTCCCTCTACTATTCCATGGTTTTTTTTAAACATGATTTTTGATCGAGAGACCTTATTGTACTAGGAACGTTGAGGAACACGTTCTCGAACCGCTGCAGATTCTTCGCTGATCGAATTGTACTGAATAACTCCGCTGCTTGGCCGCCCAAGCTCGAGGAATCCAGAGAGGCGCCGCGTTGGGTTTGAGTGACGGTGGGCTGCATGTTGGAAAGAGCGAAGTTGTCGAACTCGGTTGAAGTGCAAGTTTTTCGGAGAAAGATGCGCTTGACGAGGTGACGGGCCGGCGGTCTGTATTCGAAAACTCCATCGCCCACTGCTCTTATCACTCCATTTAAACGCGGTGGGGAAGAACTCCATCATTGCTATCAACCAAGCCTCGTCGAGTAGCTGACCGCACTTTGCATGGACAAGACCGATGACGGATCGCTCCCTCACGGACACCGCATCTCACTCTCTTTCTCTTTCCGGGTCTTCTTTTCCCCGCACTCCATCCTCCTCCCTCTCCGTCGTTTCCCTCTAACAGCGGTGAACTTGCGGCGAGATACGCTTGGCGAGCAGCTACAGGCACGGCGACTCGTTTCTGTTGGCTGCGGTAAGTCCATGAAAGAATTTGTAGCATGTCCGCTTATTACGTTATTCTTCGTTGCCCCTCAGGACAGGCGGTTGTGGCTGACCAGGTGGCTAGACAGCTCGACAGACAACCTGACTAATTTCGTCTCGGGACTTCTTCAACGACAGTCCATCCGGTGTTCCCATGATCGTGCGTTCCCTCAGCACCTGGGACGATACTCGCACATCCAGTTTTCCCAGTTGGGGCATGGAGGGAGGCGATTCCATTGTTTTGGAATCAGATGAAGCTGACTCCGCTGTGTACTGATTCATTTCATATCAGCTTGTTATCTACATCATAAGGTTTCTCCCAGATACAGCTCTTTCCGATTCGTGATCCAGAAGGATATATTTTTTGCGCCATTCGCATGTGCAGCTTCCCGATATCATGTTGGGAAGCCAGATCGCGGCTCTCTATAGTACACAGGGCTATGTTGTTGAAATTCTGTACGAATGCACGACTCGTGCACCACGTATCGATTATTACGAGCAACAGCCTTCATACGATTCAGCGTCGAGAATTTCGCAGACTTCACGTTGATCACTCCAATTAATGGAGCATGCTGATATCACTCGGTTGCCTGGAACTCATCAATGGGGCCGATCGAGCCAGCCAACGGCCAAGTTCTCTCTCTATGATGGCCGATGCCTGGACGACGGTCGCAGGACATCGCCAGCCGCACAACATGCATTCGATCCGATAGGCTTCGTGGAGCAGACTACAGCAGGTGATTACGGAGGCCACATACATACATACGGACATACGAATAAACATATACAGAGCTTCCTCGCGGATGTACTCGCCTACAGATAGATATCGATGTACATGCGGACACAGATAGGCCCATTCGGGTCGTCGATGATGACCTCGGCACCCTACGGCTACTTCATACAGAATCGCTCGCTCCGCTTCTGGTCATTTCTGCGCTATCGTGAGCTGATCGCACATTTGGCAATGAGGGAGAATATCACTCACTCGGGCTCAGATGTCACATCATCGTGACAGCGATGAACATTGGATTCTGGACTTGATAGAGTTGATCACGCGATTTCCAAGAGCTCCTGGATCAGATATTCGTCTCAGGAATCTCAAATTCATTTTTAAGATCGCATGCTTTTCCGTGCGACTCTCATAGAGGTTCGCAAACCTCCGTGGGAGCTATCACCGTAGTCCAGTGGTTCCTAACCTGGGGGCCTGGGCCCCTTGGGGTCCCCAGGCGGCGTTGTCGGGGGGCCCGGAGTCTGCTCACGAATATTCCCCCAACCGGGAGAACTAAGCTGAGGAATGAGTGGTGACCTTATAGAAAGGCGGCCAGAGGCAGGAACAACCTAGTCATGGATAAATAGAGTTTTCCGCCATGATGGCTTTATTTGACTGGTGAATAGTTCGTTCCCAGAAATTTCTCATCGGAAAAACATCCGAGGGGGAGCCCGAGGTCGGATCTCATCCCGAGCAGGGGGCCCACCCGCTGAAAAGCCAGTCCCCTTGGCATGGGACTGTAACCGTGCTTCGGCGGGGCTGAGATTTGGGGTCGAGGAGCACAGATGACTATTTCGGATCGTTCCCTCTGGTGTCGGGTTGTGTCCGCGAGGACATTCCCCTCACCTAGGCACCGTTGGTTGGAGTTGATTCAACCCGTGTGTCCGAAAAAGGGATCAATCGACCGATTGTCAGTGCATATCCCGTAACTAAAAATCTTAGGGGGTCAGTACCTGCGGTACTAACGTGAGGTTTTGCGGGAAAACGTCTACGAGAGAAGCGTTCTTGAGGATCATGATCGAGGATATCATAGGTTTTCAAATTATCAAAACAGGTAATCGAAAAAAATGAAAATCATAGTTCATAAAACTGTGGAAAGAGAGCAGAGGAATCGAGGTCGAATCCTCTGTTTTTCTTGTTCTCTGCTCATTGCGGGGGCAGACGTAGTTCAAGGAAGTCGACTTCGCCGCCTTCGATGGTCCCTCAGTTCTCGATTCGGTTCTTGTCTTGAGCCGTCGTGGGGTCCTCCGGGTCGATGATGGTTCCTGGCGTCGTCGACAGTGTCGAGCGCACGTTTTCTTCCTCTTCATGTCACTCTGGCCTTTAACGTCGTTCGGCGGCTGAACTTCATATACGACGGCTACCAGGTCGTCGGGTATGTTGGAGTCCATGAAGAGCAGGTCGCGGATGCTAGTGCTTGTGATAGTGAGCAGCGGAAGGTCTCCTTCTTCGATGGCGTCAATTCTTGTATTCTAGGAAGGCGAATATAATGAGATCACATTCGGGGGAGAATACAGATTATTATTCAACACGGCAGCTTGAGCGACACGGCTTACTTTCGTAAATTCAAGCTCGCATCTGTGAGCCGTTTGTCGATAGTTCGGATTCTGTGCTTTGGTTTTGTACAATGAGAAACGGTAGCATGCGCCAAGACGGATCGTTTCGTACACAGCGCGGGCGTGTCAGTCTTCAACTAGCAACCAAATCTCTGCGAACTCGTCGGTTTTGCTGCAAGTCGTCGTTTCGTCTTTGGTCGAACCATTCCGAATTCCGAAATGCTGTAGATAGACAGAAACACATTTAACCTCGTTGTTTGGGGCAGGTCCTTCCATCGTGTCTCATGGCTTCCGAGGCTCAAGCCCGCGAAGTCTCATCATGTTTCGCCGATCCGATCGCTTGCAATTCTCAGCCAACGTTCGATCACCTCGACATTGAACGCCTCGTAGAAATCCGATTCCCAACATCCTCTTCGCGAGTCAGACGAGCTTTTTCCACTCATAATCCAGAAAATCTGTCTTTTGCCGCGTAATCACTCATCAACCGTCCATTCAGACAGGACCATGCGCGGTGTTCCTGGACGCCCCGGAGAAGAGGATCATAATCGCCAAGGAATAGCCGAGTTTTATGCGCCCCCCTCGGAGAAATATCCATATTCATGCGAGAAAATGCATGTCACGGGAGGGGTTCGATAACGCTTAAGCTAGCAACTCAGAGACAGCTCTGGCGACCCTTCGACCGCTCAGGGGCTTGCGCCGTGACGAAGGGTTCCTACCACAGCACTTAGAACTCGTTTCACGCCTTCCAGACGGAATCTGGGACCGATTCTGAGCCCTTACTTTCGTTACATAAGCGTCACATGGATGACGAAGTACTATGAATCTGCACCCGAAGTGCCGGGAAAGACGTTTTCCCGTCAAAACTCGATGGCGGCGGTTCGAATCTCGACTGCTGCCGGGATGCATCACATGTTACGTGCATCAGGTGCATGAGCGCGTCCATGGTGTGCATCGACTGACACGATTAGGCGTCAGTCGAGAGTGGGTTCAACGGTGTCCACTCTCCCAAAAACTGTGACCGGCGTCCGCAGAGCTAGCTCGCCCCTGGAGTGAAAGGGTCATCTTCGGATGAGACGCACAAAAGCCATAACCATGAGCCATAAAGGTTGGGAACCACTGCCGTAGTCCATCGGCCTGCTCACTCTCCTCTCGATCGGTAGTTAGCTGCGTTCTGGTAACGTGAGCATCCGATACGCCCGAGACATTGCCGGAAATGTACTAGAGGGAATCTCGGGATTCATTGGACTAGTTTTCCTGGCTGGATAACATCAGAAACGGCCCGCGCGCCGATCCGAAACCTCGGGACTCTGTCACCAGAGAAGCATTCGTAGGTTTCCGTTTCGTTCCTCGAATAGCTTTCTGCCCATAGCAACTGAGTCTATTGAACACACACTATGTTGTCGGGTGAACATCGTTCAAGACTCATGACGCTGCTGCTTCCTCTATCTCCAGATAATTCACAATTTCGCCGAAAGCTCTCATGATTTCCGAAGAGCGACATTTTCAGACCACGGATAGGTATGCTAGAGCCATATTTTTTTTCTCGTGTCTCGGACTGTTACTCCGACCAAGTATCAGCGGACAAGCATCATGAGTGGCATTCGCAGCGGCCTAGAGGTACGCAGACCTCGCTTTTCGATGAGGGTTCCGACTCCAGCTCCCTCATTGGCCACTCCAAACGCTCGGGCTGCTGCCGGGCGAACGAGAACCTCAATACGGAACTAGGAGTTGGCCGAAACTTGGAAACTCGAGATCAGTTTCCAGAAAACGCAAAGACATTTCTACTCTGCACTTAGAAAACGAAGTCGTGTGCTCCTTTCGAGATAGGGTCTGATTCGCTGGCGATTCCGGAGACGCATGTGGTAATTCTAGAAAGGATTGACGTCTCGCTCCTGAGCATTTCCATAACATCTCCATAACAAATTCGAGTTGCCCTACAAAGCTTCAAGGCCACCCTTGATAGCGAGGCTCACTGGTCCGCGCATGACTTCCGTGCAGACTCGGTGGGTTCGGTATAAAACAGGCACTCATAACATCTATGGCCAGACAATCAATATTCCCGTGGATTTTCACGGATTAATTTCCTCGCGAAGTTCTCGGCAGCAGTTGCTCGCTTTACTGCTGTCAGTCGCAGTTTCGTCGATTACTCGCAGGATGCGCGTATACCCATGATCGCCCCCCTTCGAGTCTGGGATCCCGGGTGGATTATACAAATCAGCAGGACGAATTTCATCAATCTTCTAATAATGAGATGAATGTTTGTAAGTAAAAATGTAATGAAAAAAATGTAGTAAAAACCGCATCATCGAGGATGGAAAAATACTCCGGGGACACGAAAAATTTTGCAACCGCCCCCCCCCCATTCCTGGATCCGCCCCTGCGTACCGTCCGTGTAATAGTCAATTGTCTTCGACCGAAACGGGACTCGATTTTTGAATGGGTCTTGCCAAGTCAGATGCCAAGACCTACCTGTTTGTCCTCCGCCCTAAAACAAACAGTTTCCGGAGAGCCTCCAGCTATGGTTGTTTACAGGCACATCGATCATCTACCAACGGCCCCTGATCACGAGAAACGCATATACATTCTGCCCAGCCTCCTGTACGCTGCTCCAGTGTGGTCTCCTCGTCTTCTCAAGGACAAATCTCAATTACCTTGGCACTTGTTGACGACCTCTGCTTTCAAACGTAAAAACGAGACGTCTGCTGTTCCCCAAATCGACGTTTGTGATGACTTGGATCGAGCCGATTCGATGATGCCCAGAGTCATCAAGAAACAAAGTACTCAATCCAGTACATTTTTCGAAATATCGTATTGTCGACTCATACTCTATAATATATATATAATATCTGATTTCTCAGCTTTGAGAGAGCATGGGAGAGAAGAAATCAACAACAACGCTCCATCTCGAGACTTGTTAGAGGAATGCCTCAATACGTTGTGGACAAGTTCTTCTTGAAACTTGGGAATCTGAGATGGCTGTGGTTCTCTCGCCCGGTATCAAAAATATCAGCGATGGCAACCTTCGCAGCTTAGGTGGACTTCTCATCAAGGGTCGATTCGAAATTCGAATTGACTTCTTCTCGCCGGAGCGTCTTGTTCCTCGGGTAGATTCAGGGGTCCGAAATTCGCTCAAGAGAACGAAGAATGGGTGGGGATGATGCCGAATGATCGAGATGAGAGACAACCAGATGAAAGGACTAGATATCATAATTGATGAACATGCGAGTTGATGGATAACATCTCCGGTCCACCCATGGACCATACTCCGGGGCAAATGGCGGCAGGCCGAGCATCTCATCTTGTCACATCTTGCCACCTGCTCGAGCCGGCGGGAGGCCGGCGAGCGGCCCAAGTAGACAGGCAAATGTGCAATCTTAGATCTTTATTATGGGATCGCTGGACCACCCAAGATGTAGCGGGGTGGTAATATATGTGCGTGTTATCTTTTTCTCCCCTGCTCCTCCCGTAAGTCGCTCCCCTTCGCTCATTCGAGAGCCAGCGCTTTGGGATGAACTGCATCTCCGCTCGCTCGGCTCGACGCGTCCAAATTGTCTCTGGTAAACGTTTTACTCCTTTGTTGGGGCGACGAGGGAATGCTCGGACCGGCTGTAGATTCCTCGACGATCCTACTCGCGTCGAGTCCCCGTTCCCCGGAGAAGAGTGTCGAGTTTGTCCGGATCGATGGCAACTGAAATGCGGTTGGCAAGAGAACTGATGGACTTTCCTTGTCTCTCTGTCTACCCCGATACTCGTTGGGTTGTCTGGTGGGTGGAAACCTTGCTAGCTGCGTGAGAGGCGAGCCCATTGAGCAGACCAAGCCCTGGCGGGCGAATGGTTCTGAGTGTACATACATATATCCTCTATTCAGAGCTATCGGCGAGCTGAGCCAATGATGGGGAGGTTGTAGTTGTTGTCTTGAGTGCTACTCGTCAGAATTGACGTCCAAGTCTCAAAAGCTGCGCTGAATTCGGACTCTTGGTTCGCAGTGGGTCTCAGATATTATCGAAGCGACGCGAGGCAATCTCATTTTTTTCGAGCAAGACTCCAGCGAATATGTTTCTCGACTCTCGTACGCATATCAAGCGCGCAGTTTTTCGATGCAATAGTATTTTCCAGGTCGATGAATTCTCGACCCAGAATCAAGAATCTCAGATGATGATCACGCTCCATGGTACGTGTTTCGCCCTTGGGATAGGTGTTTTGTACGGAACAAGCGGGCAAGCATAGCAATTCAGTTTTATCCGAGTGACAGGAGTGGATCCCGTTGGAGTGTGCCTCTTCCTCTCATCCAGAATCTGACATCACCCATCTTGAATTCTTAAGTCGGCTTCTCCATGGCGTACCGTACGCCGCCGCCGCATGGGATACCCCAGCCGAAGCTCGGCTCGCCGCCACAGCATTGCGTTCCGTTTCCTCAAGGAATGAATCTCTCACTCAGAGATGGCATCGATTGCAGAGTTACCGCTTTGTGATCGGATGAAGTGGAGTCTTTTCGAATGACACAACTCGTGTACTGCGACCGATCCTTGTCGTTGCTGAAAATGCTGGTGGGGTTGTTGATGTTGCTGTTGTGCAGCAATAAACGAGCAGAAACGAATTGCAGGGCCACCCTGTTGGCTGGTGTGATGTCTGTTCGGTCTGCCCTATGTTTACGACTGTTGATGACCCTAATTACCTGCTAGAGCTACTGGCCAATGCCAACAGACCGGAGGACGGATGGTGCTTATTTGGTGGGTGTTGCAGCTGCTGTTGCAATGCTGCGATTTAGTGCTGTTGTCGGTCGCTTGCTGAAGCTCGTCTGATCTCTGCCTGCCTGGAGGCCGATGCTACGAAAGCTGTCGAGACGTCTGTCTCTATTTTCCAGAGCGTGTCGCAGCCCTAGGCAAGGGAAGAACAAGAAAACGATGACGGTAGCGGCGGCGGCGCCGACAACGGCCAGGAGAACGAATAAGCCAAGGAGAACGCCACAGAGAGCAGACGGCGACGCCTCACTGCTTCCAGATGCTAAAGTTTTTGCCGCGTTTTGCCCTAAAGGCTTTGGACCCTATCATTACCTCTGAGCAAAGCTCGGGCAGCGCCAGTGAAAGAAGCTGCCAACGACTGAGATTCCAAGAGAACGAGTAAGCGCGAGACCGAGAGAGAGAGAGAGCTGGCAAGCCAGACCAAGCGAAAGGAAGATTGTGGGAGCAGCACCGCGGGAACAGGAAAGGCTCCTTCCGAACGAACAGAAGACGCGAACAAGATGGAAGCGCATGTGTGGGCAGAAAAAAAGGCGCCTACGTCTTCCTGTCTGCGGCGGCGGTCGGTTCGACGGTGGTAGGCACTGATAATAATGGAAAATGCCTTGCCTGGCCCGGAACTGCGTGAATGCGTTTTGATGCCGCTCAGGCGAACGTGGCTGATCATCCGGAATCATACATGGGAAGAGTTTCCAGCAACCGAAGCTTAAGTTCTCTTCACCAGAGCCAGGAAAGCGACGAACGAGGTTTGAGTTAGGTGTTCCGACTTCCAATCCAATGGCGACCTCTCGGATCGGCTGCGAATCACGGTAATCGCAGGCTAGGGCCCGACATAACCTGATTTCACGTGACGATATCCGTAACTGTATGAAACTTCGCAAATAGCCATCAGCAGTTCATCAACTCAACTCGACGGTCGAGCACTTGTCCCGCAGCAATGCCTGCGAGGCGCCACCTGTGAAAGAAGTGAAGAAGTTCTGTGTGTTTCCCGTTGAATTGCTTCTTTGGCAGATTCGTCGCGTTATTTGCTTGGCTGGTCGACTTGCGGGTGCTGCTTTCCTCTTTCCCAATGTTCTTCCGTCAAAAACGGGGTTTTCACTCACTCCATAGTTCCGTCCGTGCGTCCTACGCTTTGTTCGCCCGTCTTTCGTAACAATAAATGTGAGGAATAAATCGAATCAACCGAAAGCAAGGCAGAGCGCCAAATTCAATTCTGACGCATTTTTCTCCTTTCCTCGGCCGTCTTCTTTCACCATCATTCCTCCGGGTGTGCCATTCAGGCAAGCGTCCAGCCCGCGTTCTTCTGAAGCCTTTATGAGTCGCCGGCTCTGGATTTCTCCGTTGGGCCCTCAATCGAGCTTCGTCCCTGGGTGCGTGCTTGCCCCTCAAATCCAGGTTCAGGGTCCATTAACCCCTCTGCGTCCGCGTGAAGTTTCCTCGAGCTCGACGAGGAACACTTCCGAATGCGCTGCGAAGTTTTCTGACTCCGGGCAGCGCTTCCTTTCATTTCGGAATTCCTCGATCGTTGTTGTGGTTCGACGATTGCAGCCGGAAGAAAAGAACGACATTGGGGGAAACTTGGGAAGCTGCTGAAAGGTACGACGAAACAAGAAGCGAAGTTTCCCAAGCAGCACTCTAGAGAAGGAAAAGAGGAAGAAGCCCGGAAAACACTTTGAATGCACTCGGCATTGAATTTCGTGGCGCAGACGTCTATTGTTGGCATTCGCTAGCTTTTCGGGACGTAGGGCAAGAAAAAATCGAGAGGTTTTTAGCCGAGCAGCGTACGAGAGAGCTCTTTGGAGCTGCGCCTCCCACCCCACCTGGCTCGTTTCTATCGTCTCGGCCTGTCTTCTTTGACTTCTTTGCCGCGCTTCTTTTTTATTTTCTCTCCGCTTTCGGGTTGTCGGCAACAGCAGCACCTAGGAAGTGAGAACGCTTTGAGAGTGGCGGAGAACTGACTTCGAAAAACAATGAACGGAACGATTTCGAGCTCGAGATCGCGGTGTCCACCTTCTCCGGCGGAGCAGCAGCAGCTCGACCGAGGGGATGGTCTACCACCTCATAGAGGGCTCCAGAGACAAAGTTCTCGGATTTCACAATGCGATGCCGTTCACGGGAAGTTCCTTCCTGAGAATCGTTTGTTCCTTGTAGAACTCAGAAAATCAATTTTAGGATCACCTTAAGTGCTGAGTTTTGCTTCGATGTGATAACTCCCGTTTTAGAGAATAGACTAGCCTCCGATTGCGACGTGGAAGGACAGCATTCATGTATCAGCTGTCGAAATCAAACATCGTGATTGCGAATGCACAATCGGGTTCTGTTCCTCCCCCCGACGAAGGAATCAAAGAACCCGAAGCAGGATCCGCGAAACTCTTCCGACTCTGGACTCAGCTTGCGAGCGCACAGCTAGCCAGCCAGCCAGCCAGCCAGCCAGCCAGCCAGCCAGCCAGCCAGCCAGCCAGCCAGCCAGCCAGCCAGCCAGCCAGCCAGCCAGCCAGCCAGCCAGCCAGCCAGCCAGCCAGCCAGCCAGCCAGCCAGCCAGCCAGCCAGCCAGCCAGCCAGCCAACCAGCAAGCCAGACGGCCGACCGAGCGCCTCGACTGCTTGCCTACCAGGCTTCACACATACAGGTCGTTATGCAAACAGCGCATGTACGTGCTGCTGACTCCACGAGGAACGGGCGGGAAACAGACGCTTGCTCCCTCGCACGCGTATTCTCGCGTAGCCTAGTTTGTACGGACAAACACACAATCTTGCCCGGTCTATACAAACAATGTTGAGCCAGCAGAAGGCCGGCGACAGATTCGTTGATATGGGCTGGAGGTTGCTGCCTCACAAGACAGAGGGGAAGGGTTGTACGTCTCGAGCTTTTCAAGGGTCTGTTGAGGAAGTCCTTGAAATACAGCGTGACGCTGTAAACTATCCCGATTCGAATATTCGCTCAGAAAAGTTCGGCGGATCGTTAATCCAGATAACAAACTTCCCACGGATTCAAGTAGAGTGCCGCTGGCTTGCATTCCATAGTGGCTACGTCGCGTGGGCCGTAATTTCACCCAATCAGTCATTCATAAGAGTTGGAATCCTCACGCATTAGTCCGTCGCTGTCGAGACATTATCTCGGAACTTGACAATTTGTTGTTGATGTCAGTCGACATCAGCAGCAACAATAATGATGCTCGCTATGAGGATCGCGGCACAACAACTTAGCTTGGCCGTGGAGCAGCGTGTACCACGGAGGGAGACAGCTAGCGGCGAACGAATGACGGAGAGACCGACGGGCGAGCGGACAGAGGGACGGACGAACGAGCGGGCGGGCGGACGAGCTAGCTAGGCAACCAAGCCGGCTCTCAGGTGATTAATGCAGCTTGCAATTCAGGCGTCGCGGCAACGGCTCAGCTTCCCGTAGCAACAAACTTCGCTCTTAGCTATAGGCGATGCTCGAGGCGAGGCAGGTTGGCGTGAGGGCCGCCCTGACCAGGCTCGTTGTACGTCAGACATCGCCACGCTAACACCTCACACGTCAACACGCTCGCACACCTAGAGCGTGCAGAGAAGCGGAGGAGACGAGTTCCGGCGCGAAATTGTCAAACTATTCGACGTCAGCTAATTTGCGAAACCTCCACCCCCCCCCCCCCCCCACACCAAAGGGCCATCGATGTCACAGAGGGTTCTCGTGCGCTCATGGGCAGAAGTCGGAAATCGTTCGAGAGCATTCCGAAATCCGCGAGCTACGAAGACCTCCTCATCTACTCTCAGGAACTAGCTTGGAAGCTCCATGTCTGGAAATTTCGCGAAATTTGAAGCAAAGCAGGTTCCGGTAGAAATTTCGATCTGATGCCCCCACGGGGAGTTTGGCGGCTCCATCCGTGTCCTCGGAGTCGAGAAAAACTTCGGAAACTCAAGCGATATCGTTCTGTGTAATGATAATCCAGGTTGATATCAAAGAGTTTCCAGACTGGTCCGGAAAATCCCGTGACTGATATTTTCCGCAACGCTGCTCCTAGGATCAGTCCACTGCTCGAGCGTAGAGTCCGGCCCCAATGTTTTGTAGACATTGACGCCGGGGTCATTGTCGACGCCCGTCAGTCTCCGTTGTCGTACTATACCCATAGTTCGTCAAACGTCGGGGTGACCGGGCGGCTTGGGGAGTACAAAAATTGCGAGTGGTTAAACTTTTTTGAAAGATGACGTTCCTCGCCACCGGAAGCGGCGTCAAAGGGAAACCGCGTGCAGCTCCCCCATGTTTCCTCTTTTCCTCGCCAGTCTGGTGGCCCATGGTTAGCTGACAATGAGTGAGGAACTGGCCTGACGAGAGTGTCGGGACTCTCAGTGTATGCCTGTGTTCCTGATGCCGCCAGCCGGCTCCAGTCCCTTTTGTGTTGTCGTTCTCGCCGCGCAGGAAATGAAGTGCTACCAATGAACAACGAAACGTCAGCGAGCCACACAGACAGCGAGTTGAACAGACGCACGGACAGTTAGCCCACTCCTCCGCTTGCGAGGCTGGAGCAGCAGCGCGCGCTTCGTCGTCCTCGTTTTCAAGACGAGCGGCGTGCTCTTCAACTGCTTTGTGCTCTCCAAGTTCGCCTCGAGAGTTCCCATCGCCGTCTGCCTTGGTGTGCCCTTTGGTGTTGTAGCAACCGCTTCTGCTTCTCCAGCTGGATTTCTTTCCATATTCGACGCGTTCCCCTCAAGCTGCTCCTCGTTTTAAGTGGATTTACACACATTGTGCGTCTTCATTCGTGGATACGAGTTTCCCAGCGACGCAAAGTCGACCGATTCGAAAAACGTTCGGGGCTTGTGGGAGCGTTGAATTCCCCCCAGGTCGAACCAATTTGATCGTTGACGTTGTGAGAAATAGTAATCTCAGAAAAGCTCAAAGGCTTCGGACCCGCTACATGATATTCACGAGAATCCGAATGGGCTAGACGCTAGACGTGAGGAACGAGATGAATGCGCGACAGAAACTGAAACGGCATCGTAGTTAGACCTCGATTCGTGTAAAATCAAGACCCCGATGAGGCGCAGGTTCACATGGGGCCCGAGGGTCAATTCAACTCAATGCACCGGGAGTTTGAAGACTTCGAAGGAAATTCTTGGGAAGTAGAAGAATCAGGGGCCATCAAGACAAACCCTCCTCAGCTCCCGCGGTACGATCTATTCTCTCCGAGGGATCGGAGGGATCGCAAACCGTTCGTTCAAAGTAAGAATCAAACCCTCTTTAGGACGGACTCGGCGGAAAGCCGAGGGAAATTACGGAGCGGACGGGGATGACGAGGTTTGCCGAAACGGATGAAAGGGAAAAAGAGTATTCGATCTAAAATACATATTTTCCCCGTGGCTTCATGCGGCTGTCCGTTTCTCCGAGGAAGGAGAGTAATCCCTCTCCGAAGGCGCTCTGCGCAGGGCTCGAGGAAAAGGAGGTGCTTTTCTTTTTCTCTCTCCGTCTCCCGTTCGTTCTCCCGACGGTTTCGCTCTCAGTTTTTTGTTCCTTATGGAACAAGAACGATGATCAACACAAAAATGTTTAAAACATGAGAGCCGACGCAGAGCAGAATCGAAGAGGGGAAAAATCATATCCAGCTTGTTCTCCTTCCGACTCCTCTTCGTTCTACAAGGAAAGCAGATACTCCGTTTCGAAATCTCGAGAAACATCCATCGATTCAAACGCATTATTCAGGACACCGAAACAGGGCGAACACAACAAACTCATCGATTCGAAATCAGAAACGAAATTTCCCGAAATCTCTCGCGATGGAGAGAACTTCCTGACGGAAAGCGACGGCACGGCAACGCAGGGAACGAACGAACGACGATCGAAGAGTCGAATCGAGAAGTCGACCTGATATTTTGTTTATCAAGGACGCCGGATCTCCTGAGGCAGGGAGGGAAGGAGGGAGCATCGAGTTCTGCTAGCCATCTAGAAGGACGTGATTCGTTAACGTCTGAGTTGTTTTTCCGTATTGATAACATCGTTCCCGTATCGAGCGGGAAAGCTTTGTGAGTGAGCGAGTGCGCTGACTGCTGTCAAAGCCAGAAGCAAATAGAGCAGAAGACATGCCGCTCGTTATATCTAGTACAACATCGATGTCGTAAGGCCCTTGTAGGTTTCGTCCGTCTTGGGTTCTTGCGTGCCTGCCTGACTGCCTGCATTGCCATTTCGTTTGGTCGGTTTGGGGTTGACTGACTGAATGACTGCCTGCCTGTCTGGCTGCCGCGTAGGGAAGAGGGACGAGGAGGGGGGTGGGGTAGTCGGATGCGTAGGAAGGAGAAGCCGAGACGAGAAGAGAGCGTTGTAAGTGGAACGATTTCAGAACAAGCGTTTGTGTCTGCGAGCCGTTCTAATGGCTCAACACAGGCCAACGGGACTGCTTTTAGGGAAGGCCGCCACAGCCAAAAGGCACAGAAGAGCAAAAAAATAAGAGAAGAGAGAGAGCGACGGCAAAACGCATTACATTTGTGCAATCGTTGAGGAGTAGATGCCGTTGGCAGCGGGCATGCCCCCGTGCCTCGCTGCTCCGCTTATTCCTCTTCCTCGTAGAGGAGGTTCGTTCGGGCTGACTTCTTGCGCACCGTTGTCGGATCGACGAACGTTCACTCAGTTCTCGGGATGAGTTCTCCTACAAAGCAGCAAAAGACGGCCGCTGGAAGTACCGATATGGCGTTCGCTCCTCTGATCCCGTCCGAAGTATGATTCACTCCGTCTCCGTTCACGTAGTCGGCAGATTCGTTCTTTTCATTCATCAGGTTTTTGAAGAACATCGAGTACGCTCTCACCATCGTAGAAGAGTTCATCAGAACAATTTCGGACCTTTGAGAACGGATAACGGACAACCCTTGCTCCGGACTCCCCTTCGGGAGAATCACATGAGGAGCGGTCCCCAGGGAGGGACCCCAGGTTTCGTTTCGAGGGCAATCGCGATGCTCATCGGCAGCCGCCTCCAAGATAGGAGTTCCATGTCGAAAGACGAGAGATTCGATATCGAAACTCCGGCGAGCTAACAAACAGTTCTCTTTAAGAACGAGTCTCTTTTTACGATTCCTACGCGACTGGAGTGAATTCCAGATTGTGTTTGCGTTCACGGGCCACTCCGCTGTTGGCTTGCACACAGGCAGGCAGGCAGGCTTGCCGACAAAGTGCTTCCGTCACCTCAGCGTTCGACAGCGCCGCCGTCACCAACGGTGTTTCCTCCGCCTTCGCCGCGCCCCCGTCTAGGGCTCGTTCGCTGTTTACTCTGGCAACGAACCAGCGATGAGTATCATCCGTTTCGCAACCGTCTCCCCATGAGCTACCAGCAAGCTCCCAACTCGGAGTTCCTGAAGCTTTTCCCGAATGTTGGCTGCTATTTGTGCGTCTGTGTACCCAATCACACGAGCAGCGAGCAACCATCAATAGTTTCCCTTTTTTCTGCTCTCGTTTTCTCTCCCTCTATATTTACTCCGGAGTCATCGGGACGAGGGATACGAACTTCGACCGACATGTTGATGCGTTTTTTTTTTGGAATTGCCCACGACAGAGTTTTCAGTTTTTCGAAGATATCTTCTCGCGTTTCTCGTTTGGAATTGAGCGGAAAACGCCTACAGCGACTGCCGATCTCTCGGAATTCCTCGTGAAAAGGACCCCGAAATAGGAAACTGAGTGGTCAGCATTGACAGTTGCCTTCTCTCATGGAAGTAAAAAAAACTCTTTCCCTGGAGGTCATACAAATTTCGGGAACTTCGAAGGGGTCAGCAGTTGCGATGGGTCGATGTACCCGGAGTTCAAGTTCTTCCGTCGATCTTTCTTCTTTTTTTCTTCGACCCATTCAGCTTCGGGACAGGATATCTTGCAGCGTTTCGCTCCTGGGACAGATGAAACATTGTGTTTCTACTCCGTGTATGGGTTCGTGGTGGCTCAGCTGTAACGCATGATAGATGCTGCGGGGTGGTGGTGGACTCGTCCGGCTGAGGAAGAAGGAGCCCGGAGTGGGAGGAAGAGGAGGAGGACGAGGACGGCAGCGACTTACTTGCCCCTCACGCAGCAGTCACCGACGGACAGACTCAAGACGGCTATAAGTGAGAGCCTGAAAGGAGAACGGAGCCCTTGTGGGCGACTTTGAGAGCTTCTTCGGAAGAGTTAGCAGGAAATGCGTAGTATCCACCTAATGGCTTGTGTTCCCCTCCGGGTGCGGCCGTCGTCGCACGCAATACGCCGTCGCCGCCCACTCTTGTTAAATCACTCGCATGGTCTTCAATGTCTCTGCCTCTCGTTTCTGACATCGCCGGTGCCCCAACTCCACCGAACGGAGGAAACCGTGCAACATGACTTGGACTACACGCAGATTTTCTATTCCCCCCATAAACTAAGCTAAACTGAACTCGAATACACAAGATTCCAGTTGTTCCAACCAAACTTCAAAACCTCGATATTCACGGATTTCTCGAATGATCACGCGACCCATCGATGAGACAGTTCAAAAGGAATACGAACAGTCTCTAAATGAACTGAAATCTCGAAATGTAAGGCTCCCAGTTCGCAGTGCCTCAGCCGGACTTCTGCTCGACTGAAAAGCACCATCATGACCTCTTCGCGAGAACGGGTTGGTAGGAATGAGCACGGCTGAGCGGGACTCGAGGAAATCAGACACGGGAGCAACGACGCGGTATCTGAAGACAAGAGAAGCGGATGAGTTCGACGCTGATAAGGACGATCGTAGCACTTTTCTTTCACTTCTCCTTTGGTTGTCTCTGGCGAAAACGGCGGAGCCCGGAAGAAGAAACGGGAACAACCTACTAGCCAACTCGACGAGGCGGCAGGAAGTACTGGCCGGAATGTGCGGTGCTTGTGCGTCCGTCCAGTCGTGATGGTGTCGCTCGCATATTGCCGTCGATAGATATCTGAAAGGAAACTATCAGAATTTCCGTTGGCCTTTAGCTCGCCAGGTAGACTCAGCGAGCCAATGACACCCCCTGACCCGCCTCAATGTCTGCCTGAGCGCGGTCCAGTGGTCGCCCGCCTGGTCTTGGCTACTGGCCACGCTCGTAAAACTTCGGGCGCAAGATTCGACTCCGGGCGAGGCACACGGCGACCCAATGCAGGATCTTGGTCTCGAGGATTCGAGCGAAACGGGGACGAGTAACAGGACACGGCTAGTTTCGGAGTCCTTTTAGGGCCTGTTTCCGCCATCGCTCGCCGAGGATCAGCTATCGAACGATTCTCTTTTGGCCATGGTTCCTATGAGTTCTCGAAGCAGCTGATAGCCTCGTGTATATGTAGGCTTTCTATATATCTGTCCTGATGGTCGTCACTTCGCATATTCGGAGCGAGTCGCTCGATCGCGGAAAGCATAGCATTCACTTCTTTCTTCTCAAGTTGTTCATTCGAGGCGGAAGTCTCCATTCACGGACACTGAGGGGGATAATTATGATGGATAAAAATACATCATCAATCACCTCGACCGATACCGCTTTCAAGTCGGCAAAAATGGACTGAATCAGACGGACATACGTAGTCGTGTATAGCGCGGAGAGATCGAGTGACCTGGAAGTCCCCTCGGCCGTAATGATTCTGATTTGATTCCAGGGACTTTGGACTCTCCTCTCGACACATTTTGCTCATGGATCAGTTGAACATTCTTTGACCTAGTTGGGCATCACCTGCTAGCGGATTCTGTGAGGCGGCTGGCAGCGAGCCCAGCCGCCATGAAGAGCGACGATTCGTGGTAGGATACGCGACCTGATTCGAGCGGGAGGATTCCATCCAGCTTCCAGCCGAGGCTCACTCAGAACGCCTGACACCTTGACTGGAAGTTCTGCCGGAGGCTGGGAGCTTGGTTCGTGGCCTGGCTGTGTGTGTGTGTGTGTGCAGCTTGCCTAACTGGCAGTGACTCTTGAGAGCCTTTCAGTTTGTCAGTGTATGTGAGTGGGGCTCTTTTCGGTTCCCCTTTGACTCTCATTGTGCTCTTTCAGCGGTGCCGCTCGTTCCTACTTGCGCTTGCTTACTGCCGTTCGCTAAGTTGCTTTCTCAGCTAGCTTTCCGACCTGCCTGCCTGCCGAGCGACCGAACGTCTGACGAAGGCGCTCACACAAACAGACCCACCGCCCGACGGACGGATGGACGGACGGAGCGACAGACAAGCGCACTCACTTGAGTCGAGTCAAGATAAGTCGCGTGAGTGAAGGCAAACTCGCCTAATGATCTCCTTCCACCTGTTTAC
Organism: Neoseiulus californicus; assembly: GCA_028455905.1. Taxonomy (NCBI): domain Eukaryota; kingdom Metazoa; phylum Arthropoda; class Arachnida; order Mesostigmata; family Phytoseiidae; genus Neoseiulus; species Neoseiulus californicus. The sequence continues at coordinate 12,780,496 of JAMQGS010000006.1, read as the reverse complement.
CTTGAGAGTGGCAGTTCCGGCTTTTTCGCTCCGTCTCGCTCAGCGCTGTTTTATTTCGTTCCTCGAGCTTTTTCCTCTTCCAGCGAGGGAGGCAGCGACGCAGTATGTCAGTCACATCGAGCGAGAGACTGCTTTTCGAAAGCGACTGCCTTCGCAGCAGAGAGCAGAAGTCTTCGTTATCGATCGAAGAGTGAGTTCCACGTCTTCCAGGTGATAATTATTCCTTATAGAGCGTGCATTTTTTTTTGTCGTCATCCTCTATCACTTCGGCAGCGCTCGTATGTTCAGAATTCTCGATTTACTTCAAAGTACGCTCAAAAGTTCACAAATGTCGACGGGTGTATTATTTTCCACTTCATTTCTGATTCGAGGAAGGAAGTCTCCGGCGGCCAAATCGGAAGCCATCGAGAGCCGGCTTCAAAGAGCGGATTCTTTTCTCACAATCAGAGAGAGAAGAGATGAGGGATGGGAACAATTTTTCCTTTCGACTCGCTCCGTTCTTGGCTCCTGATAGAGGGGGCAAAACTGCCATCCTTTATTTGATCCACTTATTTCATTTGGGGACAAATAGAGATCAGTGACTTCCGCTTCAACAAAACCCTCGTCTTTCTCCGTTTCTCTCTATCAATCTATCTATATCTCTCTCTCTCGCGTGCCGCGTTCTCTGTCCCTCCCAACTTTCCCGTCGTACTCTCCCCGCTCCTTGGAAGCTGTTTGTCGGTGTCAGCACTTCCAAGGACGGCAATGACGACGGCGGCGGCAGCGGCGGAAGAAGCCAATTGGAGTCTCAAAAAGAGCACCGAAGAGACCTGCGGAGAGAAGGAGGGTGGAAAAACGAGGATCGATGTGTTGCTAAAGGATAACGGCGACAAAAGATGAGACCGGCGGTGCAGCGGAGCGGTCAGGAGCGTGCTTGTTCCAATAGGTAGTGACCATGCCGTGGTGCCCTGGGCGGAACAGGGAGAGGAACGGCCTGAACATTGACAGGCGCTATGGTTTTCTAAACTCCAGGAGTGACGCCGAAAAATCAAAGAATTCAACCCACCTTCGAATTGGATAAACATCGCATGTAGACTCGCGAAGTAATTGACCTTGCGATCTGTGGCGCAGATTTCCTACAAAGCGTCCCTTCCTGAGTCAATTTTTCTCCTGGCGTTAGAGAAACTGTGCGTGCAAGTATGTGCTGAGGAGGCAGGGAATGTCCGGTATTTGAGGGAGCTAGTCGAAGGCTGATGCGTTAAACCCTTCGAAAATGTTACCTCAGTCGGGACTGGTGGTCATACGGCTCTCCCCCGAGCACCGAAAGACGTTGTTCTCAAGGGCGAGGCAGGGAAGCAAACGCATTGTTGAAGGCTGTTCGGCCCGGCGGCGGCGTCTTCACTCACCGGGAGGCCTCGGAGGAGTCCAGTCTACTTCTACCCTCCGTAGCCGGTCACGTCGGTGCTGACGCATCCACCGAAAGCATCTCTGCTTCTCGATAGATATTTTGGCTACACAGATCCTTTACCCACAGCGTTCGCTGTGAGAAAAGTATCGTGCTATCGGGCAAAAGGGAAAACATGGACTAAATAAAGCCGAACGGATGTGCCAGGTTTGAAAAGACGCGACGTTCCTGCCCTGCTCCCTACTTTCTTCACCACGGGTTTGGCAGCGGTGGTTTTCTCCTTATTTTTCACAACGCGAAATTCGCCCAGTTGACCACAGTGCGTTTGCGGAAATTCACTACACGAGGGAGCTCTGTTATATATCCTTTGTAGCGCGGAGAAAGGAATTTCTTCGTGGTATTGTCGGAATCATATTCAGCAGAATAAGGAGGACGACGACGACGAGGAGGAAGAATAAGAAGAACGACGCGGGGTGGGCCATGAGGAGGAGAATCGCTTTCAGCAACAGCCAATTCCTGAGAGGACGATTTCCGAGAATTTTTTCCCCTCGTTCTAAGCGCGAAAATCTTGAAATTCAATTCAGAGCGCCGGTGCCGGCAGCGGTGGTGGTCGCCGTCGCCGCCGTCGTCGTCGTCCGTGGACGTCCCGCAGGCAGCGTTCGCCCCCTTGCATGCAGAAGCACTGCAAATGTGTCAAAGTGATCCTCGAATAAATTGCGTTTTCTCGCCGGTTTCTGAAATAACGCTCAGGTTTCGTACGAGAAGAAAAACGGCGGAGGAGGACGTGACCACCGTTTGTCAGAGTAATCGATTTGCTTCATCGAGAGATGGAATCCTCGTCCTGCGCCCGACGACGTCGAAATGCTGTGTAGTGGTTGGCAGAGTGAAAAAACCTGTACCCAGAAGCAGCCGCGAACCCATGCACGGCGTCAGCTTACTTACGACTTTGTGGTTCGGAAATCGGAATCGTAGGTTGGAATATTGGCTGTAAGAAACTCGATTCCGTCTTCGCTTCTGGCAATATGCGGCAGCTCCAAACTTCGTTATGGAGAATTTTGCCGAAACCGTGGATTCCGGAATCTGTCGCAGCGCTAATAATCTGCTTCAGCGAATCTTTGGAGAGCGCCTCGGTGTCAGACCAATGACGCCGAGTGCAGCCGAACACTGAATGCTTGTGTAGAACAGAGTGAGCGGAAACTGTCATCCAAGTGCGTCAAGACGCTTCTCGGAGTGTCGGATCGTGACCGGATAGCCTGACAGCTTTTTAGTCTCTCGCTGCGGAGTTCCCACTTCGGTATTTTCCCACCAGTGGGAAAAACAAGCGAAACGATGTTTGGAAATCCCATAGAAACAGCCAATCCGCCGAACTTTCAAGGACGACGGCTGCAGCAGTCAAACATGTGATGTTTTCGCCTGCTCCGAAGTTTCCCCTCGAACTTCCGAAGCGAGAAGAAACTTCTGCCTCTAAGAAAGATGGTGGATATCGAGAAAATCAGCAGCATGCAACGGGAACGCTACAGGAAGGAGGGAATGTGGGCAACCGAACACCGACGCAGGTGATAAAAGTTTCAAATTACCTTGAGAGAGCTGGATGCCGACTTTTTCGAGCTTTTTTCCAAATCTTCGCACATTCAATCTGCAAGTACGGAATCGTATTCGGGATGGGGTTATTGAGTCCCGTGTAACCATAATGCGAGTTTGCCTCATCAACATCATTGTCTGATGTGAACATGAGTTCCCCTTGGAGATCACACAGCGGCTGTCTAGACATTCGAGAAGATGCTCAACCCGATGAACGATCTTCGTTCAAAATAGACTTATATGGAACAGAACTGTTAGTGGAGGGTCGAAGGAACCATTCATTGGAATCCCCGGGCTCCGAGGGAGCTGAACAAATTGCTCAAATCACGCATATCTCACGACAACCAAACCGCTCTGCCAAAATTAAACTCAGAGAACCCACGTCTAGATCACGGTAGACACGATATCTATCCACCCCACCTCAGTCCAACTCAACGGGGTGGACTCGATGGACCGCGGGAGTCCATTCCACCACCCCACTGGATTCACCTGCGGCATGGACAGCTAAATGCGTATTTCATATTGCGTGCTGGTCGGGATCTCAAGACCGAGTCTCGATAGTGTCTGCAGAGCTTTGTGATCAAAGAGTGGAATTCCCCCGAGGACTTTCCCCAGGATGATCTGAACTCGCTGAGAATCCGACGATTCTCGATCATTGGGGTTGAGTTTTCGCCCACAAAACGCATCCGCCTAGATTCCGGCCCCAGATTTGGGGCTGCTGGGTGAAGAAGGGCTCTCCAAGTTTGCGTAGACCGATCGCATCGGATAAATACTCTGAAATGTGATCCAATGAGAGCAAGAAAAAAACACGGTTCAGCGAGCAAAGTATCAAATGAACGCCGAACAGGGCTGCGAGCAGGTTTTTCTCGTTTTCAAAATTGTGGAATCCATTAAGGAGCTCAATGTCATCTTCAGGTCGAACGATTCCCGGCAGGTTACGTTGGGGAGCAAGTATAACTTGGCCTCTGCCATTCATCCCGTCGTTCCGTTCGTTCGTTTGCTCGTTCTTGCGTCCTACGCTCTTTTTCGAAAGCTTCTTTCCGAGACGAAAAGCTCGACTGCTGCTCACGCAGCTCTCCGCTCTCTGCCATCCTGCTCGTTTGCTGAGGAACGGTCTTGTCACACTGACGAGATCGAATTCATTTGAAATCCAAATTCTATCGTCGACGCAGCGCAGCGCCTCCAGCTCGGGTCTGAGTGGGCATCGCGTGACTCTGGTGGCGACGCTTGAGAAAAGTTGTTTTGATTCTTGGCATCCTTTCGGAGTCGTCCTGGCAGAATCACAAACGAACTATCAGTAGACTTTCAGGGCGCGAGCGAAGATTCCGGCGACGATCTCGTCGTGTAGAGGAAAGCTTCGTCTTTTCCGCAGCGGCCATCGGCGTCGGCGGAAGCGACCAACAAAGTGTTCCACTTGAGTCTTCCATAAATAGTGAGCTCTGAATTCAAATGTTGGGCGACGACGGATTGCAGTGGTTTGGAAGGAACAGAAAGAGACGAACCGATGAAGCGAAAGAGGTGAGAGTGAAGAATAGCGACCGAGGACCGAAAGTCTTCGATGCAGATGCGAAGTCCTCCGCTACCTTCCTCGGCAGTTTGTTGGAGGAGCCACAGCAATACCGACCGCTCGAGTTCCGGAAAGACACGGAATCCAGGAGAAGGACATCGAGTGCAGGACTTCGGAGGGAGGACAAGGACGGAAGGACGCGGTTCTGAGAACAATCCTGGGAGAGTAGGACATAGCGTAAAGGATGGAGATAGCAGGATACACATGGAAGCTTACCGAAAGAGACCCCAGGAGAACAATCTGGATTTGAATCTGAAGACGCGCTTGTCCTCTCGGTTTTCGGCTATCGAGGGAAGCCATAGGAGGAAGAGGAGAGAGACAGAATGAGGGAAGAATAGCAAAGAGAGCGGAAAACGATCGAGATTTTGGACAATTCAAGACATCTCAGCTCGGATCTGCGAACTCGGACTGCTTTGAGAAGTAGGTTCCCTGATCAGATGTCATTCGAGCGCATTCAATCTCAGGATAATTTTCCGCCGTTGGAAATCTCGGAAGACGAATCGAGGTCCCCAATCCGAGGAAGGGCCAAGCGTGGCGGCTAAGTGCAGACAGAACGCTAGCGTGTCCTTCGGGAGATGAACGACAAAGTCGGCAACCGCTCAGCCGCTGGAGGCCGTCGACGGTCCCGCTCGCTCTGAGAGGGACAGTCCGTCGTGGCCCACGGTCGTCGAGACTCGGTCGAAGAAGCAGCGGAGCAGAGGCTCCTCTCTGGGGTTTTGGCTTCACTGAACGACGACAGGGAAGCGGGCGAGGCGAAATTGTCCCGGTGAAAAGCGCGAGAATCTCAGAGAGAATTCTCGAGGAGTCCGCGCGGACGTCAAAAGAATAAACAGCAAAGCGCGTAGAAAGGAACCTCGCGAAAATGCTCGGACCGTCTCCGAACGAAGGAGGAACAGGAGGACGGTCCGGCGGGATGAAAGGACACACCGTGATCGGGGTGGGACGCGGGTTTAAGCGTTGCGGGATCCGGCGGTTGCGATGCGTCGCTTCGAGCGGAGGGAAGCTGTTGAAGAGCTTGGGTCGTCCGGCAACAATGTTTACGTTATTCCAACCAGAAGCGGTCGGAGGGCCCTTGCTTGCAAGTTTGCTTTGCGGGTCGAGGATCAGTTTATGGCCGCCTGGCCAGTCGGCCGGCCCGTCGAGCGGGTCAGACGGGCAAGCCGGACAAACATTAAAGACGTCTGTTGGCAACGTAAGCTCGATGGGAGTCTCTTCTGATTAATGATGTTCGCGTTTACAGACTCGTTCGCAGACGCGATTACAGGCGGCCGAGAGTAGCCCTGCCATCGTTCCTCCTTGGAGTGGCAGAGCAGAAACTCTGTTTTGTGTCTGTCGCTAACTGCGATGTCGTCCGCTTGCTCCATCGGTCAAATCGTTTTCAACACGGAGCGCTGCTCCTGACGAAAAACTCTCCCTACTCCCCTTGCTCCGCCCTGAATTTCGTGGTTCTCCTCCTCGTCGTCGTCGTCGTCCTGAATCTGGTCCTGAATCGCACGAGTTTGTGCACCGATTTTTGGCGTCCCCCCATTACGAGTCGCGGGGAGCGCAAAAGAAGCACACTGATGACGGAGAACGTTCGGGCGCCAATTCCCCCCGAACGTTAACACTGTCGCCATGTTTGCGAATCTCATCCCATTCGGCAATCGGGAGTTGGTGTGCAAAGTCGCTCGCCCGCGCGGGAGCTGAAAGGGCGCGCTTCTTGCGTTGAGGGTGTTGTAATCCAATTTTCATAGAAGTCGGTGCAAAAATCAACGCCACCACCCTTGCTCCTCTTCACGCGCATTACTCCTTTCTCCACTTGTTTTCTTCGTTGCTGTCGACCGACGATTGCGTTGCTAGTAAGCTTCCCTGCCGGGGTAGAGTGGAAGAGAGAGAGAGAGAGGAAAAACTCCAGCGCCGAACGCGTCTCCCCAATCAGCTGTCTGTTTGACGTTAATTCGCTTATACAATCATCGAGTTGAGGCCTTGGAACAAGACGTTCGACCCTGGACAGCATTTTGAGCTTGTTTTTCTCGAGGAAAATCTTCAGCCCAGCTTGACCGAAACCTGAGAATAGGTGCATGAAGATATTGGGGGGGGGGCACATTTACTTTGATGTTCGTTTCCGATCATCTTCTCACACGATCGAGAACGAGGCGATAATGCCAGCACCTCGAATTTCGTAATCGAGCACATTTCAGAGCCATTGTGGTCAGGCGCGAATGCCGGATGATTCCTCGAGACTCCTCATGGCAGTGTTGCTCAAAGGATGCTCCCCGGAACTTCTGTGTGCCGCGGATTCCGAAATTTCAGCCTTGGAAAAATATTGTGAAACCCTTGGGGAGTTCCTGTGAGGCTCTTGCTTCAGAAGTAGGCTCGGAGGCACTGAAGTATTGTATATTCTATCCTCCGATGCATCTAAGCTCGTAACTCGACATCATTGGAGAGCTGTTGCCCATGATAGTGTTGTAGAAACTTTCGTTCCAAATCTAGGATCTACAAACTCACTGATATTCCCTGATGTATGCTGTATGCTGAGCTTACCACCGCTGAATGTACACCAGCAATGTGCACCGACGTCTGAGTAAGTTCAAGCGAGTTTGCACAAACAGGCCGGAAAACAGGCGGGAACCAGTCCCTCTGCTTGGAAAACGCTGGAGTTATCGATTCAGACTCGAAGAATCTGACCTTGAAGATGTTTAACGGTAACACAGAGCACAAAGTTGTCTTGAATGAGATTCGTCAGGAGATTCCAACTCAGAACACACAGGTGTCTTATTTCATTATCCACTGATTCAGAATCGGCATCATTCTCACAATCAGAGAGAATTTGGCTGCCGCAGGGACGGGATGCTTTTCGTCGGAGACGGAGGCATCTGCGCGAAAAATCCATTGTTCACAATCGTTCCTCGCTGAAACAGTGCAACACGGAATGAACAAGACAAACGGGAATGATGTTTTTTTCTCTCCGAGAGATGTCTGGGAAAATTGCCACCTTGGGTCATTCCGGGGCTACGGAGGCTGTTGCTCTCCGAATGGTTGTTGTGGCCGCACAACGTGGCATTCTAGCGACGGGTAGAACGTTTTTCATGCTTTGAAGAAGCGCTTTGGTTCTTTCTGTCGGACGGAACCACATGGTGCAACAGTTACGACATGACAACGCACAGAGTGCTAGAAGGATTCCTGTGGTCCATGAGTGAAAGTTTTGTTTTCACATCCGAACACAATTTATGTCTGCTCTCCCAACCATTAGAGGATCATTTGAGAAGTTTGGCTTCCACGGACCACATTCTGCCTTCTTCCTCCGACGTCTTTAATAACGTCCCACAGTAACGGCCAGTTGAAACCACTCCGTTATCATTTCTTCTTTCACTTTGCGGTCGTCGCCCGAGAACTCAGCTATTTCCAGTCCGTTCTCAAGGCCGAGGCGCCTACCAAGACAGCCACGGAATGTCTTAGACTTCATTGTGCACGCCTCCGAAACCGTGTAGCTTACCTGAATCACTTTTTCCTTTTCCGTTCATCTAGCTCAACCACAGAGAGGAAGATGTTCCTCTCATCGGATGGGGAAAACTTACCGATCCTCCGGTTCGGCGGTAGACGAAGTACGCACGAGGGAATTCCTCTCTCAAACCACTTAGATTTCCTAAATGGCTCGTCTTCCACTTTCCCTGATCTTCTGGCCGTGGGTTTTGTTGTAGTTGTTGACCTTAGGTAAACCTAGAGCTGGGACGCCTCCGTGTTGTCGAAAAGATCCGGCATGTAAGAACCAGCTCCATGTGGGTGTTTTATGTTGTGTAAAAATCAATCGACCCCATCGACACAAATCTTCGTCGGCGGTCCCCGTCGCCGTCGAGTTGCAACTTGCCCCCCGCCTTCCTTTGAACGATTCGCTGCGCTCTTTATGAACTGCGCGATACAAACTCCCCTCGGATGACCCTCTCGCAAACAGCGGCTGATCGTCTCGGCGGATTTCGTCGGCTTCGTCGACACGAGAGTACAAGAGAGGAAAATTTCGCCTGCTCGCGGAAACTTGGAAATCCGAAATCATGGTATGCTCGACGCATTGAAACAGAGCTTCAGCTGGGGAGACTGTGTTTGTTGAGCATCTGTAGTGAGGTGCTGCGAAACGCGATTGAGTTTTGGACCAGAAAGCCGGCGTTGTCGCTCGGTGCCGAACTCCAGGTCGCGAGGTTCGTTAAAAGTTTGAGAGCGGCCACCTGAGATTATCCAGCCATGCATCAAATTCTGAGCTAAGCCTTCGTCTAGCTAGTCCTGGCACAGTCAGGCGGACGACGAAGGGTGCAGAGACTGCCGGCCCGGTCTTAGCTTTCCTGAGGACCGTCTCTCCCATATTCTCCCGCTATCTTCCAAAGTTGTTCTCTGGTTCCTAGCTGAAGGCTTGTCCAACTATCTCCCACTCTCTCTCTCTCTCTAACCCTGTTCGTCGGCCTTGATGACTTGATTAAGAGGGTGGAAGACCTCTAATGAGAAAGACGCAAAGCTTTACCGGATCTCACTCATCCGCTCACGAACCAGTTGAGCGGGCTTGCAAGCATGCAGGCACGCAGACGGGTTGGCGAGCAGGATAACAGGGCGAGCCTGAGCCCGGCATGCAAAATGTTGGGTCGTCAGACGCAACAGGCTGAGGCGCTCGCTGACCTCCATAAGGGGCGTTGTTTGACAAGAAGACTCATCGTTTATGAGAAACGCTCGGTTCCGGAATTTTCGCCGTGTTCTTTCACGTCGTGATAATGTCGGCGTACCACTATTCTTTGGGCTTGTTTACGAAGTGATTTCGCCGCGCAGACGCTCCTATGCTGTTCGCGATTCCGTGTCCTCGAAGAATGGCACATTGGAGTCTTCGTTCGTGGTTTACTTGCGAGAGCTCTGCGGTGACTCTGAAGAAATATATATATACCCAGCATGGAGCTATGCGAACTCATCCGAGTCCTCTACGACTTCGATTGAAAATCCTCTAGAATGCTTGAGCAAAGCCCGTTATCTTCAAATCGATGATGCTGAGTTCCGGCCACTCTTCCTAGCTCACGGAGCACCTCAAGGTGCCTTACCGGAGCAAACTCGGAGTCGTCGATCTAGAACGTTCAATTGTCAAACTCCTGGAAACGTTTGGTGAGCGCATCGATCTACACGCTTCGGCGAGATATCTCGGCAGTTAGCTTCAGCAAGAGTCGGAACACAAGGTCCTGTAGCCCCGGATCTTCAACAGCGGCCCGCGTTCAAAGTTTTGGCGGGAACAGGATCTACACTACTCCCAAGAGGAGCCGTATGAGCCCACGAAAGCACTTCAAGAGCGTTCGCGAGCCCTCGAATCGGGTCTTTCTCGTCAAACAAACGAGAGACTCGTCAAATCCTCGTTCAGGATTGCTCGCGTCACTGGCATTTAGCCTTCGGCGAACAGCATTCCAGTTCTCGCCGGGTCTAAGATACACCGATTTGGAGGCTTTGCTTTCGCAATGTATAGGAACCATATTCACTTTGCCGTCGAAGTTCGCTAGTCGAACTATATATTTCAAATCGACCGCATATGCTGATCGAAACACATGGTAGGGGAATAAGTATCAATCGAATCCCCTCCGTTCACCGACAAGTCGCGGATTCCCGTCTATACGGTATCAGCACGATAGCAAACGAAACTCATCCGCATGTATAAGCTCTACGTTGCAGCGGATAAGTAGAGTGTATAACGAGGTTCCCGTCAGCTTGTCTGTTTGGGGAACGGACGATTTTTCCTGATGCTCATCTCAGCCGGAACGCAAATAGAAAACAGCGGAACTCTCGAGAAAGTCCACTTCTCCCGATCGAGGTAGAGCCCCAATCATACTAGCTTACCTGCAAAGGTCACTAGCGTAGCTTGGTTGTCCAAAAAGATTATCTCGCTGTAATTGGCAGATTACCTTGCTGAAGCGGCGGACTTCGAGGAGCAACGGATTATTTGTCCCGTGTTGGAACGGGACTTTTACTCGACCATAAGCAACATCATTCTGTTTGCTGGTCCGTCAGAGCTTGTCGAGCCAGTCTGCCTCGTTTGCCAAGCTTGCGCAGCCAGTCTGCCGGTCAGCCCGACATCCGACAGCTGCGTGAAGCGAGTCAAGCTGTGTGGACCCTGGCCAGTTTGCTCGTGAGCAAATATTGCGCAACGCACTTTGTCTTTTACGCAAGAGAACAACCCGAATTATCATGATAATGCTGCGGAAGTTTCCATGTGGCGCAACATTCGAGCACACACGAACAGAATCACGACTCGATGGTTCAAGTTCGTCGTGTCGTTCCCTTTTGCAATCAACCGAATCGTCATTCGTCATCTCCAGGCATTCAGTCGAGTGTTCCCAACAACATCGAATACAGACTATTGGAGACGGCTTCTCAATCACCACGACGCGCTTGACCACCGTCGAATCGGACGCCGAAAGACGTACGGTCCCACTTTTGCGCGGAACTTTCACGTACCACGTTCTCTTCATCCGAAATGATTCAAGGCACACATCGCGTGGGGCTCCTTTCCGGAACGACTCCTACTTCTTTTGATCGGGCAGCTGTATTTCATCTCGGCTAGATTGTATATGAGGACGCTTTGGAGCTTCATACACAACGTCGCTAGGTTCGTGTTCCCCACGGCCAAGAAACAGTGACCGTGACCTCGATGTCAGCGACGCGACGTGTCGGAGACTTTTCCGAGGCTGTAAACTTTGCCCCGAGCTGCAAACTCGACGATATCTTATTGGTCCTCAATTTTCATGGCGTTGTGAATCCGATTTCCATCTGGGTTCCGAATGAGGCTCCGGTCACATCAAAGAGGGACCAATGATCGTGCATTTCCAACCGAGCGCCGATGGGAAACTATCGCTTCATACTTGTCAAGAAGGCAAGAGTCGCCTTCAAAACTCTGTAAATAAGAGGAATGAATGCGCTATCTATCGAAGAACTCGATCGGTCGTTTCCCAGATAGCGACACAACATCGAACTTCGACTTGCTTTGCTCTTCGAGCCCATGTTCGCCGGAAATTGCGATTTGGAGGTCAACTCTCTATGGGGTTCCCGATCGTCCACGATGGCTAATTAAGCTCGATCGGAGTTGAAATCTGTCAAAACGGCTTCAAACGATGCTCTCGTCAAGTGGGGAGACGGCAATTAATTAGATCGCTGTAGGAGCGAACCACGAGGTCCCCCGATCGGGTTAAACCAGGCCCCAGGAAGCTTAGGTTTTAGTGGCTCTGGGGTCTCACACCCCTAATTGAAGTCGATGGGGGCATTGGTCTACCGCAGGTGCAATTCTGGAAATATGAACAGTGTGAAGCTCGACCGGGAAGTCTTTTTTCTTCGCTTCCGTTCGCTCCCGGATTTCAGTGATAACCTCACGCTCATTTCAGAGCGAACTCGTTGTCACTCGAAATGGCCTCGAGGCTATCTGGGTCCAGCACTGACGGACTTACGATCAGGCCGTCACGATTGTTCTCGACGGAGTTCGACTACGGGAGCACACACGGAGATAAAACCTCGACGAAAGAGAAAAAAAATCGAAAGAAGAGATCGAGCCGAAGAAGCGTTCGGAGAAAGCTCGAGTAAAGTGTCTCAACAAGAGGACCGGGCGGGCGGGCGGGCAAGCAAGCGGCGGAGAGAGGCTGACTGCCGAGATAGGCAAACTGAAGATAAAGCCCGAGAGGAAAAGCTGGAGAAGAAGTAAAAAGGGGTGAAACAGAATAGAACGAAAGCAGCACACCAGCCACGACAACGACAACGGCAACAACAGCGCCGACGACTCAGCAGCTTTCGGAATTAGCTTTCAGCCAGTCGTGATTTCCATAAGAAATAGATCGCCTTTTCATTATGATAATGTTTTCTTCCTCGTTTTCTTGCCAGTGCACCGCCGCCGCCGGGACTACAACCCCCGCAAGAGCGAGGCGCTATTCTCGCTTCGCACTCGTTCTTTCACCCAGTCGCTGCCCACCAGCTACGAGCTATCGGCCCAGACCCTCTAAGCTTTCGTTTATCACGCTTTCATCGACGTCGATTGCCGGTAGTCGTAGTACGCCTTACCAGGCAGAGAGAGAGAGAGAGAGAGAGAGAAAACGTCGCTCTGGTAACTCTTGCTTTGCCTTGCCGTCCTCGTTGTCGTTCCCGTGAACTCGCTGTTCTCCCTCCCTGCTCCAACGGTCTTTTCCGTGAATCTCCCCGTGCTCGTCGTCCCCTTCTCCCCAAGTGGAACGCCTTCGCCACTCCCCGTCTCAGCCTTCCCTCCTGACACTTGCCCGCCGCCGCCAAAAGGCCGACAGAAGCTTTTCTGTGCTCGTCCGGGCGGTTCCGGGCACACGTTTTCTTCACAAACGCGATAAAAAAAAAGACTTGCTGATTGGCTCTCGGCGAAAGAGGATAGTTTAGGATCTAAGAGTGCCGAGGTCGAGGAGCTGGAGGGATCGAGCCATGGCCGGAGGGGCAAACGAATTTTGAAGGTTTCCCGTGGGGGGGGGGGGGGGGCGATAACTCTCGCCATTTGAACTCGCGCACCGAAGCTTCTTCTCTTCAATCTCGTTTTATTCCACTACAAGCGTACTGTCTCGCTCTTTCTTTCTCTTCTCCCTTTCACTCTTATTTTTACTTTTGTCTTCAGCGATCTTCGGATCCCGAGCGTCAGCTGCATAACACTCCACGATTTTTGTTCTCGAGCGAAGGTCTCGTCTCGATTATGACGGACCTTCGTCTTGAGATGCGAAGCTTTGCTTGTATCCCCAACCCCATGCAGAGGCCCCAACTTCAGTTCTTATGCGAGATATGAGAGCCTATCAGTCGGAATCGAAGAAGTTCCTAACGAGACAAAAGGACCGAGCGAGGATTCAGGAATCTGGTTCGTCTTTGAGAATATGGGCACCCGCTTCGAAACCTGAAACCAAATGGGGATGCCTACAGCCTTAACAACAAGCGGAAAAACGACGCATTCGCCGCGGAAAACATCTGACAATCTTTCCCATAACCGTCCTATGACCATTACGGTTGAAGCTTCGCAATAGTTTCATCATGAAGTAATCCTAGTATTTACCCTAGTTTCTTTCTCATTTTCCCTGTCGGTCGCTTGCCAGCTTCTTTTCTTTTTGGTTGTTACGACCACTGGCATCTTTTTGGTCGGCGTAAGGCTCACAAAAAGTCAGATGGACACACTCGCTCCAAATCGCTTTCAATTACCCAGCCTTGGACGGAGTAGGATCAAGCGGGAGCATCGGGAGAGATGGCAGGCCAACACAAATGGCAACGGCCCGCAGAAAGGCCCGACGCTCTGTAGACATGCTCTGCGAGCTAAAATCGAATCGAAATGCCACAGAAAAACTATCGAGACTCCTATCAAGCGAAATCACTTACTCACGACCAATGTCTGGAACACTTCGCAACGGAAGATTTCTGATTGTGAGACTAACGTCAGATGAAAAGGTTTGGCGGACCTAGAAAGAGTCGTCGTAGGTGACGAGATTTATGCTCATTGCCTGGGAAGGGCACGGTAGGGTAACGTGGGTCGGGGCGAGTTGGATACGCGGGTCGGGCAGAGGTATAGCGTATAGCGAGTCAAGGAGCAGACGCGGCGCGGCGCAGTAGTCCGACCAGCTCCTACTTGAATCGATGATATCGGTAGTCGCTTTCGTTCACTATCCGCCCGTCCGGCTGCCTTCCTGCCTGCCTGCCTGCCAGCAAGTCAGGGCTCTCGGGCGGTTTCCCGCCTGCTGCAGCATCTCTTTCTATCCTTTTCTTTTGCACATACACACGCACACAGATGTATCCATTCGTTCCTGCGTCCGTTCTCCCATCCAAAGTAGAAGATGCGATGAGAGGAGCCGCGATGAAGGAGGGCCGAGGAGGAACAGAACGAAAGGCTAGCACGAAGCCAGCTGGTCAACGGAGTCCAATACGAGTAATTATTGGCAAGATCACATTCACGCCTTCCTCTGCTTGGGTCGACTCCCGCGACCCCGATGGGCCCCCATCAGCCAGGCCCCTGTAAGACTTCTTCGACCCCTATCGGCTCTCCTGGTTCCTCTTTATCACTTGTTTCCTCCTCTAGCATTGCTCCGACACACGTTCGCTGAGTAAACGTCGGATGAGCGAATCCCTGCAACAGACTACGATAACATCCACGTATCATGCAATTAGTATCCTGACGACGCTGCGCGCTGTTGCTCAATCGCTCGCTGCGAGAATCACACGGACCGTCGACCGGGAAGACAACCCTTCGGAGATCCAACAGACTTTCGTATACAGTCACTTCATCTACAAAATAGATGAACCTGCACATGCATGTACAAGTCTGCAAGTTGGTCGTCGACCCGCCTTTCGAAAAACAGGAAACCTCGTTTTCGTGGTTCGTGTGTGTTCTCTTGCGGATTCTGCTCGTTTGGAGCGATTCTACATCCGCTTCTGGCTCTTGGCTCGAGCTCAAAGCTTCAAGCGAACGAATTTTCTCTCGGTGTCTTCTATTTCGGAATAGCATCTCGTCGCATGAATTGAGCGGTCCACTAATCGTTTAATGTTCGAACTGAAGGCGAAGCAGCCGTGGCTGCGGGGCAAGCAAAGTCCTCATTCGGCCGCGCTTTCTCTCATCGCTTTCCCGTTCCGCGTCTGATAGGCCACAACGACATAAAGTGCATGACATTAAAAAGTTTTGACTGCCCGAACTGGAACAACAGAAAGCCCATTGTTCGCTCGCTCCAGAAGCAGAATCATAGCGGCCGGACGAGCAACCAAGCGAGCAAGCGAGCGAGCGAGTAGCGCTCGAACGGAAGAAACAGAGCAGCGGAGCAGAAGCCAGACCCGCTCGCGCGGGTGGCCGGCCGGCCGGCCGGCAAGTGGGACTTTGCGAGAGAAACGGACGCTTCGAAAGCATTCCGGGCAATTTACCCTTAAACGCCGAAAGATCTGACGACCGCTGACGGTTGGCATTTAATAGATTCGCTGAAAGAGGGTTTTCGGTCGCGGCATACATGTCGGCGGCGGCGGCGGCGGCGGCGGCGGCAGTGGCGTGACTCTTGACATGCGTCCAGAACCAGGAAGAGAAGACCAGGCGACCGGTCGTCAACCGCAGTCGCAAGAGCAGAGGCAGCAGTAAAAGCAGCAATGATGAAACGTCAAAGCAGATGCGTGAACAATACGTGACACGGATGCAGCAACAGGATGACCGGCGGACATTAATCTTCCTCGACCACGTCCAAAGTTGGCCACAAGCATTCCTCTAGGTGCATTGCAAGAACTCAGGAATTTCCAATAGTTGGGCTCTGCGGACGCACAAAGCTCTGGATACTCCAGCTAGCTACCTCGCAAGATTCCTCTCCTCTTCTCATCGAACATGAGACTCGTTCCTTTCCCTCGGGCAGGCCCAAACAAACCCGCCTCTGTCCTTCTCGGCTCACTTGAACATTACCTATTATTATTTGATGGGACACGTTACCCGCCTAGCACTAGTCGTCGGTCCCCAGTCCGAGAAACCATTCCCAATATGCATTCCAGCGTTCCGGGGCCTCATTCCAAACAATGTCCTAAGTATCTTCTGAAGTCTAGATTGAAGCGGAGGAATCCAGAGGTCAGTCACAGTAAGGATTCCAACGGTGATCGTTGTACGTTTCTTCGGAACTCTGATTCTCCTGGAGATCTGGATGAACTCGTCGGCGGAACTCTGGGATGCGGTTCTTGTTCATCAATCATGACGCAAGGTCCGCAATCCAAGAGATAAGGACCCTCTGACCAAAGGAAGAGCCTCCTTCGCACTTCAGACGCGAACTCCGTCTACATCTGGAATCAGCAAAGTCTCAAATCGGTACAATTTGATATTCTATTGGTGAGAATCCATGAGCTTCCGAATTGTGATTGAGGCTTTGAGGCAGTGCCCGTATGAGCCACGGGATACGGAAATTCTCGGTCTCCGTCTTTCTTCTTCACGGAATGTGCGGTCAATTTTCGTAAACGGTAGCATCTCGATTGGACGAATTACTCCTTAACTCCGATATTGTCAATCAACAGCGCTGACCAAAGGCGAATCTCCGACTAGCCCAAGTTGTGGTGGCGGCTTAATCCCGGTATTTGTACTACGCGAGCAAGTGTGAGATAGAGTCGGGGAAGAAAACCGAGCGAGAGGAGGGGAAAACACCGCCGACTATCTGGCCTATTGGGTTAGGTCTGCGCCCAACCTCGGCCAGCCAGAGGTTGTTCCGGTGGCTGTAACGCAATTAGGCCGGACATCGTCTATCCATCAGGCTCATAGTATAGCTATCTCGGTCATCCACTTGTTCTCCCGGAGCGGCTTCCGACTCGACGATTGAACCAAAACAGGCGGCAATACCGTGGAAGAAGCTTCAGTTGGAAAAGTGGGGCGTGGGGGGGGGGGGGGGGGGGGGTTGGAGAATCGGGTGACGGACATTTCGTGCCGTTGTCAACGGTGGAGAGCAACGAGACGAGAAGTCGGAGGTAGGACCAAAGACTGGAAGGCCCCCTGATGATGAGCAGACCATATCGACATCTTCGGGAGAGTATGTGAGGCCTCTCGAGTCTCGAGTAGAGCTGCCAAACCAGCCTACTACCTCCGAGCCACTAAATAAATGGGAGGAGGGGGATGAGGAACATATTTCTTTATTAAGTGTCCGCGCAAAAGCCTGCATTATAATGCTCGGTGGTCGCGACTACAGCTATACACCTACGGGGCAAGGACCGTCTGACCACAACATATCGGTTCAAGGGTAATTGCTCGCGGAGCCCGTGAGTCATTCTTGAGGACCGCTCGAGCCGTCCTGCGATGTTCAAGGGTTTGCACCTGAGCCTAAGTACCACTCCCAGCAAGGAGAAATGTTGGGGAGCCTGAAATCAGGACTTGTGTCCGCTTCAGTTGGCCGAAGACCTGGAAGACCTGACCTCGATCGCTGTTGCGCAGCAGAAACTCCGAAGCTTCTGCTGTTCACTTATCGGACGAGCCGTCTCTGATATCGATGGTAGAAAACACAATAATTCGGTATAAATAGACGGGTCAGACAAAGTCAAGGTCTGATCAGGTGTCTTTTCGTCTCCTTCGTTGCAGGAACGGCCTCTCGGCAAAGCGGTTCCGGGCGGGGAGAGATTTCCGACCGAGTTGCTTCTCGAAGAGATTCAGTGATCAGGGTAAACATCGAAAAGCAAAATCAGGAGTCCGAGAAAAAAGGATAGTACACACTAAGGGACCGACGGAGGCAGAAAAAAGGGACGGATCGACCGACCGACCGACCGACAGAGCGGCCGCCCTGCAGGCACCGGAGCCGAGAAGAAGAAGATGATAAAGAGGAAGAGGAGCCACTCCGAAAGCAGCAATTCCCGAGTCGGGAAGAGGACACTCGACACGCGGGTGATTTCCCAAGAGGCCGGACGACAGAAGCTCTTCTCGACTTCTTCTCCAGCAGTCGGCGAGTCCGTCATTGGAAGTATTTTGCCGCCGCGCCACGTCAAATGATCGTCCCATATACTACG